>CM053789.1:832795572-833390572 GCA_028749045.1 Cupressus sempervirens
TGAAGTGAAAGATATCATGTTAGGAAAGCCTACACAGGATACTTCCCGACAAATGATGACTATGGGAGTCAAGGAGGTTCTTAGCCATATGGAACATGATGAGATTGAAATCATAACACTTCAAAGGCAAGTTGAGATCTTCAAAGGATATTTAGCTGAAGTTATTGGTCCCCTTGATTCTGAATGCCCTAAGGAGACTTTGAATACCATTCTTAGAGAAGAGGAAGGTGTACAACTTAGTCCATTTTTGAGAGCTTGTCAAGATTGGTGAGACAGCCTTAAGGATAGGGGTGTTACTATAATCACAAGAAGTCTGAAGTTATTGCATGCTACACAAGAGAATGTTGATAAGATCATGGCAATTTTGAGGTAGGACTTTAGTATTATAGATGAGGTACGAGTATGGAGCAAGGATTTACAAACTCTACAAGCCATAAAGGGGCAAAGGTACCACATTTTGATTGATGTATATACTGAAGAAGAGTTAGACATGATAGATGATTGGATAGAAAAGATTTCAGATGGAAATAAAGTGATGGAAACATTGTATGATGAGATACATAGGCTCAAGGACCAAGCCTGAGAGCGAATTTTGGAAGCAGAAAAGTTGTACAGTGATGCATGCTTGGACATTTTTGAAGATGAAGAACGAGAGAAGCTTTTACCAGTTGAGATAGTTGTGGAAAATTTCATAAAGACTTTAGAGGAAGCATCCAGTGATGAAGACATCAGATAAGCCTTCAGGATAGAGGAAGCATTGTTAGAGTTGGACACCAAAATTAGAGATTTTGCAGAAACTCGAATTGAGGTGGACAACTATAGATAGAAGGTCAAAAACAAGTATGAGGCTTTGGATCTTCCAGATGTTGCTAAGATTACTGAGGTTATAGAGAAATTCAAGGGCAAACATCCAAACATATCTTTAGGATAAAGATGAGCAAAACCCAAATGCCAGAATTTCAATTTTGACACTTAGTAAAATTTTGAGATTTTGATCTAGTTGAAGTCCACAGCTCCATAGGTCTACAACTCCGCAGCTCTGAAGGTCTACAATTTAGAGGTGCACCGACAGTTGACTGCCAGTTCCAAAAATAGCACTTTCCATGCATTCAGAGCACATTTTGATGGCAAGTTAACTCCGACACACATCAAGTGAAGGGCCAACTTCTATTTTTGGTGTCTCCATGCACTTCTACTTTGACTAATGGCTTCCTCCTACTTTCTCTCTCATGCTTTCATTATTTTTGACATGTGAAGGGCTCATGCATCCAATTAATGAATAAAATATGGATGGAGTCCCTCTAAGCACCAGTTAGATTATCAGTTTGTATATATTTAGTTTGTTTAAATGTTTTAAAAGCATTTTATTGCATCAAGATATCTCTCACTCTCAACACAAATTGAGGAGACAATTTCTTATAAATACCCTATTGTAAAATGTAACAAAGGTCACCGTTATTATGCAATAAAGTTATGCTTTTGGTGCTAGCATTCAGAGTGTATTTATTCTTTCCTAAATGTGTCATTATTTTGTGAATTTTATTCATGAGATTGTGATTGAGCCAAATGTTTATTGTGTTGTTTTTGGTTGTGCGATCTTTTAGTTCTGGTGTTTGCTACAGATATATGAATTTCGTTGACATAACGAGCTTGAGAAGAGATCACCCGATTTGTGTCTACATAGTTTTTTGTCTCGCATGAGCACACTTTCCATGGCCTTGCGATTTGATGAAGAGTGAAACATCATTTAATTTGCTAAAGATTCTCATTGACAATTGCATCAGTGGATTCTAGGAAGCGGTGCTCTTGTTTTCATTGGTTTCCTACCGATTTCTTTGAAGGTTTAACTTGTAGCGTGTTGTGTTCTGTAGCTTATGTCCATTTAGAAATTTCAATTTCAAGTTATTTGATTTCATGTTATTTGCTTTCAGTTTCATTATTTGCTTTGCTAACCCCCTATTAGAATAGGACCTCATAGTAGCTGCATTGTTAGAATTGCATTTATTGAAAAAAATAAAAAATACAAAAATATTGTTCTTTTGGTGTGATATTTTGAGATAGAAAACAGATTTTACTTCAATTTGAAGATAAATCTTGAGTTTTTAGAACTAGCAAAGGCCTCCTTGTGAACACTCACATTTATGTTCTACTAAGCAGATTTTGGTATGTCACAAGACAAACACAGAACCTTGGATTGGATCCTTAAAAATATTTTCTTTTCAAGAGAGGAATTACACTATGGATTCCTGCTGTTGACCTCATGCAAAATGAATGCCCAACAAATATCACCCAAATCGACTTGTACCTAGCTACCTAATATTTTTAGGGTTGTCTATTCTAATCACATACTAGTAGTTAGGTTTTCTACGGTAGTTACATATCCACAAATTTTGTATTAGAAAGGAACTTTCCCTTACACATTTTGAGGTCAATTTTCTCTCTCATTTTCACTTCATATCATGGATTTGTTCTCTTATTTTGATTGGTCTGATTGCATATATATATATATATATATATCCTAAATCAATTAGTTTAATTTATGTTCACATTGCACATTTTAAATTAACAAACATTGCATGAAAGAGGAATTGCTTGTGTACTTCCTTAGTATAATATGGGCTTAATATTGGGATCCCTTCATCTTATTTGGGTTTTTCTAATCTAATTTGAGTTACATTGAGCATTATGTTTGAAAGCCCCTCTTTCTCTTGTATTGAATGACTTGGGGTGAAATTGTTTAACTAATGAATTCATCTCATCTAGTTTACGTTGTTAAATTCATTGATGCCATTTCCCCCCTAAATATATTTATATATGTTATTGTCTTTAAACATTTATGTAACTTAAAATATCCAAGCGATGATGTGTAAAAACTTAAAACTGTTCTACTAGCCTCTTTATAGATAACAGTTTTGAAAGAAATCAAATGTAATTCTAATATCCCTTTTATAAAATAAAGGATGCATACAAGCTTCAAATCATTTAAAAAATCATAGATCATAACAATAAAGATTATATTTCTATCCTAACTGATCTCTAGCAAGGCAAAGATACTTGTGATATTATTAATCTTGATGCATCAAAGAAATAAAAAATTAGATCTTGTAATTGTTCAAGAAGAACTTAAAATCTCTAGTGATGTGTCCTTGAACTATATAAAGAATTTGAGCAAAAGAATAATTGGCATATAGACAAAGGCAATATTCACATCATGTTACTTTCAAACCTCTCTATAGTGTTTTTCCTAATTTTGTGGAACACCCATGGCATAATAGAGTCAGGCAAAGTATTCCATGTAGATAAATATTTAACTAATTTGAATTCTATTGATGACATTCACATCATAGGCACAACTAAATTAGCAAAATAAAATGTAAGGAATAATCGTTGCTAACTCTTTCTCTTAAAAGAATCTTGTTCTCATGCGATGACATCAAGCTCATTGAGGCACCAAATGCCCCACAATTTTATTCTACTTATTCAACAACCTTTCCCCATTTTGCATTTGAAATAAACTTAGAGTACCCAACCTCAAATCCCAACATCTTGTTAATGAAATTGCTAAACTAGTTGATTTCAATCTCTCCATTATCAATTATTAAAGTCTAAACCACTAGGATATTTTGGTCAATTTCATCTATCCACTTCTTCAAAATCTTCAAAAAAATAAATCCATATGTATTATATATCTCATATAATTGCTATTTTTGTTAAAAGAAAAGAAATAATGACACAAAAAAGTATTTTCTCTTTTGTTGCTAAGAAAATAGGGAGATCTCTAAAATGAGTAATAATTTCCAAATTTTGCATCAATTTTTTTTAGGTGTCATCTCTTGTATAAGGGCTTGAAAATAGAAATAAAATTAGAGCATAATTGTTTAGATTCTAATAAGGAACTATATCCATCATGTACCACATCTATTTTAGTTCTAGTTCACCAAATCTGTGGTCGAGGATCTCCATAAAGGTATCTAAACATTTCTTCAAGACCAATCCTTCTCCCTCCTTTACATCTTCCATTTTTTCAATCCAATTACAAGAATCTTATCTTTGGCAATTTCTTACATTGTAAATATGTACACACATATTTAAAAAGTAGCTAATTTATTGTAAGGTGTCACTATGTTTTATGGTTTTAATGACCACGCATGGATTTCCTACTAAATTCACCTAAACTTGATGTCTCATAGCATCACAATATTTACCCAAAATGCTTATTTTGATGTTCTTGTATATGATATTTTATGTATGATTTTCTGCTTAGTCTATAATTACTACAATGTTAAGTGCAATGCCCATTGCATGTTGTATATGCAAAATAAAGGGCAACCAATGCTTAGGAGATGAGTCTAATTAAACTATTTTTCCCCCATTTCATATGATATCAACAATTCCATCCTTCTAGAATCATGTGGTAAATTGGATAGAAAATAATTTAATAAATTAGAGTGGTTAAAATTTTATGATTTGTTAGTAATGTAGTCCAATAAATGTTTCTATGTTTTATAGATCTACCCTAATGAGACTAAACAAATTCATTAATTGATCCATGTGTGAACCTATAACATCTTATGCGAAATAGATACCTACCATTTTTTAATTATAAAGTAGAAACACATTATCTCATGAGAAGTTGCCTCTTTGTAAACCTTCGAAAGAACTCCTGAATGCAATTGAAAACCATCCTTGCTGCTAGTGATAGCAATAGTTGCAATAATGAACAATGAGCATATTTAAATCTCAAGATAACTTTCTAAGATGAATTTAAAGGAAAAACGAATAAAGAAAACACAAAAAGATCTAGAAAGCTAGTGTGAAGATACAAAGGATGCGACTATCCTCCCTACAAAGTGTACAGTTGACCAATTTTCCAATAATCGAAAACATCATGAATTTTTCAAAAAAATTCAGCATTTGATCTTCATGATCTGCATAGTTTTTAGTCGTAAACAACAACAAATTTGAAAAACAATCATTACATTTTCATGAATTCAGAAAAAAAATATGTTTGACTTTATTTTGTCTTTAGTGTATTTTGTGTGGAGAAACCTCAAACCACACCTTAGGTAGCCCACTTAGCTCTCACTCTCTGACTTTATTCATTGTCTGGCGCTTTTCGTTGAAATGTCTTTTGATTATAACTTCTCATAAAGATAAAATGCCGAAATTTGTTGCTAGTAAATTTAACACCGTCAGTTACAGCTTTGAACAATTGGACGAACAACCTTTTTATTAAGGTGTTTTCATGAAACGCTGTCAAATGTGTAACTAGCTTAAAGATTTTAGATATGATGCGATTTATTATATTGATTACTCCGCATTGAAATGACATCAATCCACAAACGATTTACAATGTCACCATTCCGGCCATATGCAATTTCCAAATACCAAGTTTGACCACGGAGAACTTGATCAATTTGATAGTTTTTGCACAAAAACTGAGAGTGATATTTAGCCAGTGCACAAAAAACCCTAAATTAGTGGTTTATAGTTTCAATGTAGATATTGGATTTTAGAATTTGATAACACCAAATTACTGATTCAAATGAATTATGCAGAAATTTAGTCCTGGGCAGCCCTAAGAGATATTCCCAGACGCTTCCAGCTATATCTCTTGCTTGACAAGTTTGCATCTTTTTCCACATTTAAGTCTGTGCTTTCATGAAAATAAGCATTTTAAATGGTAGCTAGAAATCAATATTGGTGCGCCAGATGATCAATCACAAGAGCATTTCAGAATGAAACAAGATTTATTTTGTCCCGTCCTTGGAAGTTTGCCTTAAAATTGGGTTTCGATGAACCCCAAAGGGTATCAGCCATTCAGTTTGTGTTTCAGAGAAGTGTGCCTTGGAGCTTAGGATTTACCATGGACAGTGATAATGATGAAAGTGAATACAGGATTCATGTCAACATGGATGATGACTTGGATGGATGCTCCTACTTTCTCAAAGTCATGCTCGAAGATTTCTCTGGAAGACTGGTAGTACCCATTATCCTGCAAATTTCATTTTTCTCTGTGAACAATCTATATTGTACTGTGTAGCTGTAGGACTCTTATTGTGTTTACTTCACTTCAGAGAATTCCAGCTGCATTTTCTCAAAAGCTCAGAAAGGAGGAGGCCGGTAAAGATATGGTATTGCAAGGCCCAAGTGCTCAGCAATGGGTTGTCAAATTATGGGGAGCTAATTCACAACTGGAGTTTAGGCAGGGTTGGGGAAACTTTGTGGGTGACTATGCAATCGAGGCAGGGGATTTTGTGATTTTCAAGTATGTTTGTAGGTCTTATTTCAAGGTCAGAGTATTTGGGAAAAATGGGTGTGAGAAAAAAACTATTATCAGCTCTGATAATTCGGATAAGAGATGCAGTGACAGTGACACTGCCACTGCCACTGCTACCCAATTACCCACTTCTTCATATTTTGATGAGGAACTGAGTGACCAAAGAGAGGGAAAAGTTCTTCGTCTGAGAAAAAAATTCAAATTCTCTTCTCATGGTAAGTAAAATATTTGTCTTTCATGAAAAAGTGGATGTTAAAAGTGACGTATCCATGGACATAAAAGATTGATAGATTGATATGATAGATTGATATCTGACATTAATTTTCCACAGTCCATGTTAAAAGACTTTTGAATTTTTACAAAGTTTGTCATTGACTCTAGATTTTAACTGAGTTTATCTTTATTGAATCAATGTTTTAATTCGGAGTCCATGATCTAACATCAGCATAGTGAGCTCAGATGCTGACTCACACTCACTATTCTGATAGTGTATTATAAACAATGATCGAAAACATTGTTTGAAGAAGATAAACACAGTTAAAAGTCACAAGCCTTCAAGAATCAAAAGACATGTTTTACTAAAATGTGTGACACCCCATATATTAATGCAGGTTTTGCTGTAGATCGTCAATGCCATAAACCATCTCTTGCTGGAAGGAAGGAGGAGACAGAAAAATCTGAGGAGACTCAGAGAAAGATTTTTCAAAAATCAAAATTCTGCCATCTTCCTCGCAGGTGCCGTAATGTAGGAGAAAGAAACAAGGCAATCCAGGCTGCTTGTTCTTTCACATCGACTAAACCATTCTGTTTATTAAACATTTCAGCATCTCATGTCAAAAGATTTTGGCTGGTAAGACTCTTTCTCTTTCCGACTTTGATTTAGTAATGATGATATGGGGGCATCCCACTGTTAGTGTTTATTGTCTTAACTATTTTCTTAACAATACGAGGGTTTGAGAGGGTGAAGCTTAAACTGGGGTTTAACAAGCCAAAATGTTTAAGGTTTTAACAATCTAGTGCAGGGCAGCTTATTCCGCAAAATGGGTTTGTATTATTCTACCTCTGTGTTCTTAGCATTGTTTGAGATTAAAAAATGATGTTATGTAGTCTACAATGGATTGGGTTTGTGTATCTCTCTTAGTGGGGTTTAAGAGGGTTTCAAGAAAATTCAATGTGATTTGCATAATGTTTTTTATGTGCAGAATTTTCCCAATTTTACTGAAGAGCGTCTGCAACTACCAAAAGAAGTGAGAGTGGTGTTCCTTGTGAATTCTGACTGCGAGGAATGGCCTGTGCGGTACAATTGGAGTGACATTAAGAAGAAAGGTGCTTTCGGGTCAGGATGGAGGCAATTTTCTGTTGAAAACAATCTCCAGAAAGGGGACATTTGCATCTTTGAGCGGAAAGACAAGGGCAATACTAATACCATTATTAAGCTGAAAGTACATATTTTCAGGGCTGCAGAGGAGAATAACAATTCGGAAGGTGGAACGAGCAATGATGGACTTGCAAAACCCAAATCTAATTCCAACAAAAAGATGAAATTCTCAAGGGAAGATCTCAGCAACAATTTGCCTGCAAAACGTAGCCGCCCAAAACAAGAGAAACAAGGAACAAAACGTGGGCGCCCAAAACAAGGAAAACAGGGAGCAAAACATTCCCTACCAGAACAGGGTAAACAAGGACCAAAACATGGAGCCAAGCAAATGGAAGAGAAGACAAAGAAGACTAACATTACAAGCAATCATCTAAAGCAGACAAGATCAAAATGCATCCCTTCCATTTCAGATTGCAAAACTGGCTATAGGCGTAGTCTAAGGTTTACGAAAGGAAGCAATGTGGTAAGCCCTAGAAAGAAAGGAGTTCTTGGTGGACCATCACCATAGCAAGGAACACAGTGATGCTGTCAGATGAGACCAGTCCTCTAGATGATATGAATGTAGAAGAAGAATTTGAACCAACTTCTCCAATGTAAACACCTGAATTAGGGATACTGAGTTGACTGTGAGCAGAACCTCTACTTCTGTAGCAGTCATCCTCTACAAGCGTAATTCTCAGATCTGCTGCAATAGTTGAATGTATTCTGCAGTTCTGCATACGAAATGCTTTTCTTTTCCTTATTAACATGTTTCTTATTATTCAAATCACAAGCTTGGTTCTTGAGCACATTAATTAATCGCTTAGTAGAAACTATAGTTCTCAAATGTATTCTGGTTTGAGATTTTTTTTCAATTAACTATTTTTAAGGAATATGTGTATTTCATCAAATTGTCTGTGTCTAATTAGCACCATGTTTTTGTACATTCAACAATGAGTCTATAAAAAATTGATTTTCAATGGAAAAGTTTATGTTTAAATGTAGACGCTTAAAATCGTTCCAAACACTATATTAATTTATTTAATATTTCCCTCAACATTATAATTAACTATTTACTAATTAATTATATTTGTCACATTCTTCTACTTATTTAATTAAATTTATTTAATTAGATAGGTTCATTTCCTAATGTATTTAAGTTTAATTTAAATACTACCTCCTTAATATATTAAATTTATTTAATGCATGATACCCCATAAATCTCCTTTTGAATAAATCTCATTTATTTAATTTTCTCCATTTCCATTAAATTCTCTAAACTTATAATTAAATTAAATCCTATTTAATTTAGTCTTAAACCCATCCTAAAACCTAGTCTACACCCATCACTCTCATCCTTCTAAGCCTACCCACTACTTAATCCCACTTATTTATCTTAAACACCTTGCTAAACCCCTTTTAGTTCCCAAGTGTGTGCTCACACATGTGTGAGAAACCTTTCACACCTCTCACACCTTCCACAATTCTTACACCTTTGTCCCCCACTCCTTCCTTCAAGTTTGCTCACACATTTGGATGTTGACCTTTGCATGACTTGTCTCCATGTCTCCCTTGTGGCACCTATGTTGATGTCACATAGAAGCCACCTCCCTAAGGCCTCTCTCAAACCTATAAATAGAGCCCTTGTCTCAAGCATTTTTCATCTACCTCATTTGCATTGTTATCATGCTAGTGTGATTCTAGAATTTTTTAGAGATTTTATGCTTAGACCTAACCTTTGGTAGTTGTTAGCATTACTTAGATTTCTAGTTTACATTAGTTTTCATGGTAGTATGATGTTCTAGGTTGCTTTCTTGCATTAAATTTTCATTTCATTCCTAGAATCCTTTGAGGATTGGCTCACTCATAGCCATTTCTTGAAGGTTTCTCCACTCATTTAGTTTTAGGATCATATCATTTCATGTTGTATTTTTATCAAAAGATTCAATAGTTGTGTTTTGGGAGATCACACCCACAACCCTCCAATCTAAAGCACACCAACAAGGTCTCTTATGGTTGCCTTTGTTAAGTTACTTTGAGGTTACATGATGACTTTTCTTTTCGATTGCATTGAGTTGCAAAACTCAAGCATAGTGTTGGTTGTATCTTGTTTTGTTTTGAATATTTGATAGATGTGTGCAACTATCGTTTGCTTGTTTATGATTGCTCCCGACAGGGTAGGTTTTCGTGTATATATCTATAATTTATTATATTAATAAAAATTTAATAATTTTGAAATAATTTTCCTCTAATACTCACCATGAAATAAATCATCATTTATTTAATTACATAAATTATCATTTTTATATTATCTTATATTTAAAATTAGAAACATATTTTTTCCTTCTTATGATCAGATGAGTAATACATCACTCACACACACACACACACACACACACACAAATTACCATACTTTTATACTACAAAATATTACATAAATATATCTATTTCTTTGAGCAAGATAAATATTATAAAAAACCATTAACATATGTTTAAAAAAAATCCTTGACAATCTTGTAAAATAATTACATAGTCACCCTATCATAGATTGGACAAAATTGAATACTCCCATTAAATAAATGCATCATATATTTAATTACATAAATTATCATTTTTATAATACTTAATATTTTTAAATTATATATCTATCTTATTTTTTATAATGAGATGAGTAATGCATCATATGCACATCAACATACATTATTTATCTTACTTCTATATATGCAACAAAGATTATAAAGAAAAAAATTATATAATTTTCTAAGATAAATTAAGATGTAATTTAATACCCCTCCTTTACTATCATTGTAGACTTAATTGTTAAAGTTCTATATGAATCTTCTATAGATGTGTTAACCCTTATTTGATATTTGAAATGCAATATTTTGATATGTTGTGTGATTGATCATCTTAGGTTGTAACAATTTCTTACTTGTAGTGATGATGTTTTAATTGCTCTTAGTTAGTTAATGAAATTACTTGTATGATGATGTCATATGTTGTGTCTTAGAAAGATGTTTATTATGTCCTTACGATGATGATAGATTCATGTCAGAATATGTTGTTATTTATATTTAGGATTTACAGTTATATTTACCTCATACTTGCATGTGTGTGGTGTTTATGTCTGTTTTACATTTATGTTTGCCCTGCCTGATATGGCTGAGGGAGTCATAGTCACTTGCTGGTTGGGATTTACATGATGTACTACTCCCCACCATTTTCTATTTAGCTTAGATATAAATGCACATGTACATATGCTCGTATTTTAAACAGATTTGTAAGTACCGAACATCAACTTCTCTAAATTACTATGATTAGTGTGCCCTATAACATTAACTCAAAGGTAAGAATGGGAAGATAATGTTTAGGTCCAATCCTAGCCATAGCTTAATACTTGTCCTAAAAAGGAGGACATGTATTTGACTTTCCAACCTTTTTAAACCCATGCTTTTATCTTTGCCTGTGTTGATTGATTTTGAGTTTTGATAAGTTTTGGTAATGCTGTTTAAATTATGTGGATTTGACTTAATTATAAAATTCGGATTAATCATATAATATTGAGAATTCTTAAATATTATTTTATTAGAAAGAAAATATTAAAATATGAGAACATTTAATTAATTAAAAATTGCTTTAACTTAAAATGCTTAATTTGAAATTCTAAATTAGAAAATAGTTTAAAAGAAATTAAAATATGATAATATTTAATTAATTAGAAATTAATTAAATGTGTGCTTCATTTAAAATATTTAATTTGAAAGTCTAATTTAAGAAGTTGCATTAAAAGAGAATTAAAATACAAAAAGATTAAAGATTTGGTATCGCATTATTATAACTATTCAAATAATAATCATTAAATTGGAGTTGCATTCAATAATGAGCTTTAATTATTGTTATTAATTTAAATAATAAACTACGGATTAAATAGTGCTTGAACTAATTAATAAAGTGGAGGAAAATAAAAGAAAAAATATAATGTTAATTAATAAGTTCATTAAAGTGTGCATCAAATGATTAAATAATAAAAGTAATTATTATTTAATAAAGTTAGTGGCTTTTGAAATATTGGAGAAAAAAAATCCTGGTTAGGGTTATGGTTCTTTATAAGGGGGTTGGTAGTTCATTTGAGGGACACACAAGTTTTAGGGAGCAAAATTTAGAATTGGATTAAAATAATTAGTGAAAGTTTCAGAGGGTTTGGATTTGCATGCGTTCATAGATTGTCTCAAATTTTAAGTGTGGTTTTGAGGTAGGGTTTGAAAACCCATTGTAGAATTTTATTGATAGATCTATCTACTTTATGTCTACCTAGTTGCTTGCATAATGCTTATTAACTTTTGGATAAAGAATTATGTTATAGATATTAAAAAGAAAAACTTATTGATGAAATAAAATCATATGGCTGAAAACTATGTGTTTTCTTATATTCTATTTATAGTCTTGTCATGTTTATTTTTGTGATGGTTTTCTTTGTGGGTTATTTAGTTGGCCATGTTAGGATGTGCACTAGAGACATTTTTGAGATTTCTTTTATGATTATTTGACTCAATTACATGATGCATTTTATGATTCAAATTGAGATCTCTTTTAAGGAGCATTTATGAGAACTTGAGTTTTGAGAGCCAAGGTTATTTTTGGGTTTATTGTTAAGGAACCAAATTTGAACAGTATCACTTTTGTGGCATGATACACAATTTTAGCTTGTGAGTTTTGGGAAGGTAGCCTATGTGCATGTCTATGGGAGTGACTTGCAATAGGAGTTGGGACCCAAAGTGGTTATCAGGACAACTCATTGTAAGTTGTGTAAAAAGTGATAACATATTAATTAAAATATTTAGAAAATATTAAAAAGATAAGTTAAATAAGTTGCCTCATCCATGCCTTAAGTGCTTGTATGTGAGAAGGATAAGAATTGGATGATACCTAGTGAGAGGTATGGCTAGTTTTCCTCATCTTCATGAGGGGGTATTCTAGTTTTGCATGTGCCATGTTGAGGGTCTGTGGTCCATAGTGACTAGTCTAAGGTAATTGAAGTAGTCTAAGCATGTGATGACACTCCCTAGTATGTATCTTAGGTCTCCTTCACATTTTCTTTATATTTGCCTCTGGTGGTGTATTTAGTGTGGTGTACTTGTTGGATGTTACTTTTGTTAGTGTATTTATTGTGAGTTATTACTTATTAATTGGATGTTAGTTATTTTTGATAATTTATTTTTATTGATGAATGTCAGTTATTCATTGGTGGTATTTTTATTGTTGGAGTTAGTGACTGATGGTTTACTTTTATTGATGATAGTTATTATTTGTTGATTATTATTCTTGTAGATGTGGCCTTTGAATTAAGGTGGATATTTTTCATTGACTTTATCTTGATTTGATATTTTATTGTATTTGGTATCTAGATGTTTTAGATTATGGTAATAGCAAGTTTTGAAGGGACCTCGAAACCCTTTAACAACTAGGGAAAAGATAAAGCAATAAAACCACCAGAAAACAAGTCCTGAAACAAACAAAAAAATTAGGTTTTATAGGGACCTAAAACCACAAACATAGTCCAAAAGAAGAGAACCCATTTTTACAGGGACCTGGAACCACTAAAATAGTTTAGACTAAAAATCAGTTAACGGGACCAAAAACCAGCACCAAGTACCACATCTAGAAAATAGGACCAGAATAGGATAAAACCAAAGAACAAAAACCCAAGGCAGCTATTGCAGCTTCATAATCATCTTGACAACTTGTTTACCAATCACAACAGTATCCTAGATGGAATCGACAGTCGAAGCAGCAACATCTTTCAGGGCTTTCTTCCTCGAGCTCTGCCTAGTTCTTTTGCTTGGACCCTTAGGAGATATAATTTCTTCATTGACTCTTTGCCAAGGCTCGCAGTAGCAGCACAGATACTAGATGTGACCTGTTCCATCCTTGTTCCACTTTCCTTGATAAGCATTCTAAGATTTTGCTCATAGTTTTTGAGTTTATTAGGAATATCTCCCATTTGTTCTTCCAAATGGCTGATTTTGGCATGGTCGGTATCCTGAATGTGTTGCAGAGTTTCCACTTTCTTCTTCAGCCCCATAAATTCATTATAAATCCAATAATCAACAGGGATAATGGAGTCAGCTTTGAGCTTGGTAGAATGCAAGAAGGAGAGCTTGGTTTCCCTCTATGAAGAATCAGTGGTACCATCTACAAACTCATGAGGGGATCCAACCATATCTACATGTTCCTCCCTATAGATGACCAAGAATCAAAGGGGGGGGCAACTATGGGGGAGCGGCCTATGATTGGGTTGAGACAGAAAATGAGTTTGCTGGAGAGGATAACAATTAATTTATAGTCCTCAACTAAGGTTAAATTAAAGTTCCCCATTGTGGCTGTAGCAGGTAAGGTAGGATTAACCATTTGATCCTCCTCTCTCACCTCAATGGGATTCACAGTAAGAATATCTTTGTCTTTAACCCCTCCACCCAAAACAGTCTGAATTTCCTCCTTCTCAAGGTTGCTCTATTCTAAATTTCCTTCACTTATGTCTATCTCATTCCCTTTCTCAATTTTTTCTTTGGTCTTTAGATATCCTTCCAAATTTGAGCTAAAGTCCCCAACATCCATACCATCCTCTTCCTCACAAATATCATTCTCTGAGCTAACAATATTCTTAAACTCAGAAACCTCTTCCACAACTTGTTTCTAAGTATTAGAGGGTTTACGTTTGGGGTCCTTTTCTTTTCCTTTTACACTACTCCTTCTTAATATTTTTTGAGTGAGAACCCTTATGTTTTTCAGAGGGGGTAGAGGAAATAAATTTATTTTTACAATAACCCTCTATGATAAGAATCAGACCTTCATGCAAAATAGGACGAGACTCCTTCTTCCTATGAGCATTCAAACTTTGAAGCAAAGAAAACCACAGATGGAAAGGGAAAGAAAGTCTATCCTTATGCCTAAAATGATTGAGAAAAACAAAATGAAATTTATGAACCCTTTTATTTCTACTGTCGAGAATGAAATACTCATGAATAGAGCATAGTACATCTTGCAAAATTTCTTTTATCTTCTCCACATCAAAGACATTTCCATTCTTTTCTAGTTGTTTCTCCTCAAAAATTTTTGTAGGCAGCATTGGAAATACTGGTTTGTTTGGTGAACTTAATGCCATCCGTGGGGAGCCCCATGATCTTAGCAATAAAATCTTCCATTAAATTCATAGTGACTCCATGAAGAAGGACCCTCTCAGTGGACTAGTTAATAAAAAAGGCATTCATGATATGGGGTTTAAAACCATGTAGTCTCTCCAAGTAACTGGTCACCTTCCCTTTCTGTAAGATGTTCCAAACTTCCTTCTGAGCCTTCCATTCATCACAGTTTTTAGGTTCTTACTTCTGTGGCTCACCCCCCATATTCAAAAAATAGATAGAGCCAAGAACTAGAAACAAACGAACATAAAGAGCCAAATTAAAATAAAACTAGATTTTTCGTCACTTGAAAAGGAGCTTGCTTATTCAATGATATGTGGAAAGGCCACATTACATTCATATGAGTGTACTTTCTCAGGGAAGGTGATCTGACAGTCATAAGGTCACTCCAAGAAATCATTAACTTTCTAATCTGAGAAAATCTTTCCCACTTTGGAGTGAATGACATCATAATTAATGATAGCTTTTAAATCAACGTGCTTGTTTAACTCATCAAGCCACCTCATCTTATATCCTGACTATACCTCATGATTGGCTATCTAGTCAATAGCCCCATTGGCCTCTCGATAAGTATGGGAAATGACAACTTTTTCAAATTTATGTATTAGGGATTTGATCTCCATGACCGTTGCTTCTATCGTCCATGAAATTGAATTTTTGTTATTCAAAATGTTAACAATATTCAAAGAGTCACCTTCCAACCGTAGATTAGGGTATCCCAGATCAACTGCAATCTTTATAGTGTATAAGGTAGTAGTAGCTTCAGCAATATGAGTGTTAGAGTGACCTATAGGAACTGCGATCGCATCTATTATATTTCCCACATGATCTCTCAAAACTCCTCCACATCCCACTCTTCTTGGATTGCCCTTAGCAGCTCCATCAGAGTTCCCTTTAATCCAACCATTGGAAGGAGTATTCCATCTTATGGTCAGTCTTGGGTTTTCAAGTTTCAAATTAGGATCTTTAGATCGCAAAGGAGTATGAAATTGAAATGTTGGACCATTTTTCCTTTGAGAAATAAAATTCTCCATCAAGGCTTTAATGATATTCTATCCAAGCACCCATCCTGATAATTCTTTATTTCTAAATATTCTATTATTTCTCTCTTTCCAAATGCCCCACCAGAGATGAGGAAGAGTTAATTTTCAGAGAAATTGAACATTAGGATCCTTCGAAGGACAATTCCAACTTTTAAAAGAAAGTTCAACATTGTTTTGGTGAACCCAGGTCAAGCTCTAGTAGTTAAGAATCTTAGCCCAGACTTTTTGAGTATAAGCACAATTCATAACAAATGATCTCTATCTTCAAAGCCATTTTTACATAAATAACACCTGTTAACCACATTAATGCCTCTTTTTTGCATATTGTCCAATGTCAAAATTTTATTTTGAAGCATTAACCAATAGAAGATATTAATTTTGGGTATGAGACCCTTAATCCAAGCATAAGACCACAAAGGATGATTGCCCTTTTCCCTAGAAGAAAAGATAGTAGAAAATTTAAATAGGCCACTTGGATCAGCATTCCATATTATCTTATCTTCAAGAGATGAATAGAGAGAGACAACATTTAGAGACAGTTGAATGTTATTGAAACCTTGATAAATATCAAATAAATTCACCCAAGAATTATTCTGCCAATAGTGAGACACTAAAATGCGATATCTCTATTTGCATATATCAACCTGAGCCTTATCCTAAAAATCTTCAATCATAGGATGATCCTTTGACCAAACATCTTCCCAAAATCTCACCTTGTGCCCATTTCCAATTTTCTAGGAGCATCCTTTTACAAGAGTCTTCTTTGTCCCCTAAATAGCTCCCCAAATGATAGAAGGATGAATAACATCAGGAGAGGAGAAGAAATCAGCTAGAGAATTAACATTGAAAAGGTACTTATGTTTCCAAATGGTACTCCATTCCTTGTTATCATGATAAGTTCTCCATCCTTGTTTAGCCAAGAGAGCTATATTCATACTTCTAATTTTCCTAGTTTCTAATCCTCCTTCACTAAATGGCTTACAAACTTGATCCCAACCAATTAAATGCATTCTCTTTTTGTCCTCAGTGCCAGACCATAAATTTTTTTTTTGAATTTTTTCAATAGCCTCTGCAAATTTTAAAGGAATTCTGAAAAGACTCAAGGAATAAGTAGGTATGCTTTGGAGACAAGCTTTGAGAGGAATTAATTTACCTGTCTGACTTAGAAGATTACCTTTCCAACTTGCCAATTTCTTGTTAAATTTATTAATGAGATCAACCCAAAAGGAAACAAGGACTTTCAAGCCTAAAGGAAGATCCAAATAGGTTGAAGGGAGAGACCCTATTAAACAACCTAGGATCTTAGCAATTTTATTTTGTCTAGGAATAGGGGTATTGAAAAAGAAAACAACACTTTTATTCCAATTAATCAATTGACCTGAGGCTGAAGAATATAAATTAATGGCTTGCTTAAGACTTCTAGCTTCCTTAACTTCAGATTTACCCATAAAAATAGTGTCATCAACAAATTTTCCATGCGAACAACTAAGAGGGTGGGAAGAGGGTTGCAAACCCTTAATGACTCCTCATTGGACCAAATCCCCCATATATCTCCCCAAAAAATCAGTCATAATAACAAAAGGAATGGGGATAAAGGATCACCTTGTCTCAAACCTTGGGAAGGATTAAAAAAATGAGAAGAGCTACCACTAACCAAAACTGCAATAGAGGGAGTTGAAATCAATTGAAGGATGATACTAACAACCTTTTGGTCAAAGCCAAAAGCATATAAATTTTTTGAGAGGAAAGCCCAATCAACTCTATCATAGGCCTTGGCTATGTCAACTTTCATAATGAAGCCCTGATTATTAGAACACGACAAGGAATCGATATTATCATGAGTAGAGATAACAAGAATTTGTCTACCTGGGATGAAGCCATTTTTCTTATCAGCAATGATCAAAGGAGTCACCAGGAGCAATCTAGAAGTGAGCACTTTAGAGATAATTTTATAGAAAGAGTTACAAAGACTGATTGGTCTGAACTGATCAGGAGGGTCAGCTCTAGTTTTCTTAGGAATCAAGCAAAGGAAGGAGGAATTTATTTCCTTCAGCATCTGTTTTGCTCCATAGAATTCCTTCACAGCATCACAAACATCTTTTCCAACAAGTTTCCAAAGTCTCTAGAAGAAAAACATAGGAAACCCATCTGGACTAGGTGCTTTATCTCCTCCAACAGAGAAAATAGCTTTAAAGATTTCTTTGTCCTTTGGAATTGAGCTTAACAATTTATTTTGTTCCTTTGTAACCAGTGGAGGAATCACTCTTAGGAAATCAGCCTGGTTATCCAAATTAATATTAGGTTCAGAAATCATTAGAGAAGAGAAGAAACTCACCATTTCACTTATAATGTCCTTATCCTCAGTAATTTTTAAGTCTCCCTTTTTAAGATGTGAAATGTGAGTTTTGGCTCTGTGTTTAAGGGTGGAAAGATGAAAAAATGTGGTATTTTGATCCCCTTCACTCGACCATATCAACCTAGACCTCTGTCTCCAATAGATTTCTTCTTTAGTAATGATGTCATAATATTGGGCCAACTTTTCATTTTCTTCTAAAAGAAGGTCAGGAGTATATCCTTCTTTCTGAATTTTGTCTTGAATTTTTTGGATTTCCTCCTTCATAGCATTTTTATTCTAAAAAATATTCCCAAAACAGTTTTTATTCCAAATTTTAACTTCCTTTTTGACATTTTTAAGCTTAGAGGAAACTCTAAAGAGAGTCATACCTTCAATATCAATACTCCACCATTCTTCCATCTTACTTTCAAATAGTGGGTGTTGCATCCACATCTTTTCAAATCTAAAAGGAAAATTCTTCTTCAAATTAATCTTTGCAATAGTGAAAATGAGAGGAAAATGATCCGGACCAATTCTCTGACAAGCTTCGAGCTTGTAATTAAAGTCTTTAGTCCAGTTAGAAGAAATAAGAGCACAGTCTAACCTCGCTTGGATACAATCATTACCCACTCTTTTATTACTCTAGGTAAACTGGATTCCTTGAAGATCCATATCCATCAAACCCTCTTTGTTAATAAACTCCTTAAGGTCCAATCTCCCCTCCAATTGGGTAGCATTATCTCCCATTTTTCCATGATCATAGAGAGGAACATTAAAATCTCCCATAATTATCCATCGTCCAGAATAATCATTACTTTTAATATTGGAGATAGCATCCCAAACCTTTTTCCTTAGGTTCTTGATGCTGGGAGCATATATATTAACAATATACCAACCCTCCTTTTGGTCAACATTGGTAAAATTGGCTATCATAAGATATTTACTGGCAAACATAATTGTTCCAGAGTAACAATTCTTCTTCCATAACACCAAGGTTCCCCTTGAAGCACCCTTTGAACTACTAGCATTTATTGAATAATTTTTAAAAGCTTTAATATGCTCAACTTTCTCTTTATCCATCTTAGTTTCTTGCAAAAGAAAGAAATTTGGCTTCTGTTCTCTAACAAAATCCCTAACTACATCTAGCTTATGGACACTATTCAACCCCCTAATGTTCCAGGAAATAATTTTCATTTCTATCTTTTAGGGGTAAAATCCCGAATAGTTTCTTGCCTACCATTGACAATATTTTGCATACTCTCTAACTCTCTAGTTTTCTTAGAGGTTCTTCTGCCAGGATAGCCTAGGGTCCCAACATCCAGTTTCACCTTGAGTTGTTGATCCGCTCTATTTCTAGATTTTTCTAGGGTAGATGTCTGAGGTTTTGCTTTGGTTTGCTGATATGTTTTACTACTTCTAGTCTCTACCCCCTTCACAACTGTATTGCTCTTTTTTTTAGCCATTTTCATTTGATTTGGTTTAAGCTTTGAGTTTACTCCCTTTTCCTTTGAAACTTCTAAGATCAGAGGATCATCTCTAGAAGTATCAAAATCATCTTGATAGCTTAATGAATCAAACCCCTGAATCTCCCTAGATAAAGAGCAATGTAAATCTCCCTCCTCAGGTTGGATTCCAGATTCAACCAAGATTTCACCCTCCTCAAGCAAGATCTTCTCATCTACATCTTCCCACTAATCTTCCATCTTTTGGTAAATAACAATTTTTTTTGTTAAATCAGCCAAATCATCTATACTTTGTTCAGGCACCATGGATTTAAACCGAGATCCATTCCCTTCTTTTTCAGTATTAACTCCCTCAATATCCAGCTTAGAAACATTTCCTTTCTCATGAATTTTCTCAATAACCTCTTCTGCCTCAACATGTTGAGCTATTAAGTCCACAGTTTTCTTTTGTTCTTTTGGATGAGAAACTTTGGGTTTCCAAACTTTCTTTTGCTGGATTTTAGCCTTTTTCACCTCCTTTTCAATGCTTGGGAAATTTTTACTTTTGGTAGGACAATTTTTAACCAAATGTCCCTATTTTTTATTCGCATAGCAAGAGTTTGGGAGATCTTCAAAAATAATTTCTTGGATATTTTTACCAAGCTTGGAAATTAGTTCCACCTTATCAAGAATATGGTTCAAATCAGCCACTTTAACATAAAGTCTAGCACTTTGAAGTTTAGTTCTATCAGTCGTAGCATGATCTAGAGCCACTAGTTCACCAAAAGAACTGGCAATACCTTTAAAGATGTCCTCATGCCAAAATTCCAAAGGGAGGCTAGGGAGATGAGCCTAGATCGAAGTTGTTAAGAAAAAAGAATCTGAAAGAACCATATTAGGCTCCCATCTTTTAATGGTGAGTGAACATTTTCCAAAAGACCACGATCCTCCACAAAGAACTATAAGGAAACTTAGGTGTGGAAACAACTTCCTACACTAATCTCTTAAGAGAAGTATGGTGCAAATCCTATTAAAATCTTTTACACTTACAGATTCAATATTATGTAAACAACAATATTTCAGCGAAGCAAGCATAAAGAAAATAGACAAAGAAAGAAACACATAACACAAAGATTTTTCGGTGGGGAAAAATCTTTCGGTAAAAAAACCCCACCCCTCCAGAATTTGCACAATGTATTATCTTCAACACAAGGTTACAATACACTTGCAATGCAAGTTCAATAGTGACAACAGTAGACCCTAGTAGCAATTCATAGTACCAACAATACACTTTCTCACATCCTCCTCTTTGCAACCCTAAAAATGCTTATAACATGCACTTCACTTTTTGGGCTACTCCCAAAGGTAGCCGTATTAGGGTTTTACCATTCTCCAAGAAAATAGGAACCCTAAAAAAAATTTTGAGATGATGCCCCGAACCCCACTATTGGGGTAGAGTGTACAGTACTCAAATTTATCAATTGCCACATGTCTTTTCCTATCATTTAAATCTTCCTAACATAGCTCTTACATGTCATAGGAATGCGTCATAATTTTTTTAGCTATGATCTCCTTATACACAATTCAAGATGCCGACACATCAACATTATTTGTAAGAAATACATTTTACAAAACAAATAATAAGAATAGGAATTATTCAAGGTTGAAACACCTTATTCCTAACATTCTCCCACTTGTCGAACACCTTGTAAGAGAAACAACAACATAACAGGAACTAACTGTTATAAGCCAAAAGGCCCATAGACTCCGAACACCATCTGAACTTCTCAGTGCCCACTGGTTTCATTAATGCATCTGCAACATTCTTCACAGTATCTACCTTCTCCAAATTTACCTTTCCATCTTCCACCATATCTCTCACAAAGTGAAACTTCGCATCAATGTGCTTCGTTCTGGCATGGAAAGTTGGATTCTTCGCAAGGCAAATAGCACTCTGACTGTCACACCAAATAGTAATCTATTCTACACAAACACCAACATCAAAACACAATCTCTTAAGCCAAATGGCTTCCTTACAAGCATGAGTAGTAGCCATGTACTCAGCTTCTATAGTGAACAAAGCAACCATAGGTTGTTGCTTTCTCATCCAACTAATGGCACCACCAAACATAGTGAACACATAAGCATTGGTGGATCTCTTGCGGTCAATATCACCTGCCCAATCTGAATCCACAAACCCATGAATACAAACTAAATGTGGAGATCCAAAAGTGTTACCATGATAACATATGGAGTAATTTGATGTACCCCTCAAAAATTTGAATACTCACTTAACTACATCCCAATGTACCATCCAAGATTAGCCATAAACTAACTTAGGACTCCCACTACTTGAGAAATGTCTGGTCTAGTATAGACTATAGCATATATAAGACTGCCAATTGCACTAGTATAAGGTACTCTACTCATGTCCTCCATCTCACTAGGAGATTTTGGACAATCATCTACAAATAACTTTGTTCCCACAGGAATAGGAACACATAGTGGTCTACAATCTGCCATGCTGAACCTGTCCAACACAGACTTCACATACTTACTCTGACTCAACTAAAGTTTTATATTAGGCCTATCTCTACTGATTTCCATACCCAAGATGTACCTAGCTGCCCCAAGATCTTTCATCTCAAACTATGCTGACAACTGAGATTTAAAATCAGAAATCATACACTTACCCTTCCCAAACAGCAACATATCATCAACATATAATGCAACAATAAGAAGGCGATCATTTTCAACTTTGAAATAAACACAATGATCTAATTTTGATCTTACAAATCCAATTGACAACAGAAAGACATCAAACTTAAGGTACCACATCCTAGGAGATTTCTTCAAACCATATAGAGATTTCTTTAATCTGCAAACTAAGGATTATTTACCTTTAACAATGTAGTGCTCAGGTTATGACATATAAATCTCTTCCTCCAAATCACCATGAAGGAAAGCTGTCTTCACATCCATCTATTCTATCTCTAAATCATATGATGCAGCAAGAGATAACATAAATCTAATGGATGTCAACTTTGCAATAGGAGAGAATATTTCACCATAATCTATTCCCTCTACTTGTGAATACCCCTTTGTAACCAATCTAGCTTTGTACCTTTCAACACTGCCATCTGCACAAAATTTCTTCTTGAACACCCATTTATAGCCAACAGATTTTCTCCCTTTAGGCAAAGGTGCAAGGTCCCAAGTTTTGTTTTCCTCTAATGAATCCATCTCATCATCCATAGCCTCAATCTAGGAACCTACATCTTCCATGCCCAAAGCCTCTTTCATAGATCTAGGCTCATTAGTGTTAGTAATCAAAGCAAAAGCACAACTGGAATCTAACATAGAATAAACAAACCTTTTTGGTTGCTTTCTTTCTCTCATGGATCTCCTCAAGGGTTGTGGTTGAGGTTGTTCTTCCTCTTCTTCTGAACTATCAGAGCTACTAGAGCTGTCCTCATCATTAGACCCAACATGGTCTCTTTATTCAGTCTTCTCAAGGGTAGGAGGCAACTGAACAACATATTTTTCCTTTTCTTTTTCATCTGGTTGTAGCACAATAGGAGAAGATGTTAGCTCTCTAAAAATAACATTTCTGCTATACAACACCTTACTAGTCATAGGATCCCAAATCTTTTATCCTTTCACACCAGCATTGTACCCGATGAAAATACATTTAACAACTTTATTTTCCAACTTAGATCTTTTCTCCTTTGGAACATGTGCATAAGCTTCACAACCAAAAAAATGAAGATGTCTAATTGAAGGCTTCTTACCAGACCACACCTCCATGGGTGTCTTACCAACAAGGGCTGATGTAGAAGATCTGTTAACCAGATAGCAAGTAGTGGCCACAGCTTTAGCCCAAAACCTTTTTTCTAAACCAGCTCCACTAAGCATACTCCTAACCTTCTCCATCAGTGTCCTATTCATTCTCTCTGCAACTCCATTTTGCTCTAGGGTATAAGGAGTTGTGTTATGCCTCTCGATACCTTGTTCTTTACAAAATTGTTCAAACTCTACTGAGCAAAACTCACCACCATTGTCAGTTCTCACACACTTAATCTTCTTACTAGTCTGATTCTCTACAAGGGCTTTAAATTCCTTAAATCGACTAAAGACTTGTGTCTTACTTTTAAGGAAATAAATCCATGTCCTTCTACTGTAATCATCTATGAAAGATACAAAAAATATAGACTTGGAAATTGAAAGAACTTTTATAGGACCAAATGCACCAGAATGAATAAGATCCAAAACATCAGAAGATTTATGAGAACTAGAGTAAAAATGAACATGATTTTGTTTAGCATAGACACAGTGTTCACAGAAGTCGAACTCAAGATTGCAATCATTTAACCCCTCAATAAGATTTTTATTTTCAGGGTTTTGAGACCCTTTTCACCAATGTGACCAAATCTCAAATGCCATAACATTGTCTTTTCTGCAGGAAGCTTACCTTCCAAAGTGTTTGCATTGCCATCAGAACCAATAACCATAGTACTCTTCACTGCTCATTCAGATGGTGAGGATGAAGAACTATTACATAGAGGAATACATGCATCTAGCTGAAATAAGGTACCTCTCCTAGTACCCCTTGCAAGCACTATCGATCCTCTCATCATCTTGCATCCTTCTTTTGAAAAAACAACTTGCACACCTACATCATTCAACATACTTACAGATAATAGGTTTCGTGCCAAACCTTGAATGTGCACAACTCCATTGATTCCCTTTACTCATCCATCAAGAAATTTGATAGCGACCCTTCCGTGTCCAACTATCTTTAGGTGAGAATCATCACCCAAGTACACCTTTCGACCATCGAATTCTTCATATTTTGAGAATCAATTTCGATGAGAGGTCATGTGAAAAGATGCACTTGAGTTAACCAACCGCACATCATCAGATGCATGGGCTGCCAAAGCTACGATGAATGCATCGCTATCTTCTTGAGATCTTTCTGAAGCTGAATCTGAACCTTTCTTCTTCTTCTTCGGCTCTTTGCAATCTTTATGGAAGTCCCCAGGTTTATCATAGTTCCAACATTTTTCCTTAGACTTATTGGAAGTCTTTGACTTCTCACAGGATTTGGATCTACCCTTATTGTCAAACTTATTGTCATTTTTCTTTCCTCTTTCCATGGATCTCCCACGAACAGCAAGGGCTTCTTTTTTTGAAACATAAGCCTTTCTCTACATCTCCTCTGATAGCAACAAAGACACCACATCATCCATTTTGAAGGTGACTAACGTGCTTCCGAGAGCCATCACAAGATGGTCCCATGAATTCGATAAAGAACACAAAAGTGTGTAGCAATGATCCTCCTCCTCTAACTTGACACCAACTAATGTCAACTATGCAGCCAGCAGATTAAATGCATTTAAATGATCCATTAAGGATCCACCTTCCTCCATTCACAGAGAGTACAACTTCTTCCTCAAGAACAACTTGTTCAGCAAAGATTTGGCCTGATACACGGCCCCAAGTCTTTTCCACAAACTATATGCGGTTTTCTCATCTAGAACATTCAGAAGGACTGCATCAGTTAAATAGAGTCTGATGAGACCCTTAGCTTTACGATCTTTGATATCCCAATTTTCTTGAGCTACAGTTGCTGGTTTTGTAGCATTTGAAGTTGCTTCCCATAGGTCACGATCTTCCAACATGTCTTCCATCTTGAGTTTCCACAACTCAAAATTAGTGCCATTAAATTTCTCCACCTCCATTCTTCCATATGATGAACTCACCATCTTAATATGCAAATAAGATTTAGGATGCTCTACACAAGACTCCCACTCAACTTGAGATTAGCTCAAAAAACCCTACCCAACAATTAGGATCAAAAGTTGATCAGGCTCTAATACCACTTGTAAGGAAACTCAGGTGCGAAAACAACTTCCTACACTAATCTCTTCAGAGAAGTATGGTGCAAATTCTATTAAAATCTTTTACACTTACAGATTCAATATTATGTAAATAATAATATTTCAGCGAAGCAAGCATAAAGAAAATAGACAAAGAAAGAAACACATAACACAAAGATTTTTCGGTGAGGAAAAACCTTTCAGTAAAACAACCCCACCCCTCCAGAACCTGCACAATGTATTATCTTCAACACAAGGTTACAATACACTTGCAATGCAAGTTCAACAGCGACAACAGAAGACCCCAGTAGTAACTCACAGTACCAACAATACACTTTCTCGCATCCTCCTCATCACAACCCTAAAAATGCTTATAACATGCGCTTCACTTGTTGGGCTACTCCCAAAGGTAACCGTATTAGGGTTTTACCATTCTCCGAGAAAATAGGAACCCTAAAAAATTTTTCAGGTGGATGCCCCAAACCCCACTATTGGGGTAGAGTGTACAGTACTCAAATTTATCAATTGCCTCATGTCTTCACTTGTCATTTAAATCTTCCTAACCTAGCTCTTACGTGTCATAGGAATCCATCATAACTGTTTTAGCTATGATCTCCTTATACACAATTCAAGATGTCAACACATCAACATTATTTGCAAGAAATACATTTTACAAAACAAATAATAAGAATGGGAATTATCCAAGGTTGAGACACCTTATTCCTAACAAGAACCAGATTCAAATCTTCCTTACAATTGAAGATAAATGAGAAGAAACCATTCGACATGGGTGCTATATCTACCTCTCCTCGAATAACCCATTTTTGTTTGACCATTTTCCTTGGTGACTCTAAATATGGTCTTGCCCCTAAAAATTTCCCAACATGACTTATTATGTGGTGTTGGTATTGGTATGAGTGTCATTTTGATTTTGATTATCTCTTTTTCTTGAGTAGTTTATGTTACCCTTGAGGTAGTTTTGGCTATTAGGATTCCTTTCATAGCAATATTTTATGATTGATTATTCATTTGTAGATCATTCATTATCTTCCCTACAAGATGTGAGTGGAAGCTTGACTAAGTGACCATGTGATTAGGAGGTAGTAACTTCTTACCATTTGGTTCCTACTCAGATTTATGGATGTTGGATGCTCATTGGTGTAGTTGTATCCTTTATAATTTTTACTCTTCTCTCAAAGACTTCTATTAAGTTGATGTATCATGTATTCTGATCTATTTGTATCTATTCTCACATAGCCTATGACATGTGCAGTGGATTTTATTCATTGGATGTATTTTCATTATATCAGTTATACTTATGCATTTTATTATGAGATAATGTATATGTTATTTCTCATGATTCATGAACATGTATTGAAGACTTAAATAATTATTTTATAAAGTTCTTAAATGTGAGTCAACTTGAAAGAATCCTCGAAGAATGGAAAACTATATTTGTAATTTCTTTTGTGTAAATGTTGTGTTTGTGTATATTGCTTCTACATTGTTACTTTGATGTTGTTTAAACATTAAAAAAAATAGTTAAGTAAATGTTGTAACATATTAGGTTTATTTCTCTTCAATTCTTAAGCAAGGCATTACATATGGTATTAGAGTTTGAGTTTTAACATTGGAAACTATGGACATATTATGTGCCATCAGTTCACAAGTAGTTGAACTTGGAACATGATTAAAATAACAATACCTATCAATAGAAAATACAAATAAAAAAATTTGAAACAATAGAACTATGAAAATAAAACTTGGATTAATAACACTTGGTGTTTCAAACGTTATTTTGTGATTGTATATTTCATCTTTGTTATCTTAGCAGTGATAGTTGGCTTCTAGGAATGAGCCTATTTTAAAGGGAGGAGGATGTAATACCCCTCCTTTGCTATCATTTTAGACTTAATTGTTAAAGTTCTATATTACTCTTCTATAGATGTGTTAGCCTGCCCTTGATATTTCAAATGCAATACTATGATATGTTGAGAGATTGATTATGTCAAGTTGTAACAATTTTCTACTTGTAATGATGATGTTTTAATTGCTCTTAGTTAGTCAATGAAATTAATTTTACAATGATTTTATATGGTGTGTCTTAGAAAGATGTCTAATATGTCCTCACGAAGATGAGATATTGATGTTAGAATATGATGTTATTTATATTTATGATTTACTATTATACTTACACCATACTTGAATGTGTATGGTGTCTGTGTCTATTTTATATTTATGTTTGGCCTACCTAATATGGTTGAGGGAGGGAGTCATAGTCACCTGTTGGTTGAGATCTATATGATGTACCACTCCCCACCATTTTCTATTTAGCTTAGATATATATGCACATGTACATGCTTGTGTTTTATATAGATGTACATGTACTAAACGTCAACTTCCCTCAATTACCAAGATGAGTGTGCCCTATCACAATAACTCAATGATAAGAATGGGGAGACAATATTTAGGTCAAATCCTAACCATAGTCTAATTACTTGTCCTGAGAAGGAGGACATGTATCTGACTTTTCACCCTTTTTAAATCCATGAGTTTATCTTTGCCTGTGTTGTTTGATTTTGAATTTTGGTAATTTTTGGTAATGTTGCTTTTATGTGGATTTGACTATGTGATTTATTTGGTACATAATTTAACTATATTATTTGGGTTAATCAGAAAATATTGAAAATTATTAAATATTATTTGATTAGGATGAAAATACTAAAATATGAGAATATTCAATTGATTAAATATGTGCTTTAATTTAAAATACTAAATTTGGAAGTCTAAAATAGAAAATTAGTTAAAGAGAAATTAAAATATGATAATATTTAATTAGTTAGAAATTAATTAAATGTGTGCTTTAGTTTAAAAGATTTAATTTAAAAGTCTAATTTAAGAAGTTGCATTAAAAGAGAATTTAAATAATTAAAGATTAAATATTTGATATTATTTTATTATAACTATTTAACTAATAATAGTTAAATAAGAGTTGCATTTAATAATGAGCTTTAATTATTATTAATTTAAATAATAAACTACTTATTAAATAGTGCTTGCACTAATTAATAAAATGGAGAAAAATAAAATAAAATTTTGTGTACATGAAAGGATTAAATAATAAAAGTAATTATTATTTAATAAAATTAGTGGCTTTTGAAATATTGGAGAATAGAAACCCTAGTTAGGGTTATGGTTCTTTATAAGGGGGTTGGTAGTTCATTTGAGGGACACACATCTTTTGGAGAGAAAAAATTGGAATTAGATCAAAAGAATTGTTGAAAGTTTTAGAGGGTTTGGACATGTATGCATTCATAGATTGTCTCAGATTTTAGTTGCGATTTTGAGGTAGGGTTTGAAAACCCATTGTAGAATTTTATTGAAAGATTTGTCTACTTTATGTCTTCCTAGATGCTTGCATAATGCTTATTAATTTATTATACTAATTTTTGGATAAAGAATTATGTCATAGATATTGAAAAGAAAAACTTATTGATGAAATTTAATCATACGACTGAAAACTATGTGTTTTCTTATATTCTATTTATAGTCTTGTGATATTTATTTTTGTGATAGTTTTCTTTGTGGGTTGTTTAGTTGGCCAAGTTAGGATGTGCATTAGAGGCATTTTTAAGATTTATTTTATGATTATTTGATTGGATGTCATGATGTACTTTATGATTCAAATTAAGATTTATTTTATAAGATTTATTTTGATGAGCATTTATGAGAACTTGAGTTTTGAGAACCAAGGTTATTTTGGGTTGGTTGTTAAGGAACCAAATTTGACCAGTATTAATTTTGTGGCATGATATACAATTATGTCTTGTGAGTTTTGGGAAGGTAGTCTATTACATGTCTATGGGAGTGGCTTGTAATGGGGTTGGGACCTAAAGTGGCTGCTAGGGTAACTCATTGTAAGTTGTGTAATAAGTGATAACATAGTAATTAAAATGTTCAGAAAACATTAAAAGGATAAGTTAGAAATTTTTTCTTATTCATGCCTTGAGTGCTTGTATATGCTAAGGATGAGAACGAGATGATACCTAGTGAGAGGTATGACTAGTTTTTTTCATCTTCTTGAGAGGGTATTCGAGTTCTGCATGTGTCATTTCCTTATAAGGGGGTTGGTAGTTCATTTGAGGGACACACAAATTTTGGGGATTGGAATTGGATAAAAATAAATTGTTGAAAGTTTAAGAGGGTTTGGGTTTGTATGCATTCATAAATTGTCTCAAATTTTAGCTATGGTTTTGAAGTAGGGTTTGAAAATCTATTGTAAAATTTTATTGAAAGATCTATCCACTTTGTGTCTTCCTGGGTGCTTGCATAATGCTTATTAATTTATTGTATTAATTTTTAAATAAAGAATTATGTTGTGAATTTTGAAAAGAAAAAAATATTGATGGAATTAAATTATATGACTAAAAACTATGTATTTTCTTATATTCTATTAATAGTCTTGTCATGTTTATTTTTGTGATGGTTTTTTTGTGTGCATTGTTTAGTTGCCCAAGTTAGGATGTGCACTAGTGACATTTTTGAGATTTCTTTTATGATTATTTGACTAAATTTTATGATGTATTTTATGATTCAAATTGAGAATTTTTTTATAAGATTTCTTTTGACGAGAATTTATGAGAATTTGAGTTTTAAGAACCAAGGTTATTTTTGGGTTGCTTGTTAAGGAACTTAATTCGATCAATATTACTTTTGTGGCATGACACAATTGTGGTTTGTGAGTTTTGAGAGGTAGTCTATGTGCATGACTATGGGAGTGGCTTCTAATGGGGGTCAAGACCCAAAGCGACTGCTAGGGTGACTCATTATAAGTTGTGTAATAAGTGATAACATAGTAATTAAAATATTTAGAAAATATTAAAGAGATAAGTTATGGATTTTGCCTTGTCCATGCCTTGAGTGCTTGTATAGGCTAAGGATGGGAATGGGATGATACCTGGTGATAGGTATGACTATTTCTCCCCATCTTCTTGAGAGGATATTCGAGTTCCATACATGTCACGTTGAGGGTTCGGGGTCCAAAGTGACTAGTCCAAGGTAGCTGAAGTAGTTCAACCATGTGATAACACTCCCTAGTATGTATCTTGAGTCGCCTTCACATTTTCTTTATATTTTCTTTTGGTGGTGCATTTATTGATGCTGTACTTGTTGGTTGTTACTTTTTTTGGTGTATTTATTATAATTTATTACTTATTGATTAGATGTTAGTTATTGTTGACAGTTAACTTTTATTGATGAATGCTAGTTATTCATTGGTGGTTTTTTTATTGTTGGAGTTAATGAGCATACTTTGACTTGGTATGTGGTGTTGTTATTGGTATGAGTGTCCTTTTGATTTTGATTATCTCTTCTTCTTGAGTAGTTTGTGTTACCCTTGAGGTAGTTTTGTCTATTAAGATTCCTTTCTTAGGAATGTTTTATGATTGATTAGTCATTTGTAGATTGTTTATTATCTTCCCTACATGATGGGAGTGGAAACTTGACTAGATAACCACATAGTTGGGAAGTAGTATCTTCTTACCATTTGGTTCCCCCTTGTAGTTTTGGATGTTAGATGCTCGCTGGTGTAGTTGTATCCTTTATCATTCTTATTCTTATCTCAGAGACTTCTATTCAATTGATGTATCATGTATTCTGATGTATTTGTATGTATTCTCATATACCCTGCGACATGTGTAGTGGATGTTATTCAGTGGATGTATTTTCATTATATTAGTCAAGTACTTATGCATTTTCTTATGAGATAATGTATCTTCTATTTCTTATGATTCATGAACATGTACTAAAGACTTAAACTAATTATTGTAAACTTCTTGAATGTGACTCAACATGAAGGAATCCTTGAGGAATAGAAAACTATATTTGTAATTGCATTTGTGTAATTATTGTGTTTGTGTATATTGCTTTTGCATTGTTACTTTGATGTTGTTTAAACTTTTTTTTTAAAAATAGTTAAGTAAACTTTGTAACATATTAGGTTTATTTCTCTTGGGTTCTCGAGCGAGGTGTTACATGTAACTTAATTTTTTGTGTGGAACAAATATTGTAAAGAAAAACTTAATATAAGATTAATTAAGTTATATATCTGCTTCCCCCTTACATTCATATATGCCTACCAATTTTTCCCCTTTTAAACCTTTTTCCTATTACTTTCTTATAAAAATACATGCAAACATCTAATATTAAAAAAATATTTATTAGTAAACAAGAGAGGAGTTTACAACAACGAGGTAGAATAACATATATGCCATAAAATTAAGTGTAGCTCAAGGAAAATTTAATTATTCCTTTAGATTTAGATGTATTGATAGCAATCTCTTTCATTTGAGAGTAGTATTCAAGCTCCAAATGCTAGAATCTACAAGATCTACCAGTGTTACTAAGGGAGAAATTGTTACAATTTTTTATAGTAAATGGAAGGAAAATGAGAATCAAAGTAGAATATTGGATTTAATTTTGGTGAGTGGAGTTATAAATCCATACTCCAATCAAGTAAATGAAGGCAATAATATTTTGTTCTAGTTTTAGAAGTCTAAATAATCCTACAAACATTAATACAATATGCAAAAAAATTGTAAATCAAATTTATTTTACAAGATTAAAATGAGATGATGGTAATTATAATTGTTAATGTAATCAAATGATATAAAAGTTATTAAACATTATAGATATTTTTATAATGTAAAATGTTAACTACAAAAATATCTTTTAACAATGTATAAATAAACTAGAATAGATAAAAATTTATCTAAAGAAATGTTGATAGATATCTTTTTAAAAATGATTAAAAATTAATTTACTACATCTAAAAATATTTATATTTCTGTTAATTTATTTTGCACCTAATTTTTTATTTTAATTTTTCAAAAAAAAATTGAAATATACATCATTAATAATAAATATTATGATTTTGAAATATAAATGGTTGTCAAATTTAACCTAAAAAGGATAAATTTTAACATTAACACTCCCATGCCTTTTATTAATTCTATCATTTTCTTAAAATATTTCTTATTAGGAAAAACAACAGAATGGCTAATAACATTCACAAGTTCAAAATATTTGTAAAAAATATTAAAAACTCAAATAAATTATTAATATTATTTCAAGATTATATTAAAACAAATTTTTTTTTTTATGGTAGATCAATACCGGTGTTGGATCTTGAGGATTTGGATTCAAAAGGAAAATCTATTAGCATTGGAAAACCCATGTGCACCAGCATGCAAAAGAAGAAAAATGAAATCCTTGTGCTTAACAAGAACGAGATCAAGAAAGTGACATAGGTAATGAAAGAGATTTAGAAGGAGCTAAAGGAGAAGGCTTTGAACCTTGTTTAAGCTCTAGTTTGGGTTGCCCTATTCTTCTAGTTTTTTTCTTTGTTTCATTTATGTTTTGGTTGTTGGTTGTAAGTTTTTTGTGCTAGATTTGTTTGTAGATGTGATAGGTCTTTCGATCACTATTGATTTTTGGGACTTCAATGTTTAAATTTGATTGTAAAAATTTTGGGGTTTTAGGTTACCTATACATATGTAATGAAAGAGATTCAGAAGGAGCTAAAGGAGAAGGCTTTGAAGCTTGTTTAAGCTCTAGTTTGGGTTGCCCTATTCTTCTAGTTTTTTTATTTGTTTCATTTATGTTTTGGTTATTGGTTGTAAGTTTTTTGTGCTAGATTTTTTTGTAGGTGTGCTAGGTCTTTGGATCATTATTATTTTTTGGGACTTCAATATTTAAATTTGATTGTAAAACTTTTGGGGTTTTGGGTTACCTATTAAAAACCTATTTTAGCCTATAATGAAAAACAAAACAACATATATTTTTTTTAAAAAAAGCTCTACCACAATTATAAAATTCTTTAGGGAAAGTAAATGTGTGCATATTTATGTTTTACAAGTCCCCTCTATAACAAAATCTCATCGTCTTAATATCTACATAACAATACTAAGAATAGAAAACTCTGTGTACAATCATTCAGACACAAACCTACTATACAATCTTTCAACCTTGCTAATTCTAAGTCAAGAAAACAATTACAATTTTTGACCATCAATTACATTCCTCCTTCAATATGAAACTTAGTAGAGGTCCAATAAAAGAAGCATGTAATTCCTACCACAACCTCTATGAGATCTTTGAATGTTCAGTGAAATTAACTTGGACTTGTATTCTTTTCAATTTTCTACTCTATATCCACTTTCATTCTTGTCATGATTATCATGTTTTATACTAGATTTTCTTTTTATGATGATTTGTTGCCCTCCAAACACCATTCATAGATTTCCACTTTGTTCTCCAAGCGTATAAATGATTGACTAGAATATTTGCAAGGAGAGAAATATGCTCAAAGATATGCTAAAATAGTTCATGTAATCAAATGATAGAGGAAGTTAATAAAATGTTATAGATGTTTCCTATAATGTAGTATGTTAACAATAAAAATTTATTTTAACAATGTATAAATAAAAAATATCTATTAATTTTATCATTTTCTTCAAATCTATGTTACTTTAAAAAAGAACAACAAAAGGGTTTGAGATTAAGTGTAATAATGTAATTTTTAATATTCCAACAATATGGATGTCCCTCCATGTTTTGTAAGCTTTATTATAGAAGGGTATCTTCCCCTTGAATCATAAGATGATCACATAATAAGGAATTCATCTCTCATCAACCAATTTGAGAAAGAATTCAATCATTTTAAAGAAAGTGGAGGAGATCTAGCATTGATGATGACATGTATAATTATATTCATTCATTTCTCTCATGAATGAAGACATGCATGATCTCCCTTCCTAACGACATCAATCTTTCATGAATGCTTCAATACAAGGATAATTCACAATAAAGTATAATATTGTTGATTCAACATTCTTTACTTAAGATTCAATGTTTTTTCATACATCAATGTTGTATAAAAGTTTGAATCCTCTTAGGGCTTGACTGAGGCAAGTTGATATACAACCCAACACTATTTTCCATCCTTATTGTATGTTAGTATTGAGATCCTATTTAGTAGTAAAATGGAAGCACTTCAATAGGATGTAAGCATCCACTTTACAGGGCATCAAGTCATTCAATTATGTATATGTGAGGGAAAGAGATGGATTTCCAAGTATGATTCCACTTATGATCCAAATAAGATTAGCTAGGTCCCAAAGGGAGAGGGTGCTAATACTAAATCTAGGTTTTAAAGAGGAATGCAATACAAAGAAATACACTCTTGTGTAGGCCCTTTGGTAGGATAATGTGAATGTGAATGTGAAATTGAATTAATTGCTTAGGAAATATGAATTTAGATGCTATGTGAACACAATAAGCCCAATCTAGGGTAAATATATGAAATGAAATGAAATATAAAAGACTCACCTTGAAATGCATAGAGGAAGATGTATTTATGCTCAATAATGTTTGGCTCTCAAACTTTTCTAAATTTTCATTTGCAAATCTTGAAATGAAATGATGAAAGGAACAAAACTAAGAAATCTCCTTGGAATTTGAGACTGAAGGAATATGCTGACATGAAAAGGCTTCCTACAACCAAGTTGATCTAGTTTATAACTCTAAAACTAATGGATCTAGAAACCTTACAAACTATAGGTTTCTAGATCCACAATTATTTTTTCTTGCAACCTACAAATCAACACAAAAAAGAAAGGTTTGTGGTTGACGTTTGATGAGGAATTGCCTTGGTCAAGCCCTAGGTTAAGGAATTAATCATAAACAAGAAATGTAAATATTAAGGACTATAAGGAACAAGTTAAATATTAGGATTCACCTTGTCCGTGTGTATGTGGTTTTTATATAACGTAGATATTGAATTAGGAATGTAAGATATCTCCACACTTTGCAATGGATATATCATAAATCTGTCATGGTGCCATGGATATGGATATGCATCAATGAAGAGAATGAATGCTTCAATGTAGATCTCCTCCTTTTATGGTCAAAAATATGCTAGATCTTGAAGATGAAATGCTTACAAAGGATTCACCAATGCTTTATAAAATCTCCTTGCTTGAATGCTTGATAATGCTTAAGCTCCTTGAGTGCAAAAGGCTAAAAATATTCACTAGAGAGAAGATATTGGATGAGTGAATGATCTTGAATGTGAATGATATGAAATTGAAGCCTCAAAGTCACTTTATATATGATTTTTCTAGGCAAGAAAATAATATAGGTCGACTGGGTGATGATTAAAAAGTAATTAAACCCCCAAGGACTCTTAGGCCCCAAGATCTAGAAGTATCAAGGACTAGGTCAACTTGGTTCTATTAGCATGAATGCTAATGATATTACTTTGAGAGAGTATCCTAAGAATTTTTAGAATTGTTGAGGAGATTGTTAGCATGATTGATATATTTTATTCATGACTATGTTTGTCATTAATGTCAACATAGTATTGTTTTTGTGAAGATTGACAGAGTAACAGATAGAGAACGAGGTCATACGGGCCATGTGTTGATGATGGGATAAAGTGCATTTGAGGACATGTTATACAAATGTCCTAACAATGTGGAAAAGTGTGCATGTAGTAAGTTGAATACATGTGGAATTTTTTCATGATTTACAAAAGATAGTCTGTAGAAAAAGTATCTGAGAAGTAGTTTCTAGTGCTTGGATTGTATCTCTTAACAAGGACATAATCATGATGAGAGAATTTAGATAGTGATAGTAGATATCTTGATGATGATGTCAGCGGGTGTGTAAGGTCACATGTGTGAAAATTTGCAATTACTGTGAGTCGATAATTCTTTCTAATTATGAAAAGATGTAATGAGTTAATGAGGTCCTATTATAATTAATTAGGAAAGCCTCAAGGTCAACTTAGAATTATTTTGAGGAAATGGTATAAAGGAATATTAGTTTCCTTATGATGAAGTGTGTAATTGTGTATTGATCAAGTGATATGAAAATTTTATAAATTTGAGTAAGCGATCAAAGGGATCAGTGTGATACAAATTTGAAGATATGGTATTGAGATCTAAAAAGGTATTTGGTATGATATTGACAAAATAAAAGGACAAAGAAAGACTCTGAGTTGCAAAGATCAATTTTATTTCTATTATTCTAAAAAGAATAATATAGAGGCCAGTTGGATAGTGAGTTTGGTGGTCATTCCTCTAAAGCTATTTGGACAGTGGGTCCTTCTACCTTTGACAAATCCTAATAGGGTTGTCATAACTCCTAACAGGGTTGGCACAACTCCTAGTAGGGTTGGAATCTCCTAACAAGGATTCAAAGTCTCCTAATAGAGATTAATATGTATTTAATGTAATTTATTAGCTCCTAATAGAGTCCATCCTTTTATAAGGAACTTATATATTAGTACATCATTTTGTGGGTATCATCCCCACTAGGGTTTTCCCTTTGATCAAGGGTTTCCCTAGTTAACATATCTGGTGTTATTGTGTATGTGTATCTTTTTATGGTTGATGATTATATTGTTCACATGTTTAAGGTTTAATAAGGTTGATAAAAGTTGTATTAATCTGATAACTGATTCATAGCCCCCACCCCGCACATACTGCCAATTATCTTTGTGGACTTTTATTTCTAACAATTGGTATGAGAGCATAAAGTCCTTGAAGGAAAAACTTAACAACTTAAGGAGATCAATGGTAGATCATTTGAGAAAAGAAAGTCTTAAGTTTGATGGGGTTAACTATGATAGCTAGGAAGAGAAGATGAAGATACGTCTATTATGCATGGTTTTAGGATATTGGTTGATGAAAAAGAATGGAAAGAAGATTGTGGAAGAAAGAAAAGTTAAAGAATTCAGTGAAGCTAAAAGAGATCTATTTATGTGTAACATTCTTTCCAAACAAGCACTTTTTTTAGCCCTTCCTAAAAATGAATATAGTCAACTAAAATCCTTAGATTTATCTCATGAAATTTTGAAAGCTTTGGAATCTACTTTAGAATGTGATAAGCATGCTAAAAGAATCTACAAAATTAGATATGTTTGTTTCAAGAGGCTAAGATGACACAAGATAAATATGTAAGAATTTATATTGGTAGAATATCAAAAATTGTTGTAGGAATCAAGTCTTGTAATGGATCTAAAGATGAAGATGAGATTATATGGAAAATTTTGAAAACTTTGATACCACCATTCAAGAAGACAACACAAATGATTGAGCAAGTGATACCTTGTACTAAGAAATTTATGAGAGAGACTCTTCTTGGAAGATTGGAAGAAACACGAGTGAGCTTGAAATAGGTTGGAGATTTTCCTAAACTTCTTTTAGTGCATTAAGTAATAAGTGTCCATGCTTCCTTGTCAACAATGCAAGCACCAATGGATATTATTCTAGTAGCAGTAGATCAAGATCTAAGGAATATAGAAGGATTGAAGAAGGAACTTCCTTTCTTGTAAAGAAAATCTTGAAATATTAGACTTGTGATGAATTTGGCCATTATGCTTCTAAATATGCTAAAAGAGTGAAAAGGTACAAAAATAATTTCAAGTCTAAAAGTCCTAGAGATTTTTTGTATACAAATGAAGATGATGAGTCTAATCAAAGAGTTTAGAGTGAAAGTGATGATCAGTTAGGATTTGTAGCTATAAAAGAATAAAATCCTAAAATAGAAGTCAGAGAAGAGAAAAGAGAAAGCTCTATTGTCACATGTCGGAAAGAAATCTGATTGGATCATAGACAATGGTTTATCACATCATATAACTAGAGACATGAATAATTTTTTTAAGTTTAATAGTCATGATGGAGTAATTGTCAGTCTTGGTAAGAATGCAACTTGTCATATAAAGGGAATATGATCTATTACTCTTGATGGGAAAACTAACACAGATGATGTTTACTTTATTGGTGGATTAAAGCATAACCTAATGAGTGTTAGATAGTTGGTTGATAAGGGATATCTATTAGAATTCATAGAAAAGAAATACATCATTAATGACAAAGATGGTAAGTTGATTGGCATTGGTAATATCTAGTGGTAATGTTTTTCAGCTATACCCTACAGATATGACATGTTTGGTTTTACAAGTTGTTAATAGTTGGTTGTGGCATAGATTTATTTGTCATCTAATTTTCTATAATGTTGTGAATGTAAGTGTTGGAATTCTTTAGAAATAACTAAGAGGGGGGAGTGAATCAGTTATCCAAGGTCCAAATGTGCGATTAAAACTTTCCACATCTTAGTGAACCCATATCCATAAAACATTTTCATCATGCATGCATCCATTAGATTGTGCAATCACTTAAACTTGTAGGTTACTATCAAATCAGTTTGTAGAAATATAAATATGAAACATAATAGATTCAATAACACATTTGACACAATGATTTAATTTGGAAACCCAATTTGGGAAAAATCACTAGTAACATGTTACTCATTCTCACTCTTCTGAAGTGATGACTTGTGAAAGGCCAACCCTATTAAAGGTTACAATACACATTGTTAAATGTGACCCAGTTAATGGATTTTAATTGCCTTGTTAGGAGTGAGCCTTGTTAGAGGACTGTAGATCATTCACTTGAAATGTCACCTAGTTAAAGGATTTACAAATGGCTGCTAGGTCAATCTTAATCCAAAGGATTTACCCTAGAATGATGCAATGATTAGAGAGTAATAGTAATTCTTGATTTGATAACAACTTACAACTTCATTTGTAGATTACATATCTCTATTTTAGTCCTCCATTTTGCTTGGCTTTTAAACTCTTTAGCTCTGAGAGCTTGTTCACCCTTTAAGCATCCATAACCTTAAGCCTTGTTGCTTTGCTATCCAATGTAGTCTCTTCTCTTAGGTCATTAAATGAAGCAATACCCTAGACTCCTTGTCTTCCTTAAGTTCTCACACATGACAACCCTTGCTTCTGACTAGTTATCTCTATAAATAGAGAATTAAGATCTTTTTTCATTCATCTTCCATCATTTGTTTTAGGGTTAGGCCATATTAGATAGGAATCAATGAATCTACCCCTCATTTCATTTCAATCCCTTCTAGAAACTTCTCCTTCAATTCTCTTTGAATTCACCCTAAAAATGGTTCACCATGAATTTTGTGCCACTAGCTCATCAACCTTATCTTCTACATAGTTCATATAATCCAAGAAATCAAACTTGTCAACTCAAATTCATCAAATTCAAGATCTTTTTCAGAGTATTGACACTTGACATTAACTAGCTTTTGATGCTCGACACATACTGCATTGCTCAAAATCTGCAGTCAAAATGCTCAACAAGAACTAAGTTTACTAGTGCTTGGTATTAACTAAACTTTACTCAGCATACATTGTTTCACTCGGCTTACACTAAAATTGACTTTGCTTGGTTCCAACTAATTTTCTTCTTAGCTTGCACTAACTTTTCTATGCACCTACTGTCCACTTGATCAAGCTTGGTAGACAAACTTCATTTAAATTTTTCTTCTAAACTTACTTAGTGTAACCAACCTTAAGAATATTATCAATGCAACCTTAAGTATATTATCAATGCACTATAATATCACTGTCTTAATTGATTCTTGTACTCCTTTTCATATCATAACTCAACCTTTTCTCTAGGTGCTATTGTTACCTCATTTGATCAAATCCTCTTGATAAATCAAATAAATAATAGTACTTAAATCATATAAGCAATTGTCTTACCACCAAGTAGCAGGTTTGACGTCAATGACAAAATAATGATTGAAAGACATTTATCATACTTATATCAATCTATTTTCAATAGTAAGTAGTACATTTTTTTTTAGATATTTACCAAAAATTATGAAGTGTACTAATGTTGTGTGCAAGGAATGTGTTATGGCTAAGCATAAGAAAAGCTCCTTTCCTAGCAAGAAGTTCACTACAATTATGAAATTGGAGATTGTTCATATAGATATAAGTAATCCAACTAAGACAAGAGGATTCTATGGTGAAAGATACTTATGATTATTGTTGATGACTTTAATAGGATGATGTGGGTAGCATTCCTTCAAGAAAATTTTGAAGCATTTGAGAAGTTTAAGTTATTTATCAATAGATTTGAGAATGAGTCTAGAGTGAAGATTAAATGTTTAAGACTAGATAGAGGTGGAGGATTTACTGTGAATGAGTTTAACAACTTTGTAAAGTGAATGGCATTAAGAGACAACTATCAACTCTAAAGACTCCTAAGCATAATGAAAATTTTGAGAGAAGAAATAGGTCTATGATAGAAGTAGCAAGAGCTATGATGTCCGAGAATGGTGTTTGAAGACATTTTGGAGAGAACTAGTCAATACATCAGTATATACAATGAACAGAGTACATATTAGAGGAGATACGAACATGACACCTTAGGAATTATGGGTTGGACATGCACCATCAGTGAAATATTTTAGAATTTTTGGAAGTAAATGTTATATCAAGAGAGATGATGACATTGATAAGTTTGATGCAAGAAGTTATGAAGGTATGTTCCTTGCTTATTTATTAAAAAGAAAAGATTATAGATTATAGACTATTGTTAAGAGCACAAATATGAAAGTGGATGAGAAGTTTAGAGTTAAAGAGAGAATGCTTGATTATAATTCTGATGATGAAGAAGCCACTTCTAATCCTATTCAAGAAAATGTTGACACTTTCTTTGAGACTAACAATGATTTGCAGAATGATTGAGAAGAAGTAAGAATTGAGACAGTAACACCTAACAAGAATTTGACAAAGAATCACCCTACGAATTAGATTATTGGAAGAAAAAAAAAAGGAATTATGAAAAGAAACAAACTTCATGAAGAATTATGTTTGATTTCTTAAGTTGAACCAAAGAATGTAGATGAAGTATGCAAGCATGATCATTGGATTCAAGAAATGAAGGAAGAACTAGATCAAATTGTAAAGAATGAGACATGGGAATTTGTCCCTAGACCAAAAGATAAGGATGTTATAGGAACTAAATGGGTTTTTATAAACAAGATGAATGAACAAGGTGAGGTTGTAAACAACAAAGCTATATTGTTATGTAAAGGATATTCATAGAAAGAAGGTATATACTATGAAGAGACATTTGCACCTATTACAAGAATTGAACTAGTAAGGAGATGTTCTTGGCTTATGCAACAAGTAAGTGTTGAAAATAGATTGATAGAAGTATGAATATGTGTTTCAATCATTGTTTTGTCACTGATGTCAAACCTGCTACTTGTTGGTAAGACAATTTCTTAGATGATTTGAGTACTATCATTTATTTGATTGATGAAAAGGATTTGATCAAATGAGGTAACAATAGTACCTAGAAGAAAGGTTGAGTTATGATATGGAAATGAAGTACAAGGATCAATTAAGACAATGATGTTATAATGCATTGAAAATCTACTTAAGGTTGAAAAGGATGGATCCACTAATTAAGTTAAAAAGAACAAGTTAAATGAAGTATGTATGCCAAGATTAACAATATGCATAGTAGGTACCAAGAAAAGTTAGTGTAAGTTGATAAGAAAATTAGTTAGAGCCAAGCAAAGCCAATTTCAGTGTAAACCAAGTGAAATAGTGTAAGCTGAGTAAATTTTAGTTGATGTCAAGCACCAATAAACTTTAGTTCATGCTGAGTGTTTGGATAGTGGATGTTGAGGAACATAGGATGTGTCAAGCATTAGAAGTAAGTTAATGCCAAGTGTTAACATTATGAGAAAGATCCTAAATTTGACGAATCTAAGTCAACAAGTTTGATTTCTTGGATTGTGTGAACCATGTGGAAGATAAGCTTGATGAGCTAGTGGTGCAAAATTCATGGTGAACTATTTTGAGAAAAATTCAAAGAGGATAAAAGAAGAAGTTTCTAGAAAGAAATGAAATGAAATGATGGTTAGATTCATTGAATCCTACCTAATCCAACCTAACCTTGAAATGGACGAAGGAGGATGAATGGAAAAAATCTTAATTCTCTATTTATAGAGATGGTTGGTATGAAGAAAAGGTTTTCATGTGCGAGAACCTAAGGAAGACAAGAAGTCTAGGGTATTACTTCATTTAGTGACCTAAGAGAAGAGACTGCATTGGCAAGAAAAGAAAGAAGGCTTAAGGGTATGGATTCTTGAAGGGTGAACAAGTTGTCAAAGATAAAGTGTGTGAAAGCCAAGCAAAATGGAGGACTGAAAATAGAGATCTATAATCTACAAGTGTGTTGTAAGTTGTTATTAGATCAAACCTTACTGCTACTTTCTAATAATTGTACCAATCTAGGGTAAATCCTTTGGATTAAGGTTGACCTAAAAATCATTTAAAATCCTTTAATCAGGTGACATTCCAAGTGAATGGTCTAAATTTCTCTAATAAGGCTCACTCATAATAGGGTGATTGAAATTCTTTAACTAGGTCACATTTAATAGTGTGCATTGTAACCTTTAACAAGGTTGGCCTTTCACAAGGCATCACTTTAGAAGAGTGAGAATGAGTAGCATGTTATTGGTGGTTTTTCCCAAATTGGGTTTCCACATTAAGTCATTGTGTCAAATGTGTTGTTGAATCTATTATGTTTCATGTTTACTTTTTTGAAATATTGATTTGACAGTAGCCCATAAGTTTAAGTGATTGTATGATCTAATGGATGCATGCATGATGAAAATGTTTTATGGATATGGGTTTTTTAAATTGTGAAAAGTTTTAATTGTACATAAAGAACTTGGATAACTGATTTACCCCCCATCTCAATTACTCTAAAAAATTCCAATAATTGGTATTAGAGCTATCTTCTTAAGAGGACTAGTTTGAAGGTACTAGAAGGAAAAAGATCAAGATGTCAAAAAGAGAGGTACCCAAGCTTAATAGAGATAAATTTCTTGCATGGAAAATTCTGATGAAGCTACACATAGGAGATCTTAGTGATCATGCATAATCTACCATCACCATAGAGCATGTTCATTCTATTAGAGCCCTAATTGCTGAAGATTTGAAAAAGAAGAAAGAACACAACCACACAATGTTAGAGATTGTCTCTGCCCTAAGTTATATCGAGTTTGATGATATAAGGGTTATGATAGTGCAAAGAAAATGTGGGATGCTCTACACACTATCTATGGAGGTGAAAAAAAATGTTCTAAGAACCAAATCTAAAAGTCTTAGAGGTAAGTTTGATGATATGAGAATGCAAAAAGGTGAGAATATTGCTCAATATTGCTCTAGGATAAAAGATTTTGTTAATGCAATAAGAGGAGCTATTGGTAAGATAGGTGATGCAACTGTACTAAGAAAAGTTTTGAGAACACTTTTTCCTATTTATGCTATTAGAGTTTCTACAATACAAGAACCTAGATGTATACTAGGCATTGATTTGACTCTTGAAGGTCTAGTAGGTAGGCTCACTACTTTTGAGCTATCTAATATTGATAATTACAAAATTGAAAATGCTGAATCTTCTTTCAAAGCTAAGTTGTCATTAAAGGAACCTAACACGAAGAAGAAGAGAAAGATAAAATATGTTGCTAGTGATAGTGATATAGACGAGGAAGATATAGATCAACTTGAAGCACTACTAGCAATGAGATTCCATAGAGGTAAAGCTATCATGTGTTTCAATTGCAATGAGGTTGGTCATATTGTTGCTAGATGTCTAGAGAAGAAGAATTATAGAGATGGAGACAAGTACAAAAGTAGAAGAGATGAAGAAATCAAAGATTACAAAGAAGAAGGCAATAAATCTTGCTACATTGTTGAAGAGAAAACAAAAGATGGATTTGACAATCATGATGATGAAATAGAGTATGTTGCAATGAAGGATAAATCTAATGAGGATGAGGCAAGTCCACTGATGTCTTGTGTGAACAAGAATGATAGATATATCATTGACAGTGGGTGTTCACATCACATGACTGGAGATAAAAGTAAGTTCATTACCTTGAATTATTATGGTGGAAATACTGCAAGGTTTGGTAATGATGCACCCTATCTAATAAAAGGAAAAGGTTCTATCAAACTCATAGAAAAGATTTTATGTGATAATGCTTGTTATGTTGAAGGACTTAACTATAATTTTTTGAGTTTGTCACAACTAAACAATTTGGGTTTTAAGGTTGAGTTTGAGAACAAGATTACTAAGATATATGATACTAATGGAAAACTAATTGGAAAAGGTGATCAAACTAAAGGTAATATATTCTACCTTGATATAGAGGATGCCACTTGCTTAATTGTAGAATTTGATGATGTTTGGCTATGGCACAAGAGGTTATGTCATGTTAATTTTGACAACTTGGTTAGTATCAGTAACATGAGAAGAGTCAAAGGTTTGCCTAAGTTGAAGAAACCTGACAATATAATTTGCAAACAATGTCAGTTAGGCAAAATGACAAAGTCAAGTTTTAAAAGTAAGACTCATACCTTTAAAGGAATATTAGAGATTGCTCATAGTGACTTGTGTGGACCAATTGAAGTGTAAAGCTACAAAGGAGATAAGTACATTATGCTACTTGTCAACGATTATTCTAGAATGATGACAATTATGTTTCTGAAATAGAAGTTTGATGCTCTCCAAATGTTTAAATGGTAGTTAGCAAGAGTTGAGAAAGGAAATAGGTAAAAGTATTAAATGTTTGAGATCTGATAAAGGAGGAGAATTTACATCAAATGAGTTTGAGATATTTTGTAATGACAAAGGAATCAAAAGACAAACATCAGCTCCTAGAACCCCTCCAAAAAATGGAATTATTGAAAGGAGGAATAGGTCTATAATGGACTATGCTAGGACACTCATGTTGGAGAAAAATGTTTTTTTGAAATACTGGGGAGAAGCTATAAGTACAAATGGCTATACAATGAACTATATGCAAGTCAAGAAAGGTACTCATTCCACACCTTTTGAGCTATGGTATGAATACTCAACCAATGTAAAATATTTTAAGGTAATTTGAAGCAAGTGTTATATTCTTAAAGATTTCAAGAATGGTAAACTAGATGCAAAAAGTGAAGAATGCATATTCCTTGGTTATTCCACAAGAAGTAAAGCTTATAAGTATTTAAATACTATCACTAATAAAGTTGTGGAAAGTGAAAATGTGAAATTTCATGAATATACCAAAGTACATGTGGCTAACCCTGTGAGGGAACCAAAAGAATACAAATCATTTTTATACTTTTATGAAGGTATACCCACTGATGAAGATGTTGTAAATCAAGTTACAAATCAATAGCAAGTTTCACTGACTGTCGAGTCACATACTATGAATGTTGAGTTGTATTGAGGAACCAACCTACATTTAAGTGTCGAGTTATAGAGTAAAGTTGAAACACATTCTAATTCTAAGATTAGTGTACATGAAAGAGATGTTGAGCTTCCTGACAAAGATGTGCATAGTGATTCAGAAGTTGAGAGAACAAGTGAAGAAAACATAGGAGAACTAAGATTGTCTAAGTATGTCAAGAGACATCAACCTGCTACAAAAATCATTGGAGACAAAGATGCTAGAATAATGACAAGGAAAAAGTTGAGATATGATACTTGTTTGCTAAGCATGCAAGAACCTAAAATAGTGAAAGATGCCTTAGAAGATGTGGACTAGAGTGAAGCCATGAAAGAAGAGATTGAACAAATTGAGAAAAATAAGACATGGATGCACCAAGTGGGTGTATAGAAACAAGGTAGATGAAAATGGTGAAGTCACAAGGAACAAGGAAAGATTAGTTTGTACAAGATATGTAAAAAAAGAAGGGATAGAATATGGAGAAACATCCACCCTTGTTGCAAGACTGGAATGAGTAAGAACTTTGCTTGTTTACTCTACATACAAAGGTTTAAAATTTTACCAAATGGATGTTAAGTTTACATTTCTAAATGTTGTATTGGAGGAAGATGTTTACATAGAACAACCAGAAAGATTTGTTAATAATAAAAACAAAAATATGGTATGTGGACTACACAAAGATTTATATGGTTTGAAGTAAGCACCAAGAGCATGGTATGAAAGGCTTCATAATTATCTTGTGAAGATTGAATTTGAGAGGACTGATGATAACAACAATTTGTACTTGAAGATAGAGAAAGGTAAAGATATTTTACTATCTAAAATTTTTGTTGATGATATCATATTTCGAGGTCAAGATACTTTATGTAAGGCTTTTGCAAATGAAATGAAGAAAGAATTTAGATATCTATGTTTGGAGAGATTGAGTTCTTTGTGGATTTGTAAGTACATCAGATGAAGTATGGTATATACATCACTCAGTCAAATATGTAAAGGAGATACTAAATTTTTTTGGATTGGAAGATTCCAAGATAGTAAGCACACCTATGGTGATAAGGCATAGATTGTCAAAGAATGATGATTCAGTTGAGGTGAATCATATATTATATAGGTCTATGATTGGAAAATTACAATATGTGGTACATATTAGACCTAATATTGCATTATCTATTGGGATAGTTGCAAGATTCTCTACTAATCTTATGGAGAATCATTTGATGGAAATTAAGAGAATAATGAGATATCTGAAAGGAAAAGAAGACTATGGTCTATACTATAAGAAAAATGAGAAAGTTGAATTGAGAGCCTACAATAATGTAGATTGGACTGGAAATATTGATGACAGAAAGAGCACTCATGGAGGAGCATTTTTCTTAGGCAAAAGGCTAGTTAAATGAATAGCAAGAAATGAAACTTCATCTCTCAATCTACTATTGAAGCTAAATATGTTGTTGCTACAGTAAATTGTACAAACATTGTATGGATAAAACAACTACTCAAAGGTATGAAGGAGGAAATCACTGAACATACAATACTTTATTGTGATTATACAAGTGTTATAAATATATCAAAGAATCATGTGATGCATACAAAGACTATGAATATTGCAATCAAGTATCATTACTTGAGAGAGTTAGTTCAAGATAAAGAGGTGAAGATGGAATATGTTAACATAAAAGAGAAAATAGTTAATATCTTTACAAAAGTATTAGCTAAGGATGCTCATGAGTATCTAAGAGGTAAACTAAGGGTGATAACCCTATCAAAAGATATCTAAGAAGCATGAGAAGTGCCCTACATAAAACAAGTTGATTGAGATATGTTACAAATTGATGTAGTGGATCTTACTTTAGGAGCTGCTTGAAGTAATCAAAGAGATGAAGTTACAAATCAATCACAAGCTAGGTGACTGAGGAAGAAACTAAAAATGTTCATACCTTCATATTAAGATGACACGTCTTTGGCATTGTTTTAAAAAGGGAAAATCTTGCTAAGGGAGAAATGAGGGAGAAATCCTGATCTGCTTGATCCTACTGAGGGAGAAATCCTGACTGTTGAGTTTAGATGAATGTAAACACAAAAGAAACATGAATACCTAGTAAGAGGGAGTTAATGTAAAAGGTGATATAAGAAGTGATCCAAAGGGAGTCATAAGGATGAGTTGATTGATTATTTGTTGATCAGAATAAAATTTTGTAACCTATTCAAAAGATGAAAGTTGTTGATAGAGGGAGAGATTTCAATACAAGGAATTATTTTCTTTTTGGTATTTTTTTGGCTCTACTGATTAAGTTTGGTTATTTTGGTTTTCCATCAATCCTAAAGAGGGATATTTTTGAAAAAAAAATTGATACAAGTATGGATATGTGTTTCAATCATTGTTTTGTCACTAATGTCAAACATGTTACTTGCTGCTAAGATAATTGCTTAGATGATTTGAGTACTATCATTTGCTTGATTGATGAAGAGGATTTGATCAAATGAGGTAACAATAGCACCTAGAGAAAAGGTTAAGTTATGATATGGAAATGAAGTACAAGGACCAGTTAAGACAATGATTTTATAGTGCATTGATAATCTACTAAAGGTTGCAAAGGATGGATACATTGATTAAATTTAGAAGAACAAGCTAAATGAAGTATGTCTACCAAGCTTAGCAATCTACATAGTAGGTGTTGAGAAAATTTAGTGTAAGCCAACTGAAATAGTGATATCCAAGTAAAGTTTAGTTAATGCTAAGCACCAATAAACTTTAGTTCGTGCTGAGTGTTTTGATAGTGGATGTCAAGAAATGCAGTATGTGTCAAGCATTAGAAGAAAGTTAATGTCAAGTTTCAACATTATGAGAAAGATCCTGAATTTGATGAATCTAAGTCAACAAGTTTAATTTCTTGGATTGTGTGAATCATGTGGAAGATAAGCTTGATGAGCTAGTGGCACAAAATTTATGGGGAACTATTTTGAGGAAAATTCAAAGAGGATTGAAGGAGAAGTTTCTAGAAGGGAATGAAATGAAATGATGGGTAGATTCATTGAATCCCACCTAATCCAACCTAACCCTAAAATGGATAAAGGAGGATGAAAGAAAAAAGATCTTAATTCTCTATTTATAGAGATGGTTGGTCAAAACAAAAGGTTATCATGTGAGAGAACCTAATCAAGACAAGAAGTCTAGGGTATTGCTTCATTCAGTGACCTAAGAGAAGAGACTACATTGGAAAGAAAAGTAAGAAGGCTTAAGGGTATGGATGCTTGAAGGGTGAACAAGCTATTAGAGATGAAGTGTGTGAAATCCAAGCAAAATGGAGGACTAAAAATAGAGATCTATAATTTGCAAGTGTGTTGTAAGTTATTATCAAATCAAAACTTACTACTACTTTCTAATCATTTTACCAGTCTAGGGTAAATACTTTGGATTAAGGTTGACCTAAAAATCATTTGTAAATCCTTCAATTAGGTGACATTCCAAGTGAATGATCTAAATTTCTCTAAAAAGGCTCACTCCTAATAGGATGATTGAAATCTTTTAAATAGGTCACATTTAATAGTGTGCATTGTAATCGTTAATAGGGTTGGCCTTTCATAGGGCATCACTTTAGAAGAGTGAGAATGAGTAGCATGTTACTAATGGTTTTTCTCAAATTGAGTTTCCACATTAAATCATTGTGTCAAATGTGTTGTTGAATCTGTTATGTTTCATGTTTACATTTCTGCAAAGTTCATTTGATAGTAACCTAAAAGCTTAAGTGATTGTATGATCCAATGGATGCATGCATGACGAAAATGTTTTATGGATATGGGTTCACTAAATTGTGAAAAGTTTAAATTGTACATTTGGACCTTGGATAACTAATTCACCCACCCTTCCTCAGTTATTCTAAAGAATTCCAAGAGTAAGAAGTTCAAGGTGTATCAGATAGATGTGAAATCGATATTTCTAAATGGAGAACTTGAAGAAGAAGTCTACATTGAGCAACCTAAAGGATTTTCCTTGACAAAATATGGAGACATGGTATGAAAGTTTAAGAAAGCATTTTATGGACTAAAGCAATCACCTACAACATAGTATGCGAGGTTGACATTTTTTTTTGGCAAAATTGTGATTTTCTAAAAATACAATAGATAATAACTTATATTTGAAGGAAATTGAGAATGACTTGTTGATTATTGTGATATTTGTGGACACCATAATATTTGGAGGTAATAACAAAACAAATAACAAATTTTTTGATGAAATGAAGAATGAATTTGAGATGAGTATGATTGGTGAGATGATATACTTTTTAGGTTTATAGATTATGCAGGATAGTGGTGGTATTTTCCTATCATAGACTAAGCATTTGAAGGAATAGTTGAAGAGATATGGCTTGGAAAGTTATAAGCCTATTAGTACACCTATGATAACTAGTCTCAAGTTATCTAGCGAAGATTAGACACCTATAGTTGAGCAGAAAAAGTAAAAATCCATGACTAGAGGTTTGCATATATGACTCACACCAGACCAGATATAGAAAATACATTTGGTATAGTAGCAAGATTTCAAGCAAAACCTAAGGAATCACACTATGTATCAATAAAAAGAATATTCAAATATTTGAAGGGTACACCTAATTTTGGTTTATGGTATGAGAAATAAAATGACTTTATTCTATGTACATATATTGATGTAGATTGGGAAGGTAGTATGGATGAAAGAAAGAGTACAATTGGTGGAAATTTTTTCCTTGGAGGAAGATTGGTTTCTTGGATAAGAAAGAAACAAGGTTTCATTTCATAGAGTATAGTAGAAGAAGAGTATGTAGAAAAAACAAACAATTGTAATAAGATCATGTGGATGAAATAGATATTGAATGATATTGGAATGGGGTTTTTAGAACCTGCTATTATACATTGTGATAACACAAGTACAATGAGTATGTATAATAATCTTTTGTTACATTCTAAGACTAAGAATATATCTATTAAGTATCATTTTTGAAGAGAGAAAGTTGTAGAGAAAGGAATCAAATTAGAGTATGTTAATATAAAAGAGCCAATTACATATATTTTTATGAAGTATTTTCCTAAGGATACATTTGAATATTTGTGAGGTATGCTTGGGGTTATGCCCCTACCTACTTCAAAGTAGATGATGCAGATAATGTATCAATTTAGTGGTACATAACACTATTATTTATCTAGATTGAATTTTGATGGTTCCATATGGGGGAGTGTTGAGCTATCATTTTACATGATGTTTAATGACATGAATCCTTTTGAACTCCTTTCTTGAAAAGCTAATCTAGGATCAACTCAAAGGTTCTTTGCAATCTTGTGACCTGCTAGAATCCACGTAATTGAATATAAATGTGTTTGTTCAAAGGAGGCCTTTTTTGGTTCCAACCAATTTTGGATAAGATGTTTGATCTACTTGTTGTCTCAAAAAGTAACTATAAAAGAGATGTTTTTGATATTTTCTATTTTATGATTAATGCAATTTATCAATGCAACTATATGAATTCCTATTTTAACCAAGTGTTTGAAAAGAAAATAACAAGGATAGGGTAATGAAATTTTAAAGAAAATAACTTAAAAGGGGAATTCCTAATGGACATAAACCATGGTAACAACACATCTACGATTTAAATAATCGAAAAGATTGGGCAAGAAACCAATGAAAATAAGAGTAGCACTTCCTCAATTCCACTGATACAATCATTGATGGGAACTTAGTTAACCAAAAGATGTTTCACTTCTCATCAAATTGCAAGGTCACAAAAAGTGAGCACATGCAAGACAAGAAGCTATGTAGGGATAATAGGTGATCTCTTCTCCAACTCGATACATCAGTGGAATTTGTTAACATGTAGCAAACACCAAAAATAAAAGATCGCACAATCATAACAACACAATAAAACCATTGGATCCATTATTATTCATGAACACAAATTCAAAAAATAACACACTCTAGAAAGAATAACTACACTCAGAATGAGAGCACCAAAAACATATATTATTGCATTAAAATAACAACCTGTATTACATATTACATCCTTGTATTTATAAGAAATAATTTCCTTAATCTGTGTTGAGAGTGAGAGACCTCTCCATGAAAACATATGCTAAAAACTAATAGAACTAATATTTTTATATACAAACTGACTCTCTAAATGGTGTTAAGTAGGTTTTCACCCTTGTTTATATCAATTAATGGGTGCATGAGCATTTTTTGGTAATTTTATATTTTTTTTGGAAAATGTTCAAATTAACCTTATAACCAATCAAACGAACTAGTAATCAGTTGGAATGGATGTCAAATGATGAAAATGACCTCTACAAAGTTAGAGGAGGCATAAAGTGTTGGCGATTATTAAGTTCATTTTATATGGAAAAGAATTATTGTTGATGTTAAACTTATATATAGGATCATTAAGTTATTGTTAAATATCATTACTCCCTATTTTAAAATAGTGAACTTGTACTTTGTCAAATGAAACACCACTTTAGCTACATGTTATCACTGAATGAAATTAGTGGAAGATGCTAAGGATCTTATTGGTTGTCTTAATAGCCATTTCATGGGTTTGAAATATAATCACTTCCCTTTGTGAAGAGTTGGCTGAAAATCAACAAATTACATATTGTTGCAAAGAAAGTACAATCATAGGACGTTGGAAGGTTGTTTTCACTCATAGGATGTTGAAGAATCTCTTGGAAGGATGGAATAGATGATAGAATGAAGTTTGTGAGATAGATATTAGGTGTTCCTTGAAGTGTTTAAGGTGTTAGTTTGAAGCAAGAAGTTGATTATGATCCATTTCTCAAATTTGCTAATTTTTCCCTTATTGCTTCCCAAGTCTTGAATAGGGAAAATGATCAAGTAGTTTTGTGAACTTGGGTAGAAGTTTTTTTAGTGTTTTAACCAAGTTCGTAATAATATTTCAAGAGACTTAGGAAGGTGGGAGAGGTAGTTTTCCTTAAAAGTGTTCTTGTTGGGAATCCACTAGCTTTTGGTGTGAGCATTGTGCATCATTTTAGATGTAAAAAATACATGAAATGTACTTAAAAATGTAAACAAGAAAAACAAGATATATATTATGATAACCAATAATGCCATAATTCTATTAATTTCATGCATCAAATATATGTCATACATCAAATTTAAAATGTTATATATACATCAAATGTATCTTGAATATGTTCACTAACATAAAATCCAAGATATATCTCCACTAATTCATATACATGTGTGTCTATCCCTATATCTTATCCTTCCCATGAGGGGAAGGAAAAAAATCTATAGGTCTTTAGTCGTTGCATGGAGGCAGATGATGTGGTCTTCTTCACATGCTCACTCGTCCTCTTGTTTAGGCTCCTCTCTAACTAGAGATGATACAAACAAAGTAGATATGAATCAATAATTATTATACATTAAGATCAAATATATGTACACACAAAATTAATTATTTTCTTTCCAACATCAAATAGTCACTCTGTACATCTACCTCAAATGCTCGCAGATGATCAGGAGTAACAAGGCCCTACAACAATTCAATCAATATAATCACTCAATCATACTTATAAATACCATTTGAAATTTCAATACTAACTATTATAAATAACAACTAAAACTATGAAAAATAATTCATACCTTAGTTAATGGCTCTGAACTAGCCATCATGATAGCAACTCCACGATCGATGGACTAGTAAAGATGAGGAGGAGTTTCAGATGTCACCAACATAAAATCATATAATATAATTTACATGTAACATGAAACATGAAACAAATGTACCTCTACAAAGCTCGTATCATGCCTAGGCTCAGAGTCCCTTGTGAATGTCAATGGTCTAGTAGAGAACTGATGCACATGGATAATTTTTTTTGTCAATCCTCCATATGATTCCTTAACAAATATATGTATTAATTTAAATGATTAAATTGATACATACCTCTTGACTCATCAATAGGATGTAAAATGGGGTCAAGAGATCTATACTAGGGCCATCAACACTCTTACCCTAAATTTTAAACAATGTCAAGACATGCTAATTAATCAATCATTCACATGTGCATATGAAATGTGATCAAATTAGTTTATTATAATTGTAATTTACCTATTTTTCAATGCCAAATGTGTCACTTAGGAACTCATTAGTGACTAGCCCATCATCTACAATGTCTCCAACATGATTTTCAAATGTGCATAAGGATCCACATGATGTGCACATGTGACCACGATGCAAAGAAGGCTCCTCCTCAACTAATGGACTAGCACAATGAATGAGGGTCTATGTCAAAGCATTGATAATCCCTAAACTATTGGTCTCTATATGTTCCTTCATCATTGAAGGAATAATCACATGCTCACCTTGTGCCTTGACAATAGGTGTCCTATTTACATTAGGGACACAACATGTTCCCAGACTCTCAAATGATGACTCCACACCTCTACCCTGAGAATCTAACATATCAAAATAATTGGAGATCTCTCCAAGGACAAGTTCACAATACAATTTCCTTAAGAAATACATTAAAAACTCATGATTATTGTAGGGAGGGGCATTGAAGACCATCCACCATCTATCCCAAAATTTATTTCTAATATCATGTATGCACCAATGGATGGGGAACCTTTTAGTTGCATGCTTAACAATATCTTGTTCTCCAAGTTTTTTAAACAATGCACATATGCTACCTTTTGCTATTTCCTTTTTTCTTACATCTTTATAGGATAATTTTTTTGTATAATATCTTCTTTTTTCTTCTCTCTTAACATGCCAAATATCCAATTGACCACTAATAGAAGATACATGGCTCACAATGGACTCAAGAGAGGATGCCAACTGTTCTCTCATAGGATTAGTATTCCTATGAGATTTCAACCTACCAATGATTGCTTCTAATTCATTTTTCTCTCTTTTTGTTCCATTCATTATATTTTCTTGAGTTCCAAGAGGACATCTTTGAATTGGCAGAGGTTGCAAAAGTTCACTTTGATCTTATGGAGGGTTTTGATTTTTATCTTGTAGAGGGTTTTGATCTTGATCTTGTGGAGGATTTTTATTTTGATTTTGTTGATCAGGATGGGAATTTGGTGGTTGATTATTCACATTTCCTAAAACAAAACCAATTACATTTTAAATAAATAAACAAATTTGAAGCAAAATTTAAAAAACATACAAAATAATAGAAAAACATGCAAAAAATGCAAAAACAAGAGTAGAAAACATACTACATGATCCTAATCTTGATCTTGAATGATGAGGAGGCATTTTGAAGAGGATATTGAGAAAATTCTTCAGCTTTTACAAACTCTATGTCCACTGTTGAGAGGAAAGAAGGCAGGAGAAAAAACAACTAACATGAAATGGGTCGTGGGTTTTCAACCTATATATAAAAACTAATAAGTTTTTAAAGTGTGCACACGCTTCAACTTGGGCTCTACAAGCCTAAGGCTTGTGGAGCCCAAGCCAAAGTGTGTGCATGCTATAGTGAGTATACACTTTTAGAATTGTAAAAATCTAAGTTGGGTGTCATCTTTTGGACACTAGAACTTGGTGCATTCGTCTAGAAGATGCTTTATTTATACAGAATTTGGACATCTTTCCAAGAACCATATGAACATTGCAAGGATTGAAGAAGAAAATAAATCCAAAGTTGAAAATATCAAAAAGTAGAGGGGGCAGCAATAGATTCCAAAATCTTCTAAGAATGCAAGTCTGAGTCATGAATCACATGTCACTCAAGAATAGGGTGACTCAAGCATTTCAACTTGATCTCCCACAAGAATGACTAGAACTAAGAATCTAAAGCAAAAATCTTACATTAGTTCCAACTAGTAAGAAGGAAAGATCATAACAACATTAAAGATGTAAAGGGATCACCGAATGACTACAAAAAAATTAAGACCTTACCAAGCTAGGTCGGGTAGCAAGACCCTACCGAGCAAGGTCGGGATTCATTGAAACATTGTGTGGACACTGAGCTATGAATGAATTGAGTGGAAGATAGTCTGTCACCAAATGAGTGATTTTACTAAGCATTTATAGTGACTAAAAAGTGAAAATTTGTTAAAAGGAAAGAAATTGAATTCATTTATCACCGTGAATTTTTGAAGAGCTATTTGCAAAGGGCAATTTTTGTGCTTCCAAGAAATCTGTGTGCTTGTTGTTGAAGATTTTCATTTTTTCTTAAACCTTACAAAGCATGGTGTCTTTTGACAAAAAAACTAGGAAAGGATCCAAGATGTTGGTTCAAGAAGTCAATTGGAAGGCACCAGACTTCAAGTTGAGTTTGAAAATTGCAAAAATGCTTGACCCAACTGGAGCTCAGTCACAGACTCCACACAAGGTATTACTCATTAATGATATTTATTCACATTTTCAGTATTTGATACATGAAATTGAAACCCTAGAGATGGATGAGACTCTGAAAAAGTTATGTGTGAATGGTGTGTTGAAACCTAAGCATCAACATTTGGAGACCAAGGGTTAAACACACATTCCACATATGCCCTGAGACTTTCAGATAAAATGGATAAGATTTATCCTCAATCATGTACATAATGGATAATTATGGTTAGAGTAGATTATTTAAATCATAAATAAAATGATTCATTGAATCACATGGCTCCCAATGTTGAACAAAGCAAAGACTAGAAAAACCTTAAGTTGGGTAGAACTAGAAAGAAAGACTCTTACTAAATGGGATGGAAGAGAAATAAAGATTAGTAGTATGATTGATATGGAGCTGAAATTTGGAATTCATGTGGTTACAGATGAGATCTAAAGCTCCAGTCATCTCAATAATGTGTCATGTGAGATAGTTGATATGGTTTCAAGGTAGGAAAGAACAACATGTCCTTTGACCTTGCCGAGATAATGCTGAATCAATTTAACAAAACATGGAGAGAATCAAGACTTCAAAGAACAATTTGTGTAAGTTTGGTTCACTCTTGACTTTTTTATTCTTCTTTGTGCAAAATTTTTTCCCTTCTAAAGGTTCAGATGTATGGAGAAAAGATGTATTAGTGTTATATTAGATTAATGAATATATAGCAAAGATGGGTGAGAACTTTGTCAGTATCATGGAAAAATATTTTGATTCATTCAAGGAAAAGATGAATAGCAGATAGAATTCCAAAGAAACTTGTAGAAGATTACAAGGACAATGTTTATTTTTATGGTATACTATGACAACGTGTACATTCAAGCAGTCAAACCTAGAGTGGTGTGGTTTAAGACTATAAGCTATGAGGTTAACATTCATGATACCAAGGATATCATTGAGGCACTATTGAATGAACCTATGAATCCCAAGGCCACATATTTTGGTACTTGTGATGAAGCCAAAGCTAGAATAGAACTTGGAATCAAGCTTCCTTGAGTAGTTAGTAAAGGAAAGAAAAGCATAGTAAAATTGAGGCAAGAAAGTTCTACTCTCTTGTTGATTGAAGGAAAAGGAGATGATATGGAAGGAGATGATGAAGTAGAAGAAACAAAGTTTGAACAAGAAGAGCCTATACGGAAGAAGGGTAAGGTTATCATTACCCAACCCACGAAGCCATCTACTATAGTATTCATAACAAGAGCATCAAGAACAAGAGAGAAATTGAAATTAGGTGAGGAGGATGCTAAGGAACTTATTTTCAAGAAGTCTCCACCTGCATTTCAAGAAAAATAAAAGGAAATTGGAGGAGTTGGAATGGAAAATTTCAAATCTCTTTGGTATGAAACTAGGAATGTAAATGAAAAGAAGTACGTTGGAGAAATGATGATGTCAAAATTAGGTAAATGGAAATATTCTCCTAATCAACTTGTACAACAAGTTCCTAATGAGCTTATGCAAGCAATCAAGCCAAGATGGGAAAATGCTAAGAAAATTGGAAAAGATATATTTGAGCAGACTCTAGGGAAGTTCATGCTGAGTCTTAGTGACAAAGAGGTGAAAGAATCCATGAAGAAAAATAAGGGAAATATTACTCTGAAATTAAATGCATGTATGCTATTGGTGAATGGCATTAAACATGTGGTGAAGAAAGCTAGAACTATGTGGAAGAATGTTTACAAACTTCATCAATGGGTGATTTTGTTGTTCATGTTCATGACATGGGTAATGAAGATGAAAAGGAAGATAATGGAAATAATGATGAAGAAGACATAGAAACAAATGATGTAAATTTAGATGATGAGGAGCAAGAATAGGAAGCTATAGAAGAGAATCTCCCTAAGATTCAGAGTATTGTGGAAACTGATGAGAGAATATTGTAGCAATAGTAATGGCCTCATTTTGTCACTCTCTAAGAAAAGCTTTAATTCCATCAAGCTCAGAGAAAGCTTCTACCAAGTTTTTTGTGGCAACCACTAAAACACCATACACCCAACCAATCTTTGCACCTATTTAGCTAAGTACCATATTGACTGAAGTGTCAACACTTCATCTACCGAGCAACTAGTTCCTCCACCATCATCAAAGTTGGCTACATAACAATAAGGTATTTCTACTATTAGTGCAATATCTACTTTTTTTTCTAGCCCTTATATTTATACTATTGTTACAATTCCAAGTGTGAAAATAACAAGTACAAGGATAGTTGAGGACAAGTCTCAACCAAGTACTAAAGTTTTAAGAAAGGATAAGGGTAAAGAAGAAGATATTGATCTAGATGAGGATATAGTTATCCTAAATTGGGATATCCCTACTTTCAATCTTGATAAAATGAACATCATGGGAGAACAATTGCAAAAGAGAGCTAAGCAATAGAAGCTTAGAAAAGAGAAGAGCAGAGATAACCAAGTGCTTGAAGATGTAAAGAACATCCTTATAGATGCACTATGCATTGAGGTTGATAGTACACAACCTTTTTTGGTTTAGTTAGTAGAAATTGTTTAGAAACTCAATGAAGATCTGAATGGACAAGAAAAGTTGCTACAGAGGGTGGGGAGGAAATTTGAGAACAAAGTATTGGAGAAAGCTGCATAGAAAATTGCAATAAATCAAGTAGAATTTTCTACTATTCTCAACTCATTGGAAACCTCTACAAATAATGTTACTTCATTATTCAAAAAGTTATGTGATACATCTACCTTCACTTAGGAAATCAAAGATAAACTATCTAAGATAGATGAAGCCTTGAAGGCAAGTGCACACTATTTGTCACTTGAACCAAGCTACAGTTCTGCTCACTACTCAAAGATAAGATTTCTGACTAATTTGCAAGCAAAATTATTAAGAGAAGAAGCCAAGATTAGGGCCAAACTTGTAGACATCCAAGGCATGATTCTTCCAAACATGGATACATTGTAAAAACACATTGCACATGCCAAAACTCTCATCCATGACAATAACTTCTCCATAGTTGATCATATGATGGAGTTATTAGCAAAAGTGCAGATTGCATGTCATGCAATCAAGGTGTTACAAGAAAATTGGGACAAGACAATGACATTAATTTTGAAGGTACATTCTGACTTTTTGTCACATTTCAGGATTAACATGTACCATACACCTATGGCATTTATGTCAAAAATGGGGAGAAGATGTGATATATATATATATATATATATATATAAGGGGAGATAGATGTATATATTGAAGAGATGTATAATATGTGATATATGTATGGGGGAGCAACATAATATTATACAAATACATGTACAGATAATCAAAAAATATTTTTTGTTGGAATTACTTTAGAATAACTAAGAGGGCAGGTGAATCAATTATTCAAGGCCTAGATGTATAAATAAAACCATTTCACATTTCATTGAACCCATAAAATATTCATACCCATGCATGCATCCATTGTGTATTTACTAAAACTTTTATGTTACTGTCAAATTAATTTGCAAAAATGTAAAATATGAAACACAACACATTCATCAGCACACTTGACAAAAATATTTATGTCGAAACCCAAATTGAGAAAAACCACTAGTAACATGCTACTCCTTTTTCATTCTTCTAAAGTGATTCCCTATGAATGGCCAACCTTGTTAAAGGTTACAATGCACACTATTAAATGTGACCTAGTTAAGGGATTTCAATCACCCTGTTAAAAGTGAGCCTTGGAATGCCACCCTATTAAAGGATTTTCCAATGACTATTAGGTCAACCTTAATCCAAAGGATTTACCCTAGATTGATACAATTATTAGAGAGTAACAATAGGGCTTTGATCTGATACAACTTACAACTTCACTTGTAGATTACATATCTTTATTTAGTCCTCAATTCTACTTGGTTTTCATACATTGTAGCTCTGAAATCTTGTTAAAACTTCAAGCATTCATCCTCTTAAGCCTTCTTTCTTAATATGACATTATAGACTCTTCTCTTGGGTCACTTGATGAAGCAAAACTCTTAATTCCTTCTCCTCCTTAGGTTTTCACACATGATACCAACCTGTCTAACCTCTTTGCTTCATGACCAGACATTCCTATAAATAGGAAATTAAACTATTTTCCTGCTCATTATCCATCATCTAAATTAGGGGTTTGGATGGATTAGGTAGGATACAATGTATCTACCCCATATCTTGTCTATTCTAGAAACTTCTCCTAGAATCCATTTGAATTCACCTAAAAATAGTTTACATCAAATTTTGTATCACCAGCTCATCAATATTATCTTCCTCTTGGTTCACAAGCTCCAAGAAAAAAAACTTTTTTACTTAGATTCGAGTGAATCTTTGATCTTCATCATAATGCAAAAGCTCAACATTATCAACCTTCTAATGCTTGACACATACTACATTACTCAGCATTAACTAAATTTTAGTGGTGCTCGACATCAACTAAATATTATTGGTGCTTCACATCAACTAAACTTTACTCGGTATCAACTATCTTGCTCAACATCCACTAGAATTTTCTTTTACTTGGCTCAAACTAACTTTTTTCTTGGCTTGAACTAACTTTGCTCAACACTTGCTATCCACTCAGTCAAGCTTGGTAGACAAACTTTGTTTAACTTATTCTTCTAAACTTTCTAAGTGTAGCTAGCCCTTTTTCTAACCTTAAGTAAATCATCAATTTATCATGTCATCACTATCTTATCTAATCCTTGTACTTCATTACATAATCATAAATCAACCTTTCCTCTAGGTACTTTTGTTACATCTTATTTATCAAATCCTCCTCATCAATCAACTAAGTGATAGTACTTGAATCTTATAAGCATTTTCCTTACCAAAAAATAGTAAGTTTTACATTAGTGACAAAACAATGATTGAAACACATAATTTTCTTCAACAATCTCCCTCTTTTCCAATTAGATTTCAACATTTTTTACAAAAGCAATTTTAAAAAATCTCAAAAATAAAGTATGTTACCAAGTTGAAGACACCAGATGGAGACAAAAGAATGGTTTGGACTTGAAATTTTGAGAATTCAATTTTGGATTGATAAGTGTTTTTGTCACTAATGCCAAAGGGGGAGATTGTTGACATTATGGTTAAAGTTTGTTTATTAGTGATTTAAGCTTAGTCAATTGGTTAAGACGCTATTGAGCTTATCTTTCAATTTATAGTATTAAATGAGTGCTACATTTACTACAAAGAAATATAATTGTTTCCGAATTCTACAGTTGCTATCAAATTCCAAAATCAGTATTTAGTTCATGCAGAGTAGTATTTACTAAGTTGATCAGTGACAATGCTAACCAAGCTTCATAGTGTTAACCGTAACTATGGTCTCGAGTGTCTACCAAGCTTATAGTGTCAATGATGTGAATCTAGTGTTGACCAAGCCAAGGAGGGTCAACTGAGTGATTTATTTTATACTAAGTTCATAGTGTTAGTGTTGATTGAGACATACAGTATCAACCAAGTGATTCAATTTATATGTCAAGTTTCATAGTGTTCATCGAGTCACTAGTGTTGGCTGAGTTTAGACTACTTGGAAGTGATTAGTATAAGTCAAGCTTCTACATCTACTAAGTGCATGATGATGCCAAGTGTTGAAAATGGTTGCCAAGTATCAAAACCTCATCGAGTTTCTCTTTAGGACCCAAGTGCTAGTTGTTAAGCCAACTTTTTGATCTTTATTGAAAATATATGTTATATCTCAATTTGATGAATTGTGTTTTGGATTGGTATATATGTAATATATTTTATCACATGCAAATATGATAAAAAGAAAGTATGAAGAGTAGAAGTGTGAATTAAGAAGGCTACAAGTAGTATAAGGAGTAGAAAAGATTTATCTATCACAACAAGGTGATCATTACATTTCAAAGGAATCTCAACCAACAAATCAGAGTTGTAGATCAAAGAGCAGCCACTAAGTCATCCTAATAGGTGTATAAGTTAAATCTTTTAATAGAGTACACTTAACATTCTTTTGAAAATCTCTTTACCGAGTGCATACTTCATTGTATGTTTTGTAAATCCTTTAACAAGGTGGACCTAGTAGTCCTTATTGCCTCTAACAAGGTAGATCATCAAAAGTGATCAATTGTAAGCCTTAACTAGCCAACTTTATACTATAGTACTAAAGCTTGTGGGTATCATCCCCACCCCAGTTTTACTTTCTATTTGGAAGCTTTCTCAGTCACCATATCTCATGTCAATATGTTATCAATGTTTTACTACTTTTAGTCTTTCATGCATGCAATTGGATCATAATATATATGAAGGATTACTTGGTGAAATAAGATTAAGTTTTATTAGTTCTTGATTCACCCCTCCCCTCTTAGTAACCTATCCTATCCTATATTCCCAACACCATTAACCTAAAATCCTGGTTCACTATAGAGACCAATTTATCTGCACTAGACTCAATATGATGTAACAGGTTCAAATTGCCCTATATTATTTGAACACCTTTATCCTCAAAATTGTCATTCCATTTCTGACATGCACCCAAAAATGAATCTACCTATATGGTACCTTTTACTTTCCTCTCTAGTGTTGTAGCAAGAGTAATCTCTAGATGATCCAGGTCTATAGTACCCACTACTCCATGCAGATAGCCTCTCAAAAGATTGTTTTTCTTTCACAACAATATCAACTCAAACTCATCTTGGTCCATATGTTTGAACACCTCCTTTATGCCCCTAGTGATTAACACTTTAGTGGTATCTACCATGGCCCTTCCTAGTAGGACCTCCTTGATTTGATAGTCTTTAGGAGTCAAATCATTAGTGTCAACATGTGGAGGAGGGATGACAATGTGCACAAGCAAGTCTTGATCTTGGTTCCTCATAATGTAGGTCAATGATCACACATTACTTGTAGGTGGCTTAGGATTCTTTATGGATTTTACTAGTTCATCCATTCCCTCATCTACATTTAGGTCTGGCTATCTTTTCTATTGAACCATAACCTCTCTCTTCAGCCAAGTAGGTGTAGAGCCTATGGGAGACATGTACTTGGTTGTAGAGGGAGTTAGTACTATAGGCCCCTTTCCCTTATCACTCCTTTCTGGAGTCTTCTCCTTTTGAGAAAGATCTATATTCGGAGTCTTGGTATATATTGTGACCATGGTCCTAGCCTCTATATCACATGGATTTTGCTAAGATTCCTCCAATTTTTGACCCTCCTTTGATACTTCATAGGCTTGCATTGTTTTGGAATCTTCCTCCTCTATTGCATGTTCTTCTATTTGTGTGGCAGAAGGAAGTGGGGTGACTGAGCCTTTGTCCAAAAATTACAAATCTTGAGATGCTAGTGCTGGTAGGTCAAGGAGTCCTTAAGGTAAAGGTGGCAATTCATTCCAATCCTCTCTTAAGGTTTGTCTCTATCCCATATTTTATCACCCACCATCTTAGTTCCTACTGACATAAAGTCAAAATTAGAAATGTCAAAGACATCCATTTCTTGCCCCTCCTGGTCTGTAATCCACTATTGTTGCTCATCTTTCAAAGTTGTAGCCTAAATAGGTTCTTTGGGAATGGATGGAAAAATCATGGTGGAGCTTCTTCTTCTCTCTTCTTCCATAGTCATAGTTGAGTGAGTCCTCTGACTCAAGGGAACATAATCCATTTATTCATCCTCTTCTTCTTCTACATTAGCTTCTGGGATGGTCTTCAGAACCTGTGGGGGAGGACTATTCTTTTTCTTTATTTTCCTCCTACATGCCCCTCCCATAGTGGACTTAATTATATCCTTCTTAGGAGCAAAAGGGGAGGGTTCTTCCTCTCCTTTTTCCTATTCCTCTCTTGGTGGAGGCACTTGTTCAGTTTCTTGGACTTGAGTTGCCTCTCATCGTGAGGCTCTTCTTGTGGTGGATCTTGTCATGGCTATGGGGGTTGTTGAGCTTGTGCTATTTTATCTTTAGGCTTTCTCTTCCTCTTTATTCTTCTATCCACCTCAAAATACTCAGCTTCTTGTTCCTGTTGATGAACCATTTCTAGCCTTACTAGGGACTGAGCTAGGAAAGTTGGTACTATGACCTTTACACCTTTTCCTTTGATAGGTTGTGATGTGGCTTGTAGAGTAACAACCTATGGATCTAGATCATGTTTGAATGGTTTCTTGATCCATTCCCTCATTAGTTGTACTATATTGTAGGATTTGTTGTTGATGTCCATATTCTCATCCCTATCAATCTCTACATTCATTATTGGCCTATCATATATCTTTTCCTTGTTGTATAGTGGATCTAAGACATTTTTTTGTATCTTTCTTGATAGCCTTGAGTAGGATATTCATTTAAAGAACTTTCTCCACTAAATATATTCATCATTCAATAGTCCCTAATTTGGACATCGTAGTCATCTATGAAATTCATCCAATGATCCTCTAGTGCATCTTCATGCATGAACTACTTCCTTACTAGATATTGGACCCTCCCTATGTTTTCAAAATATGGAGGAGGGAAGTCATAGTCTTCTAAGGGATATTGATCCCATTCTAAATCAAAGGTCATGATATCTTCTTTCTGCTTGACCTCAAATGCACCTATGGTGATTGACCACACTCATGTCTTCTAATGTTGTTACTTTACTCTGTCATATGCAAATGTGAGTTGCCTTGCAATCTACAAAGATGAGTCTATCCGATTAATACCTTGGGAGTTTCTTTAGATTCACTTCAGTGTTAGATACCCTTAGGTAAGTGAATGTCTTGAATTGGATATAGTAGGTGCCAGTCTATATGATCCTTACTACTACCTCTAATAACATCCTTTTAGCATAGCCACCCTCTATGAATTAGATGATTGCAAATATGAAACAATCATTCACTATTTGGTATTGATTTCTCTAATCTGAGAGCTTCTTCTTCAACAACTAAGGATATACCACATAGGGCTAGGAACTTGCATCTTGCATGCTTCCTCTTTTGAAAATCCTTGGATAATTTGTTGTCCTAGCTACCAACAAGTACACCAAATACAATGTCATGTAGAATTTGGGGTCAGTCTTAATAGCTACTAGTTGCTTGTCCAAGTTATCACTCAGCATTATATCCCAATTAATTGGTATCTTAGTCATTCTAATAGTTTAAATGAAATGGACCATCTAGATATGAAGATGTCTAGCTATTGGTAGGCCCATGATTTTGCTTAAAAGTACAATGGTGTATCACATGTCATCCTTTTTGTATTCTTGGGTCATGTTTGCCTTGCTGACTCTACAAACCACTGGTGTTCTATCAATCAAAAATGATGATTGTATTTATCTCTTTGTCTTCCTTTTCATTGTCTCAATACCATTTTTCTACTCCCTCATAGGATATCTACAAATATTGATTAGCTCTGGGGAGATGAAAGAATTTCTCAATGTTTTGAGGTCGGAGGTAAAGGACTATCTCACCTATGACACTCTTAACAACCTTTTTCTTCCATAACATTTTTCTCAGTGAGGGCCATGATGAGTCTTGAAGATTGCACTAATGTAAGATAGGTTGTCACATTAACTAACCCTAATCTGATAAGTTTTGACACCATTACGAATCTCTCTTTGGGTTTGTTGAAAATAGTGAGGAACATGTTCCAGTCAACATAAAAATAAGTTTGATATCTCTAATTTTTGCATGTCCATCCTAAAAGTGAGATTTCTTTGGTGTACCTTGAAATTTGAATCCTACAAGCTTTGGAGCAATATTTTTCATGAGTGAGGATAATGAGGATGTCATTTTATTTGCACAAAAAGAATAGTCATTAGTTTGAAAAGCTAAAAATCTAACCCATAACAAACCCTAATTGTCTAAAAACCTAGCTTAGAACAACAAAATAGTGAAAAATTAGTTCAGTCCTTCCCACAAGCCCTAGAATGCACAAAAGTACACCTTCTGCACCTTGATAGGTACACTAGGTGTGCTAAATAGCCATAATCAGACTATTTTAGTGTAGTTGCACACTTCTGCACCTGCACACCTTAGTGAGGTGTACACATGCACTTAGTGCAAGTGCAAGTGTGAAAGGGTGTGAGGACTTAGTTTTATTCAATGTTTGGAATGCACAAAAGTGTACACACATACACACCTTGGTGGGGTTCACATGTGTACATCCTTATTTATGCCTTAAGGTTGCTTTTGAAGAAAGGTGTACATGTGCACACCTTGGGGAGTTTCCTTAGCTTTTAGTTTAGGAATGAGAGGTGTCAAAAGGAAAAGGTGTGCACATGTGCATCTTTAATAGGTGCACATGTCCGCACCTTTTCTAGTCTTGATGCCTTATTTTTTAAGGTTTTTTTTACGTTTTTTAATGAGTGGACAAAGGTGCACACATGCACACCTTGAATAGGTGTGCATGTGTGCACCTTTGATGGCTTACATTTAAGTATTTTGTTGTCTTGGAGAGTCAGTGCACACCTTTAGAGGTGCAAAGGTGCAAGATTGGAGAAACATTGAGAACAAGTGAGGATAAGGGAGGGGGGTTCCCAAGCTTATATAGGCTTGAGCCTAGTGTGCACACCCTTTGGAGATGTGCACATGTGTAGGTGCACATGTGTGCATCTCTAAAGGGGAAAGAGTGTGCACTTGCACATTTAGTGCATTTGCACACCTAGGATAGGTGTGCATGTGTGCTAAGTGCACTAGTGTGCTTTGCATGCACAAAACATTCTTTCCTCTCAAAATTTCCTAGTTCTGACACTAAGGGGCCTCTTAGTTAGAGACAAGGGCTAGACCTAAACTCCAGGGGGAGTTCCAAAATGACTTAGGCTCTAGACTAGGGGTCTAGGAGACAAAAATTTACTAGAGGGTACCCATTTCCAAGAAAAATGGGGTGTGTGTTGCGAAACCACAATAGGGAGTATCTATGGTTGAGAAGAGTCATGAAGGACTCTTGGTAATTGGTATGAAATGCTATCTTTGGAAACTTGAGTTCATTTAAGACCTTGAGTAGTTTATTGACACAATGATGACTTTTTCATTGATGTCAATGGGGGTGAGAATGTAGGAAAAACATTTCTTGTGAATGAGGGAAAGTGTTCAATGGGGGAAAGACATATTGAAGGAAGATGACCACATAGAGATATTTTGAAGGGGGCGAAGTGTGAACAATTGATGCCATCAATGTAAGAATGAGGAAGCATAGATGAAGAGTTATTCTTGTGAGTTTCAAATTTCATTGATGAAGAGGATTTGTAAATAAGAGAGCAGTAGAGCTGGATTTGGTATTCTTGGAACTTAGAATTCTTTCATCCATGCTTCCATCAATGCCAAAGGGAGGTATTATTAGTGTTGGTCTGATTTTTCATAGTATAGAAAAATTCTGAAAATTTGGGTGAAAAATCATTTAGGAGACCTTTGAATTAAGCAGGTTAGGGTCTTCATTCCTCATTTGTTTTTAAATTTTTAGGTTACCCTAGTCATGTCCTATTTCATGTGCTATAAAACTCTATTAAATTCTCAAGGTTTATCCCTTAACGTAGCCATGAAAATGCCCTAAGTATGAAAAACCCTAGGTTTCCTTTCAATTTTTTGAAAAGGGTTTGTAAAGTGCTTAAATTTCATCCATTATGGTCTTACGGTGTAGGGTTTCATGTAAGAGTAGAGTACCATTTTCCTTTTTTTTCTGTGGTCGCATCTCATAATGTCACATAACAATGTAAAAGATTTCATGTTCTATGGGGATATGCTTTTGTTTTTCATAATAGAAAAATGGTGTGTCAAGAGGCTTCTTGATCATACGAATAGTCTTTAAGCGAAGAAGCATAAAGGTCTGTTGCACTTTGAAAGATCTTATTACGAGGTTACGAGTAAGCAATTTGAGGGAAAGGGCAAGGAGGTTTTGTTTATGATTTATGCATATACATTTCAATGGATAGCATAAGGGCATGATACCCCAACATGCATAAAGCTTGATCTAAAAGGGTGCTTGAATTATTTTTTACAATTCTATGAGTAAAAGGATTCAATAAGAATGAAAGTAAGGTTTAAATGTGTTTACATGCATACATTTTTAAGCTCACGGATAACTGTAAAGCCTTGTTCTAGCAGTAAAAGTATCGAGTGGGACCTGTTAAAGTGTCATATGGGCCCTAGTGCAAGAAAATTAGATGAAGACATGACATCTATGTCAGATGGGCCTAGCCCGCATGGCATACAACTTAAGTTTTGAATTTTGCATGTGCAGAAAATCCACGGTGATGTTATTTTTTCATTTTATTGGATTAGATCTGAGTCATTGATAAGTGGAAAAAGAAGTTTTGTCATTATGCCATTACGCTTGAATGATGAGCATATGAGCGAAAGGCTGTTTTATCCTTTCTCTGTGGTTACGAGTTCAGTCTTAGCGTATAAGCATAAAATGGTAAATAAAGGAAATAAAGGAAAGGGTTCTTTATGCTTCTATGAGAAAGGGCAAACAGAGGAGTGGGCTATCATTTGAGAAGGATCTTCAATCATACGAGGTGAAGGTAACTCGTAAAGGCGTAAAGAATTAATAAAAGAAAGCTAAAAGATATTTTGATGCTACGGGTGAAGTTAACAGTGTATGATCAGAAGATAAATTTTGAAGTCTTACGGTGTCTCGAGTAATGAAGTAAGGGGAGCAACGTAGAAGAATTTTTTAGGGTTTTCGTTGATACATGTATGTGTGAGTGAAAAGGGTAAAGAGAAACTCTTAACAAGGGTTTTTTATGCTCATACGAGGAGTGGTTAAATTGTAATAGTGAAGGTGTTAGTTGAGAAGGTTTGAGATCTTACAGTGTACAGGGTTGCATATAGGTGTAAAAGGTGAAGAAGTCTAAGATAAGGGTTTTACAGTTATACAATGAAAGCTTAAATCATAAAAATGGAAGTATCAAGTGAAAGGGTTTAAGGTCATATGGGTTAAAGGGAATTGTAAGAACATAAAAGGGATTTTCAATATAGTGCCAAGACATCATTACGTTTTTACTATTAGGGTATGCTGAAGCATCTCTGAGTGATCATAGAGATTGATCAAGGGAATTTTTGGTGTCACAAAGATTGAAGGTTTGACTCAGCATAAGAATGGGAGACCAAATTTTGAGAGAAAAGCTACTCATGTGTCATACCAAGTAATCAAAAAGGACAAAATCACCATAGCCAAGTAAAATAAAGCATTGAAAAGTACACCCAGATCAGAATTTGTGATTGATATACCTTGCTGAAAACTTGCATTAACAGTTTTAAAGCTCGTGCATGCTGAATTTAGTAAAAAGGCTGGTAGTTGTATGATTAAAGTATCAAAAATTTGATTGAATGTCAGTGTATTTGCCACTGTGAAGAGCTTGTTTTCTAGTCCATTCTAAAATTTGAAAATTGTAGAGCTTTGTGTGTTCTATGTTACTATGGAAGAAGTCAAAATATAATTTGAAGAGAACATGGCTGACAAAGAAGTTGAAGAGATGCATGAAGAAGAAGTCAAAGTCAAAGAGGAGGGTGATGATGTTGTAGAGGTCACACCTGAAGGAAAAAGGAAGAAATATGCTACTAAGACTGATAAGAAGACAAGAATTAGGAAACCAAATAAGCATGCTGAGGATTGGTTGAAAATTCTCCCAAGATCATCAAACACAATTTCTCCAAATGAACATATTTTTTGAGACCCATATGTTTTTGTTCAAGATGTTGAATGCCTTAGAGTGACTGGCTATGATCTATTTATGTAGTTTTATCAGAATAGAATAGAAAATGTGCCAGTGTGTAACCCATAGAATAGAAACATGGAAAATTTGATATTTCCAAAAGTATTCATTGATGTTGATTTGTTGAAGGCCCTAATGAATTCCTACAATCCAATAACCAGAACCTTCCATAGCAATAATGGGAGTGTATTATGAACATTGGACAAAATTTCTTTTGTTGAAGCCTTTGGATTAATCGGACAAATGGATGTACCTATTGACATTGCAAATTTGCAGGGAAAGTTTGACAGGACTAAAACCTATTTTTTGAACAATTTTATGCTGCCACATATTCCTTAGATGGTAAAAAAGGCAGGGTTACTTCCAAAAAAGTGGGAGATTTTTTGCCTTTGAGTAGGTTTAAGAATTATTTCAAAAACATAGTGTATGGGTTGCATAATGTGTTGGGAAGTGATGGTGCAGAAGATCGTGTGTATGGTTCTCTTTTCCTAACGACATGTGATATATAGGACCCTTTCCACCATAAGGAGTACAATTATGTGGCCTTCATCATTGACAGTATACACATGCATATTTGTGATGCAAAGAAGGGAGAGTTGAAAGACTTTGAGTTCCACCATTATTCACTGGTGATGCACCTTATCCTATATAAAAAAATTGGATACATCAGTGTGGATTTCATTGATCAAACTTCTAATTAATTTTATTGAGTTACCTATGCAACTCTGGACTCGTATTTTGCATAAGGATTTCTATTATTCAAATGCTCTTGTGTTCTTTAATTTGTTTAGTTTGGCTATTATGAGGAAATTAGATCATACTTTCTTTAGGGCACCAAATGTTTTAAATCCTTTTCTTAGGCCCTCATTCTTAGATGAAAAAAACAAATTAGATGATAACTGGGGGAGTATCTTTTTGTTTAAGGAGTGCATTTTAATCAAAGTGTTTGCGTGCCCACAACCTCCTCATCTTTTGCCTAAATATTTACATCCTAGATTGGCTATTATTGAATTCTTTCGGTAATTTTTATTGATGAATAAAGAAATGATCCCTCCCTCTTTGCACAAGCCTACTTTTGTATGTAGAACCTTTAAAGTAGGAGATTTTGAAATAGGAAAAAATGCATTTGAGGAATTAAGTGAGTATTTAGGCCAGTACAAATTTGCTACTGGGCCCTATAGGATGTATGACCCTGATAATTACATTACCAATAAGGTCAAGGCCATTAGGGGATACATTCTACCTCCAAGCAAGCCAATCCTTGCAGAGGACCTAATTTCCAACATCATAGCAATAGGAGAGGCAAATGAGTTATTAAGAAAATATGAAGAGACAAGGAGGGTAGAGGAGGCTTTAAAGAGGACCAACCCTAATTTTAAGGGTTTTTATATAGAGATTCCATATCCTAATAACTTAAGGAGAATGGAGGATAATTTTGACCACATTATATCACAAATGCCACATGAGCCAGAGGGAGAGGAAGCCATTGTAAATAGAGAATCCCCTAAGCCAGATACATAATTGGAGATTGAGTTAGAAGAAGAGTGACCATCAACTTCAACTTGGGTGCCAAAAGGAAATAAGAGACAAAAGATAATGCACATCCCAGAAAAGGTGGTAAGTAGAGCCCTACAAGTAATGCCAGGGAGTAGTGAGTATTTTGTTGATATTAGGAAAAATTATTTACACCAAAGGGCTACAGAAGTAGGGAAGGCCTCTACTAATCTTCAAGTTGCAGCATCAAGATTGGATGATAGGCTCATTCAAACTTAAAAGTTCATGGAGGATGATGATTTCATTAAATCATCAAAGTTTAAATTTTTTCTTTATAAAATCAAACAAAATGAGATCACATTGAGTCTCATGCCAGGAGAGGATCCAGAGAAGAATAAGGAATTGGTTGAAAAACTATTGACTTATGATCCTAAGAGTAAAACAATGATTGCTATAGAAGCCAGAGAGTTGGTACATAGGAGTGGTATGATTCTAATACCACATTGGGATATTGAGAAGGCCTTTATTTTGGATCAAATGAGAAGACAAGACAAGGCCATTAGTTATGAAGCCACTAGCAATGAAGGTTTTAAAAGAGGGTTAGGTTTTAATGTAGACACAAAAACCCTAGCAGTATGGAGTGTAGCCCCTAACACTAAGAAGCCCAAAATGATGGATATAGAGGAGACTGCGTAGGTCAATATGATTGTGTGGACATTGGAGAGGACTACTGGGAAAGATATTTCCAATTTGGTTAAACACTTTGCTCTCACGAATGAGGAAAAGGTTGATGAAATTGAGGATAATCTAGCTGTAATGTGCAATGAATGCCTTGACATTAGAAAGATGTATGAAGAAGAGCTCAAAATGATCCATGTAAAGAAGAAAAGAATAGAAGAGTTGGAGGAGAAAATTAAAAATCTAGAAATAAAAATAATATCCCTCAAAGAACAACTGAATTCAGCAGCAAAGGAAGAACATGCACCAAGGCAAGAGGAAGAAAGAAGGCAGAATGTAGAAGCAAAGGCCCAAATAGAAGAAATACTTTTAGGGGTAATAGTGCCAGTGCCTGTGATTAGTGTGGAAATAGAAGTTTCCCAATCTGATAGTGCCACCAAGAAAAATGCTTTGATGAATGTATTAAATCATAGAATAAGCATTCTGAAAAGAATATATCAAGATGCTTATAATGCATTCATCAATCTATAATTTGTAAAATAGGTACACAAGGATGCAATTAGATGGCTTGAGCCTATTTTTCAACAATGCGGGCCATATATGCAATTCTTTGACAGGTTGATACCCTTGTTAGCCATGAAGCCAGATCTCCCAAATAAAGTTATTACTATGAAGGAAGGTATGGATAAAGTGAAAAACTTATTGAAAATCTTCATAGGGAAGCTGGCAGTAATTCAAAGCAAATTGAAAGTGTTGACAAATGGTTTCTATTCTTTAATTCTTTCTATTTTTAATTTTGATGAGAAAATAAATGATTTTAGTGAGCGGTCTAGTTCTTTTGATCACATTATAGACTTGCCACAAGTGGTATCCATTTTCCAAGATGGTATTGATGAGTGTCTTTTCAATGAATTAATTGATACCCTATTCAAGGTTGAAATTGAAATGAATAGGTTTACCATAGAAGGAAGGATGGTTATAATGCCAGGTGGCAGAAAACTATTGATGAACTAACAACAGTCAAGGAATGTGAATGGCCCACCAAAAGAGAAGTATTTGTTTGGGAAGTGATCGCAGATATCAAAGCTTTACCAATAGGGAGCAGTTAGAGAAGAAGACAAAGTTAAACATTTTATGCTCCAACTATCATCTGTGGTTGTTTCTATTGTTTCTTTTTGAGTTAAGGTGTTTGGATATTTTTGTAAAGGGGTAGTATATTCATTTTTGTAAAAGGACACTTGTCAATCATATTTTCCCTTTGCTTGTTACAACTCATGCCTATATAAGTGAGTTTTCAAGGCAATGTGATGGTCCAAATTTTGTATAATTTTGAGTCTTTTGAGAAAATACAGTCGGTCCAATAGTGTGTAGCTATTTTGAGTTTATTTTCCAATTTTACTTTTTGATGGTATGTTGTAATGATAGAATTAGTAAGCTATTCTGGGCTTTCATTTCTATTGGTCATTGTATTAGTCATCTGAAAGGATAATACAAAAGGGTATTTGCATTATATCTATGTCATCAATTTCTATCTCCATTTTATGTGTTTATCTACTTTGAAGTCATTTAAATAAGGTTTAAATTGACTGAATGCAATTTGGATGGTTTGTATACTAATTTCATTGTTGCTTTTAATTCAAGGAATTATAGAAATGCTTCAGTAAATCAGTAGGGTTTATGAATTTATGAAAAGGATATTTCATAAGAATGGGAATGGGTGATTACAATTGATTAATCCATTTACAAGTTATTTGAATTAGATCTCCCGCCAATAGTCAATTTTATGCCCAATGGATAAAGCACTGGTCTCATAAGTCAGAGGTGAACAAGGATAAATTTTCCTGCTGCATATCAAAACAATTATAAAATCAAAATCATTTTTCATTCAATTTTTTTCAAAGTTAGAAATTCTGGTCAATACTCATTTATATCTATTCTCTGAGTCTTAGATAGTTTCGATTATCAGGAATATTTGTAAATTTAAGGAGAATGATGACTAGATCTGCTGATAAGGGATGCATACAAGTATTAGAACATTAAAAGAAGTGAAGTAAACTACTCATGTGTTAGTAGGTGATAGATGAAAATCATAATGAAATGAAAAAAATATCTACATGGCAGTTTGCATTAGAATCATCCTTAGGTATACCCACCTTGGTTTAGCAAACCCAAAGGAGTAGGAAACCAACCAGTGGTTTTGTTGAAGTTGGGTCCAAATGGTTTACTCATGTAGTTGATAATAGGAATTGGCTGATCCTTAGGTTATATGAGTGTTATCATTTTGGTATTGAATATTTTGTTGTTTGGTAGTTTTCAAACACCAAGAAAATGACAACTCTCATGGGGAATTGCACTTAGTATTGTCATAAAAAGTATATTATTAGAGATCTGTGTCCCCTTGGGTAGAGTTGCAGATTTTTATACTAAAGTTTCCTATGGATTTGGAATTTGTATAAATTTTTCCTGAGATTGTCACTAAAGGGTTTATCATTTGTTTAGTTCTTTTTCCCATTCTGATAGAGTGGGTGGTGACTCAAAAGGTTTTAACTAGTGTCAAGATTAAGAAAGTTGTTGTCCCAAATTATGGAGAATAAAAGAAATACATAGGAAAATGTGAGGAAAACTCGGCCATCAAACTACAAACTAATCTCCCTCCTAGAGGAAGACAAAATTGGGCTATGAAGGGAAACCAGAGGAAAAAGGGGAGCAATTCACAAGAGCAAGTAGTAGGTAAAGATAGTGCTCACCATTCTACTATTGAAATAGTGCCTTTCTCCAAAGGTCTGAGATCTCATCCAATTTTGTTTGATGACGATTTCTATAATACCCCTGAAATGATATGCTAGCAGAAGATTGTGCAACCACATGTATTTACTCTAGAGGCTAGGACTAGTAACAATCCTTTCCAGCATAGTACAAACCCTTTCATGTCAGATTATTCTCCTAAAAAGGTTAGAGCTAGACACTTAGAACCTAAAATTTTTAATGATTAGAAAACATCTGGGTTTGAGTTCACTATCCCTGATCTTGATGAGAATGAAATTTTGAAAGCACAACTTGTTGAACAAGAAGCTATCAAGAGGAGATTTCAAAAGGAAAGGGAAGAAGTAATTACCAGGAACTATGAAGAAAAACAAGAAGTACTAAGGCAAATTGCTGCTCTAAAGAAGAAAAATGAGATAGCAGCTAGTGCATGGTAGCCTGAGATTGTGGGACAAGTTGAACAACTTAGGAGGCAAGAGTAGAAGTTACTGGAAACTCAAAAAATGAATCTAGAGGGACCTGTGATACAAAAAGTCAAGAACTGTACTACTCTAGAAGTTGATAACAATAGAGAAAAGAATGTGGAACCTATTATAGGGGCTAAGGAAAAAGGAAAACAAAAGGAGATTGGTGTTAAGATCAATGAGCCAGTAAAGACAATTCATACCCATGATTCTATGTCATTCTCTGATATTGAATTGGAAAAGAGAAGGAAAGAAAGGGATGCTTTAGCCAAGAGATTGGAGATTGCAGAAAATGAGGCTTCTATAGCTGAAATAAACAATAAGATCAAATTCCTAGAAAATACCAAGAAGCAATCTACAGTTATGACTAAAGATAATGATGGATCTAATGATGCAAATTAGAATACTACTAAAGTCAACTTTCCTTTCTTGTCTTCATCTTCACAGAAAGTAGATCTCAACAAATATGTTGGTGATGCTAGCACTAGTAACACCATGAATAATAATAAGAAACATAGTGCTAATTAGCTTAAGATTGATGTACAAAGGAGACCTGTCCACTTAGAAGGTTATAGGAAAATATGTTTTGATGGGATCCCTAGTTTTCCTAATTCTATACCACAAGAAATGAGGAAAATATTGCCTAAATTTGATGGAAATAATGCTATTTCTTGTGAGGACCATTTGAAGAGTTTTCTTGATATGATGAGTGATTATGAGGTTGAGGCTGAAGATGTCATTATGAAGTTGTTTGTTCAGTCACTAACTGAAGATGCTAGAGAATGGTTCAATAGACTTCATGAATTTTCTATTGTTGATTCGAAAGATATTGAATATTTTTTCAAAGAGCAATATGGTGACAAGAAAAATCAAAGTTATATTTTGAGTGAATTCAATAATATTAAGAGGTTGCCTAATGAATCTATCATTGAATTTAACACCAGATTCCAAAAAAGGATGTACAAACTAATGCAAGCCATGTGAATTGATGACAAGGTATGCCTGATTACTTATCTAAATGCTTTTGATGGTAAAATGGTACACCAGCTTAGGGATAAGGAACCTAGGACTTTAAGAGATGCTTTTAGAATCGCTATTAATATACACCAGCTTAGGGATAAGGAACCTAGGACTTTAAGAGATGCTTTTAGAATTGCTATTAATATAGAAAATAACTTAAGGATTTCAGGGAGGTTAGAAAGAAAAAGAGATGATCCTAGGTTATTTAGGAATAAGGGAAATAAAAGGGAAGAACATAAAGTTATAGGAGGGAAAAAGCAAGAGCCTAGTGAAATGAGTCAAATTCTAAATGCTATAAAAGGTTTGAATCTTCCTTAGGTAAAGAATTATAGGAACCCCACTGAAAATAGGGTCCCTTACAAATCAAATTTTAGTAGACAAAATAGATTTCCAGATTTCCCTTATAGTACTACTTGGAAGGATGGTCAGCCTAATGTTACTCCCTCCAAGAACACCAATAACAAAGTGACCCCTGATCCTTTATCCAAAAACTTTGTAAATTTGGTAGATGATCCTAAATCCACTGCTAAACCTACATGATGTTCTTCTTATCAACTACCTCATGCCCCTAAATATTGTGTAGTAGCTTTGTCATTTTCTAGAAATCAGAATATAGTTGAAAAATGTCAAGAATAGGAAGAAACCAATGATGATGTAGGATGTAACATGTTTGATTCACATTTTTCTGACAATGAAGGTTGTGACAGAGATGTAAATGATCAAAGATTTTTTCATAGTGTTAATCAATAGCAAGTATTTTCTAATGAAAGTGATATTGAGGATAATGTGTGTAACATGGTAGGTTTAAAAGAAGAAGTGACACTGAGAAAACCCTCTAGAGAAGAAATTGACCAAATCACTACTAATATGGTGGCTTAGGTTCAAACTAGAAGTATGGTTTAAGGAAATGAGGGGAATAAGGTAGCTAGTATTTTCATAAAGGGGACAGATTATAAGAAAGGGGAAATTGTAAAATCTAAAGAGTCCCCTGCTATGAAGGGTAAATTTGCAAATAAAAAATGGGAACCAAGGAAAGGGGGCAACCTTGAGAATATAGAGTGCTCAAATAATATCTCCAAGAAAAGAGATGGGAAGATATCACAAAATGTCATTGAGAAAAACAAGAGTCATCATAATCCCTTGAACACTTTGAGTAAGCCTGATGAGAAAGGGAAAGTGAGTAATGATAACCTTTCTAATTCTTCTATAGATATGTTTGTTGGTTTTTCTCAAATTAATATTAAGGTTCATCTTTCTAAGTTACTGAGAATCCTAGAGCACAGAGATAAAGCCATAGCATGGTTGGGGAATAATAATGTAAAGGTAAGTCAAGAATGTAATGAAAATCATGTTCCCAAAAGAGTGAAAAAGGAAAAGATGAAGGAACAAGACACTGAAGTGGTTGTGTCTCAGATTCCTTAGATGTTTTTGGATAACTTTGTCAATGAATGTTTTGGAAATGTTGAGCCATTTTTCTTAAGCATCTTAGTGAATGGTAAGACATTAAAGAATTGTATGATTGATTCTGGTGCTTCTAGTACTGTTATGCCTTTTGACATAATGAAAGAATTAGGTTTACAGGTTAAAACTACTCAAGGAAGATGTTGTGCCATGGATAAGAGGGAAGTTATAGTCATAGGCACTATTAGTGCCCTGCCTTATAGATTGATAGCCTATCCAAATAAGGAACTCACTATGAGTGTATTGGTTGTTGATATACCACCTCAATATGGCATGTTATTATCTAGAAAATGGAGTTCTGCCATAGGAGGAAGTTTACAATGTGACCTATCATTTGCTACTTTTAATATTGATGAAATTTTTTTAAAGATCAATAGAGAACCAAAAAGCATATATATGATAGTAGAGGAAGTTGAGGATGATATGACAAATTTTGTGGATACAGATGTTAATGCATTCAGAGCTGAGGTCCTAACTCTGAAGAAAAGCAAGCAAAAATCTCAGATAGAAATGGAAGTTGATACAAAGTCAGCTAACGGTGACTTATGGGCTATGTTCTTTGATGGTGCTTATTGCAAAGATGGAGCAGGTGCAGGTATTTTATTAATTTCTCCTGCTAGGGTAACTTACAAATTTTCTTTCGCATTGAATTTCCCCTCTACAAATAACATAGTAGAATATGAGGCTCTGTTGTTAGAATTTAGACTAGCTCATAAGCATGGGATAAAATGTATACATGTAATAGGGGATTCTAAGTTAATTATATCCTAGGAGAGAAATGTTTATGTGTCAAAGAATAAAAGATTAAAGTAGTATAGAAATGTAGTATGGGACATGATTGAGTGCTTTGATGCATTTGGGATAATTTGGAAGGACAGTTCTAACAATAAGATGGTGGATTTGCTGGCAAATATAGCAATAAAACATGATGATATTACATTTGCTAGTATATCTAAAATTGAAACTCAGATCAGGCCTTTTGTTCTTGACAATGTCCAAAATTGGCAAGTATTTGAGGATCATAAAGATATTTTAAGGTTTTTGAATTTTGAGTGTATGTTATCAGGGCAAGAAATTGATTGTGGAGCATATGTAGAAAACATAGATGGAAAAGATATTTTTTTTGGACAAGAGGTTGTACAATTGAAAACAAACAAAATACCAAAAGGTTTAGTTGTCCTAGAAAATATTTTTGACAATCATGATAGATCTCAAATGGATACTAGTGAATATAATGCTAAGGTTTTTGGAAGAGATAAATTTGGGAACTAAAGAAACCCTTAAGAAGGTGTATATTGGTAAAAAATTGTCCCCTAAGATAAGACAGGGTTTGATAGATCTGCTAAGGAAATATAGACATGTGTTTGCATGGTCATATGATGATCTAAAGGCCTATAGGGAAGATTTATTTCAACATGAAATCCCTTTGAAACCAGATGCTAAGCCTTTCAGACAAAAACAAAGGCTAATAAATTCAACCTTGGCTCCCAAAATACAAGAAGAGTTGATCAAGTTAAGAGATGTTAGGATTATAAAGCCTATTAGACATTCTTCTTGGGTATCCAATCTAGTACCAGTAAGAAAGAAAAATGGAGGTATAAGGTTATCTGTTGATTTTAGGAATCTCAACATATCTTCATTAAAAGATAATTATGCTTTACTCAATATGGAAGCCATGCTGCAAAGGGTCACTGGTTTAGAATTGATGTCCATGATGGATGGGTTTTCAGGATATAATCGAGTGGTTTTTAAATAATCAGAATAGTTTAAGACTACTTTCACCACTCCATGGGGTACATATGTTTATGTCAGGATGCCTTTTGGGCTTACTAATGCTAGAGCTACTTTCCAAAGGTCCATGGATGTGGCTTTTGCTGATATTATTGACAAATTTTTGGTTGTGTATTAGGATGACCTTACTGCTTACTCCAAGGATGAAAATGATCATTGCATGCACCTAGAAAAGTTATTTATCAGAGCCCTTAAATATGTAATATCTTTAAATCCAAGAAAATGTAACTTTGATGTCACTGAAGGAAAATTGTTAGGACATCTAGTTGGCAAGCATGGAGTGAGGATTGACCCTGAAAGAGTAGAAGCAATAGATAAGATTCAAAAACCCAAGAGTGTCAAAGGCATCCAGTCATTTTTTGGACAGATCAATTTTCTTAGGAGATTTGTGACCAATTTTGCAGAGATTAGTAGGCTGATATAAAAAATGCTAAAGAAAGGATCTAAGATAAAATGAGATGGTGAACCTAGTTTTGCATTTCAAAAAATTAAGCAAGCTATTAAAGATGCCCCTATTCTCAGAGCTCCTGATTATGACAAACCAATGCATATATTTTCTTTTGCTTCATTTCACACTGTTGCTGCAGTATTGTTATAGAAAAATGAAGAAGGTTATGAACAACCAATTGCATTCTTTAGTAAGTTATTGCAAGCAGCTGAGCTAAAGTATGATATTAATGAAAAACATGCATATGCATTGGTCAAAGCATTGAAGGCTTTCAGATGTTATTTGATGGGGGCTACAGTTATTGCTTTTGTCCCTACTATTGTTGTGAAAGACATTTTCTCACAATAAGAGGTATCTGGTAGGAGGTGTAGGTGGATCAATAGAATACAAGAATTCAACATTGCCATCCAAATTACTAAATTAGTCAAAGGTCAAGGTTTGGCCAAGTTGATGACAGGAGAAAATCTAGAGGCAAACCAAATTAATCAATTAGATGATAATTACAGAGAAGACCTCTATGATATGGACAATTCTGATTGGTACAAGGATGTGATTTATTATTTGTAGAATATGAAGTCCCCACCAGAGTTAACAGATAATAAAAAAAGAGCTTTGAAGTTGTAGGCTATAAGGTATATTATAGTGCAAGGACAGTTATGGTGGAGAGACATGGAAGGAGTACTTTTGAAATTTGTAGATGAAACTGAGGCTACAAGAATTTTGAAAGATATGCATGAAGGTGTGTGTGGAGGTCATTACATGGCTAAAACCATAGCCCACAAAGTCCTTAGATCTAGTTTTTGGTGGCCAACACTTTTCAAGAATTCTCATGAATTGGTTAAGACCTGTGATAGTTGTCAAAGATTCAGTGGAAAGTTGAATTTTTTTGGGAATTTACCATTAAGACCTGTAGAAGTACAGGCACCATTTTAGCAGTGGGGAATTGATTTCATAGGTGAAATCTCAAAAAAATCTAATGGTGGACATTCTCGGATTCTGATGGCAACTGATTACTTCACTAAATGGGTTGAAGCCATCCCTACCAAGAATGCAACAAGAAAAGTCGTGATCAATTTCATCTTAAACAATATTGTAACTAGATTTGGTTGCCCATAGAAAATAATAATTGATAATGCTATGTGTTTCAGATCTGATGAATATAAAGAGTTTTGCAAAAAAATGGCATTACAGAATATACATGTTCACCTTATCATCCTCAAGGGAATGGTCAAGAAGAATCCAACAATAAGAGTATACTAAAGATTATCAAGAGGATTTTGGGGGAAAACAAGAAGTCATGGGATTCAAAATTGCCATTAGCCCTATGCGCTGATAGGGTTACTGTAAAAAAGGCCATTGGTTGTGCCCCATTTGACTTGGTTTATGGTATACAATCTAGACTTCCCTAGAATAATCTAATGGAGATGTATAAATTCATTCAGCTATATGAAGATGATATCACTGATGAGATGCAACTCAGAATGGATGACATTAAATAGTTAGAAGAGACAAGAAGAGATTCCTCTGTTCAAAATGCTAAGCTCCAATCACAGATGAAGCACTTATATGATAAAAAGGCCATTGAGAGAAAGTTTGAAATAGGAGACATGGTACTGATGTGGAATGCTAGATTGGAAGATAAAGGAAAGCATGGTAAATTTGACCCAATCTAGCTTGGTTCATATAACATTTATGATAGAAATGGAGAAGATTCATATTTTATAAAGGATTTAACTGGAGGTATTCTTGAATTTCCAATTAATGAACAATTCTTGAAGAGGTATTTTTTTTGAAGTACCTATTTTTCATGAATAGTAGTTTTAGGGTTTCTTGTTGTTTTTGTACATTTTTGCATATTTTGTAAATCCTTGTAAATAGCCCTGTGTAGTCTGGTTTCTTATTTCTGTGAGTTGCTCTGTGCTCTCTGAAGAAGTTGTCATTTTTGCACCAAGTATGTGGTCTACTCTCCCATAGATTCTAAATTCTTGCATAGACTCAAGTAGTCTCTCATCCCCAAACAGAGTTACTGTTGATTTGATTTTTCATAGTGTAGAAAAATTCTGAAAATTTGGGTGAAAAATCATTTAAGTCTTTGAATTAAGCAGGTTAGGGTCTTCATTCCTCATTTGTTTTTAAATTTTTAGGTTGCCCTAGTCGTGCCTTGTTTCATGTGATGTCAAACTCTATTAAATTCTCAAGGTTTGTCCCTTAATGTAGCCATAAAAATGCCCTAAGTATGAAAAACCCTAGGTTTTCTTTTAATTTTTCAAAAAAGGTTTGTAAAGTGCTTAAATTTCATCCTTTACGATCTTACGGTGTAGGGTTTCACGTAAGAGCAGAGTACCATTTTCTTTTTTTTTCTGTGGTCGCGTCTCATAATGTAGTGTAACAGCGTAAAGGATTTCATGTTCTATGGGGATACACTTTTGTTTTTCCTAATAGTGGAATGGTGTGTCAAGAGGCTTCCCGATCATACAAATAGTCTTTAAGCAAAAAAGAGTAAAGGTTTGTTGCACTTTGAAAGATCTTATTACGGGGTTACGAGTAAGCAGTTTGAGCGAAAGAGTAGAGAGGTTTCAAGTTATGATTTATGCATATATGTTTCAATGGATGCCGTAAGGGCGTGATACCCTAGCATGGCATAAAGCTTGATCTAAAAGGGTGCTTGAATATTTTTTTACTATTCTACAGGTAAAAGGATTTTGTAAGAACGAAATTAAGGTTTAAATGTGTTTATGTGCATAGGTTTTTGAGCTCATGGATAACCGTAAAGCCTTGTTCTAGTAGTAAAAGTGCCAAGTGGGACCTATTAAAGTGTTAGATGGGCCCTGGTGCAAGAAAATTAGATGAAGACATGACATCTATGTCAGATGGGCCCAACTCATGTGGCATAGAACTTAAGTTTTGAATTCTACATGTGCAAAAAATTAACAGCGATGTTATTTTTTTCATTTTATTACATCAGATCTGGGTTGTTGATAAGTGGAAAAAGAAGTTTTGTCATTATGCCCTTATGCTTGCAAGATGAACATATGAGCGAAAGGCTATTTTATCCTTTCTTAGTGGTTACGAGTTCAGTATCAATGTATAAGCATAAAATGGTAAATAAACGAAATAAAGGAAAGAGTTATTTACGCTTCTATGAGAAAGGGAAAATGGAGGAGTGGGCTATCATTTGAGAAGGCTCTCTGATCATACGAGGTGAAGCTAACCCGTAAAGGCATAAAGGATTAATAAAAGAAAGCTAAAAGATATTTTGATGCTATGGGTTAAGCTAAGAGTGTATGATCGAAAGATAAATTTTGAAGTCTTTTGGTGTCTATAATAATGAAGTAAGCAGAGCAACATAGAAGAATTTTTCAAGGTTTTTGCTGATACATGTATGTGTGACCATAAAGGGTAAAGAGAAAGTCTTAGCAAGGGTTTTTTATGCTCATACGAGGAGTGGTTAAATTGTAATAGCGAAGGTGTCAGTTGAGAAGGTTTGAGATCTTACGGTGTATAGGTTTGCATATAGGCGTAAACGGTGAAGAAGTCTAAGATAGGGTTTTACGCTTATATGATGAAAGCCTAAATTGTAAAAATGGAAGTATCAAGTGAAAGGGTTTAAGGTCATATGGGGTAAAGGGCATCGTAAGAATGTAAAAGGGATTTTCAATATAGTGCCAAGATATCATTACGTATGATTAGAGTATGTTGAAGCATCTCTAAGTGATCGTAGAGATTCATCAAGGGCATTTTCGGTGTTATGAAGATTGAAGGTTTGACTTAGTGTAAGAACGGGAGACCAAATTTTGAGAGAAAAGCTATTGATGTGTTATACCAAGTAAGCAAAAAGGACAGAATCGCCATAGCCAAGTAAAATAAAGCATTGAAAAGTACACCCAGATCAAAATTTGCAATTGTAATACCTTGCTGACAACTTGCATTAACAGTTTTAAAGATCATGCATGCTGAATTTATTAAAAAAGATGGTAGTTGTATGATTAAATTATCAAACATTTTATTGAATGTCAGCCTATTTGCCACTGTGAAGAGCTTTTTTTCTAGTCTAGTCTGAAATTTGAAAATTGTAGAGCTTTGTGTGTTCTGTGTTACTGTGGAAGAAGTCAAATTATAATTTGAAGAGAACATGGCTGACAAAGAAGTTGAAGAGATGCATGAAGAAGAAGTCAAAGTCAAAGATGAGGGTGACGATGTTGTAGAGGTCACACCTGAAGGAAAAAGAAAGAAATCTGTTGCTAAGACCAAGAAGAAGACAAGAATCAAGAAACCAAATAAGCATGTTGAGGATTGGTTGAAAATTCATCTAGGATTGTCGAATGCAATTTCTATAAATGATCATATTTTCTGAGACCCATATGTTTGTGTTTGAGATTTTGAATGCCCTAGAGTGACTAGTTATGATCTTTTCATGTACTTTGATCATAATAGAACAAAAAATATGCCAGTGTGTAACCCATGGAACAGAAACATGGCAAAATTGATATTTCTAGAAGTATTTATTGATGTTGATTTGTTGAAGGCCCTAATGAATTCCTACAATCCAATAACCAGAACATTCCATAGGCATAATGGGAGTGTATTATGCACATTGGAAAAAACTTCTTTTGTTGAAGCCTTTGGATTAATCGAACAAATGGATGTATTATTGACATCGCAGATTTACAAGGAAAGTTTGATAGGAATAAAACATATTTTGTGAACAATGTTATGCTGCCACATATTCCTTATAGGGTAAAAAAGGCAGAGTTACTTCCAAAAAAGGTGGGAGATTTTCTGCCTTTGAGTAGGTTTAAGAATTATTTCAAAAACATAGTGTATGGGTTGCATAAGCTGTTGGGAAGTGATGGTGCAGAAGATTGTGTGTATGGTTCTCTTTTTCTGATGGCATGTGATATATAGGACCCTTTCCACAATAATGAGTATTATTATGTGGGCTTCATCATTGACAGTATACACATGTAGATTTGTGATGCGAAGAAGGGAGAGATAAAAGACTTCATGTTCCACCATTATTCACTGCTGATGCACCTTATCTTATATAACAACATTGGATACATCAGTGGGGACTTCATTGATCAAACTTCTGATGAATTTTGTGAGTTACCTCTACAACTCTAGACTCATATTTTGCATAAGGATTTCTATTATTCAAATGCCCTTGTGTTCTTTAATTTGTTTAGTTCGGCTATTATGAGGAAATTAGATCATACTTTCTTTAGGGCACCAAATGTTTTAAATCCTTTGCTTAGGCCGTCATTCTTAGATGAAAAAAACAAATTAGATCATGACTAGGGGAGTATCTTTTTGTTTAAGGAGTGCACTTTAATCAAAGTGTTTGCATGCCCACAACCTCTTCATCTTTGGCTAAATATTTACATCCTAGATTTGCTATTATTGAATTCTTTTGGTAATTTTTATTGATGAATAAAGAAATGATCCCTCCCTCTTTGCACAAGCCTACTTTTGTATGTAGAACCTTTAAAGTAGGAGATTTTGAAATAGGAAAAAATGCATTTGAGGAATTAAGTGAGTATTTAGGCCAGTACAAATTTGCTACTAGGCCCTATAGGATGTTAGTGTAGTTTTTTATTTTTCCTATTTTGCTAGGTTTTTTCTACACTTTTAATAATCTTGTTTAGGTTAATAAAGCATGTCTTATTAGGTGAATGGTTGTGAGGTGTCACCTTCCTACATGTGAGCATCCATTAGCTATCTTGGGAAGATAATTTGCTATCTTTAATCTGATAGATGGTTGCTCCTCATTGGTTGGTGTTGTCACCTCCTCCCTCTTCCTAGCCTATATAAGCATGCTACCTGGCTTGTATTTATATCTCTTGTTTTTTCATCCTCTTAATGCTATTTTTGCTTCCAGCATTTGCATTACTCTCTTGGAGACTAACTCTATGATGCTATTTTGATTTTGTATCATTTGCATTCATAGTTTAGATATCTACTCTTTGCACTAGTTTTCTGGGTTATTAATCTTTTTAGATTCTAACATGGAATCAGAGCTGTTTGGCAGTCTTAACTTCCACTACTTGCATTAGCTTAACCAGCAGAGCATGGTCACAGGGTTTCCTTCTACCTTGACATTGGAGTCACTTGGAATACATGATAGATCTTCTAATGGGTCAGATCTAACATGGTATTAGAGCTTTTCTATGTGCAAGAGTAGATTTTAGTTTCCTTATTTGAGAGATTCGGGGGGGGCAAATAAACTTTATTGTAGTTTTTTGAAAAATGAAGTATGCTCTTCTCTTGCATCTTTGGATGATCCTGAGAATCAAAAAAGTTTTGACAAAAACAATTTTTCTCTGGGGTTTCAATCTCAAATCTGACAACCAACTTGCATATTTGGAGTTTTCAATCAGTTTTGCAGGTTCCAGCATGCCATTGATGGACTTAAGAAGCTGATCCAGCATTTGCATGTCATATTTTGGTTGCTAGGGTCATTTTTTGATTTTTGGAGCCGTTTTTTTACTATTAAAGGCGTTTGATTTACACTACAACAACATCTTTTGTACATCAGCAAGAAAAACGCTTTCTGGGTTTTGTTTGCAGCCCCAAAAAACCATCTGGGTATCTTTTAAATTTTGCATGCAAGCTGTATATTTTTTAGAATCAAGCATGCAAAGCTACAGCCATACCCCTCTCCGTTGGCAGTCGCAGATTTGAATGCAGTTTCCAAATGTCTCGTTCTTGCTCATACGGAATCCAATTTTGATGATTCTTATTATGAACTTGGCTATTTTTTTGTGCTCTATCCACTAGTGGAGTTGTTTTTTGATTTTCATGCATGAATTCTTCAAAAATTGCAGATTCTCAGCCGTGACTGTGCACAATTCTCATTTTGGAAACTTCGAAGGATCATAACTTTCTCATACGACCTCGTATCGAGGCAATTCTTTTTTTGAAAGTGCATGATTTTTCGAGTAGATCGTAGTGATGCTATTTGTTTTTTTGATTATTGTGCCCAAGTTTCACTTTTAGCATATGCTCTTCATGAGGGTTTGTAATGCATTGAAATCAAGACCACTAAGTATCTCTTTCTAGTGGTAGTTGTAAATGCACTAAAATAAAGTGCCAAATCATATTTCTTTGGGGGGGGGGTTCTTTGATTGAGTAAAAAAGAGGGGGCATTTTTGTGGCTGGGTTCTCTTTTTTCTAGCATTTCTTCATCATGGATCAAAAAAAATGCCCATCCTAACTCCATACAATTACTTTGAGTGGAAATCACACATGACAATTCACTTAAGGAAAGCTGGATTAAATAGGATAACTATGGGACTTGAAACTGAACCTGCTAAAGATGAAGATAAGCCTAAGTGGTTTAACAAATGTGATGAGGCATTTGGAACATTGTGTTTGTCTGTTTCTCCTGACTTACTATTTCACATTGAGTCTTTGGATACACCAAATGAAGTATGGACAAAGCTAGAAACACTATTTGGCACACAAGATTCAATGAGGGGTCATATGTTGGAAAATGAATTAATTAGTTTGAGTCCAGGCAATTTCAACACAATCCAAGATTTCTTCACCAAATTGAAATCACTAAGGCTGCAGTTAAAACAATGTGGAATTGAAAAGAAAGATGAACAACTGATTATTACTATTCTTTCTAAGCTAAGTTCAGAATATTCTGTGTTTGTCTCTACCTTCTATGCTACTAAGGGTGCACTTGGTACTCAATTCACCATGCCATCTTTAGATAATTTTTCTGTCAATCTCACTCGAGAACAGGACAAGCTAATCCAGATGGGCATTCTTAAGTCTTCTAAGTCACATGCCTTGGCTGCCAACCAAGGCACAAAAGAACAACAAGGAAAAAGTAGTAACAACAATAGTAAGGACAAGAAACAAAAGAATAGCGAGGAGAAGAAGGATCAGATGCTGGTTTCTTCAAAAGAAACTATTGATACACCATCTTCCAAGGGTGATAAGCCTAAGAAAGAAAAGGTCAAATGTGCCTATTGTAAAAGACCTGGTCATGATGAACATAAATGTTTGTAGAAACAACTTGATCACTTGACATACATTCTTGAGAAGAATAATATCAGTGTTCCTAAGTCTATCAAACAAAGTTCTACTGACGGGTCTAACAAAGAAAAAGAAAATAGCATGGGGAAAGGAAAGGGTAAGGCCCTTTTTGTAGTTGCTTCCTCACCATCCACTTGGGTTCTTGATTCGGGTGCTTCACACCACATAGCTTCATCTAAGGAAGAACTTGCATCCTTGGAGCTATGTACTATGCCTTCTATTTTGATGGGTGATAACACTCTTGTTGAGATGTGTGGGAGAGGGTCTGTTGATGTGGGGGATGGCACATTCCATGATGTTCCTTATGTACCCTCATTGTCAACTAATCTCCTATCGATACACCAGATCACTCACACAGGTTTAGGCAAACGGGTTGAGTTCACTCCTGATTCAGTGGAGATACGTGAGTTGCACAATGATTCTACAGTTGCGGTTGGGAGAGCAAATCATCAGTCACGACTCTCTATGTTTTCTCACTTTGTTCCTGATCCTCCTTTGACTGTTTTGCTCACTCACTTTAATGATGTGAGTAGATTATGGCATGAGCGGTTTGGCAGTCTTAACTTCCACTACTTGCATCAGCTTAACCAACAGAGCATGGTCATAGGGTTGCCTTCTACCTTGACATTGGAGTCACTTGGAATACATGATAGATCTTCTAATGGGTCAGATTCACTTGAGCAGTCTTCTACCTCCACTTTTGATGCAGAGAGTGATTCAGAGGACTCACCTCCTTCCTCTCCTAGTCATCATTCACAGGTTGATGATTCTCCTCTAGATTCTCCATCTTTTGGTCCACTTTGGGCTAGACAAACCTTGCAGTTTGCAGGTAATTGGGTTGGGGATCCATCAGACACCAAGCAGACTCGTTCACAATTCTAGGATGCTCTACATATCTTCATTGCTACTGTCTCAAATCCACAGTCCTTTCATGAGGCTTCTGGTATTTCTGAGTGGGATACAACTATGCAGGAAGAGTATAGTTCCTTGATGAGGAACCACACTTGGGATCTTTTCCCTTTTCCTAAGGGAAGAAAACTTGTTCAATGTAAGTGGATCTACCAGACAAAATTTGCAAGCTTTGCTGGAGGTGCGGGATGCTTCATCTTTTGGGGGGGCTCTTCCTCTCACTTGGAGTCCTAATTTTCTTTGGGGAGTCTCTTTTCTCTCTCTTTTGGAGGAATTTTATGTACATGGGTACCTCATCAGGCTTGACTTGCTGGGACCCATTTCTACATCCACCTAAGCTTCGCTTATGGGGGGGTGTTAGTGTAGTTTTTTATTTTTCCTATTTTGCTAGGTTTTTCCTACACTTTTAATAATCTTTCTTAGGTTAATAAAGCATGTCTTATTAGGTGAATGGTTCTGAGGTGTCACCTTCCTACATGTGAGCATCCATTAGCTATCTTGGGATGATACTTTGCTATCTTTAGTCTGATAGATGGTTGCTCCTCATTGGTTGGTGTTGCCACCTCCTCCCTCTTCCTAGCCTATATAAGCATGCTACCTGGCTTGTATTTATATCTCTTGTTTTTTCATCCTCTTAATGCAATTTTTGCTTCCAGCATTTGCATTACTCTCTTGGAGACTGACTCTATGATGCTATTTTGATTTTGTATCATTTGCATTCATAGTTTAGATATCTACTCTTTGCACTAGTTTTTTGGGTTATTAATCTTTTCAGATTCTAACATGTATGACCCTGATAATTACATTACCAATGAGGTCAAGGCCATTAGGGGATACATTCTACCTCCAAGCAAGCCAATCCTTGTAGAGGACCTAATTTCCAACATCGTAGCAATAGGGGAGGCAAATGAGTTATTAAGAAAATATGAAGAGACAAGGAGGGTAGAGGAGTCTTTGAAGAGGACCAACCCTAATTTTAAGGGTTTTTATATAGAGATTCAATATCCTAATAACTTAAGGAGAATGGTGGATAATTTTGACCACATTATGTCACAAATGCCACATGAGCCAGAGGGAGAGGAAGCCATTGTAAATAGAGAATCCACTAAGCCAGATACATAATTGGAGATTGAGTTAGAAGAAGAGAAACCATCAGCTTCAACTTGGGTGCCAAAAGGAAATAAGAGACAAAAGATAATGCACATCCTAGAAAAGGTGGTAAGTAGAGCCCTACAAGTAATGTCATGGAGTAGTGAGTATTTTGTTGATATTAGGAAAAATTATTTACAGCAAAGGGCTATAGAAGTAGGGAAGGCCTCTACTAATCTTCAGGTTGTAGCATCAAGATTGGATGATAGGCTCATTCAATCTGAAAAGTTCATGGAGGATGATGATTTCATTAAATCATCAAAGTTTAAAAATTTTCTTTATAAAATCAAACAAAATGAGCTCACATTGAGTCTCATGCCAGGAGAGGATCCAGAGAAGAATAAGGAATTAGTTGAAAAACTATTGGCTTATGATCCTGAGAGTGAAACAATGATTGCTGTAGAAGCCAGGGAGTTGGTACATAGGAGTGGTATGATTCTAATACCACATTGGGATATTGAGAAGGCCTTTATTTTGGATCAAATGAGAAGACAAGACAAGGCCATTAGTTATGAAGCCACTAGCAATGAAGGTTTTAAAAGAGGGTTAGGTTTTAATGTAGACACAAAAACCCTAGCAGTATGGAGTGTAGCCCCTGACACTAAGAAGCCCAAAATGATGGATATAGAGGAGACTACGTAGGGCAATATGATTGTGTGGACATTGGAGAGCACTACTGGGAAAGATATTTCCAATTTGGTTAAACACTTTGCTCTCACGAATGAGGAAAAGGTTGATGAAATTGAGGATAAGCTAGCCGTAATGTGCAATGAATGCCTTGACATTAGAAAGACATATGAAGAAGAGCTCAAAATGATCCATGTAAAGAAGCAAAGAATAGAAGAGTTGGAGGAGAAAATTAAAAATCTAGAAATAAAAATAATATCCCTCAAAGAACAACTGAATTCAGCAGCAAAGGCAGAACATGCACCAAGGCAAGAGGAAGAAAGAAGGCAGAATGTAGAAGCAAAGGCCCAAATAGAAGAAATACTTTTAGGGGTAATAGTGCTAGTGCCTGTGATTAGTGTGGAAATAGAAGTTTCCCAATCTGATAGTGCCACCAAGAAAAATGCTTTGATGAATGTATTAAATCATAGAATAAGCATTCTGCAAAAGAATATCTCAAGATGCTTATAATGCATTCATCAATCTAAAATTTGTAGAATAGGTATGGAAGGATGCAATTAGATGGCTTGAGCCTATTTTTCAACAATGTGGGCCATATATGCAATTCTTTGACAGGTTGATACCCTTGTTAGCCAAGAAGCCAGATCTCCCAGATAAAGTTATTACTATGAAGGAAGGTATGGATAAAGTGAAAGACTTATTGAAAATCTTCACAGGGAAGCTGGTAGTAATTCAAAGCAAATTGAAAGTGCTGACAAATGGTTTCTATTCTTTAATTCTTTCTATTATTAATTCTAATGACAAAATAAATGATTTTAGTGAGTGGTCTAGTTCTTTTGATCACATTATAGACTTGCCACAAGTGGTATCCATTTTCCAAGATGGTATTGATGAGTGTCTTTTCAATGAACTAATTGATACCCTATTCAAGGTTGAAACTGAAATGAATAGGTTGACCATAGAAGGAAGGGTGGTTACTGATGCCAGGTGGTAGAAAACTATTAATGAACTAACAACAGTTAAGGAATGTGAATGGCCCTCCAAAAGAGAAGTATTCGTTTGGGAAGTGATCACAGAAATCAAAGCTTTACCAATAGGGAGTAGTTAGAGAAGAAGAAAAAGTTAAAGATTTTATGCTCCAACATTCATCTATGGTTGTTTCTATTGTTTCTTTTTGAGTTAAGGTGTCCAGATATTTTTGTAAAGGGGTAGTATATTCATTTTTGTAAAAGGACACTTGTCAATCACATTTGCCATTTGCTTTTTGCAACTCATGCCTATATAAGTGAGTTTTCAAGGCAATCTGACGGTCCAAATTTTGTATAATTTTAAATCTTTTGAGAAAATACAGTCGGTACAATAGTGTGTAGCTATTTTGAGTTTATTTTCTAGTTGTACTTTTTGATGATATGTTGTAATGATAGAATCAGTAAGCTATTCTGGGCTTTCATTTCTATTGGTCATTGTATTAGTCATTTGAAAGGATAATACAAAAGGGTATTTGCATTATATCTATGTCATCAATTTTTTTCTCCATTTTATGTGTTTATCTACTTTGAAGTCATTTAAATAAGGTTTAAATTGACTGAATGCAATCTGGATGGGTTGTATACTAATTTCATTGTTTCTTTTAATTAAAGGAATTATAGAAATGCTTCAATAAATCAATAGGGTTTATGAATTTATGAAAAGGATATTTCATAAGAATGGGAATGGGTGATTACAATTGATTAATCCATTTACAAGTTATCTGAATTAGATCTCCTACCAATAGTCAATTTTATGCCCAATGGATAAGGCACTGGTCTCATAAGTCTGAGATGAACAAGGATAAATTCTTTTACTGCATATCAAAACAATTATAAAATCAAAATCATTTTTCATTCAATTTTTTTCAAAGTTATAAATGCTGGTCAATACTCATTTATATCTATTATCATCCAAAATATTTATAAATTTAAAGAGAATGATGGCCAGATCTGCTAATAAGGGATGCATAAAAGTCTAAGAACATTAAATGAAGTGAAGTAAACTGCTCATGTGTTAGTAGGTGATAGATGAGAATCAGAATGAAACTAAATAAATCTCTACATGAAAGTTTTCATTAGAATCATTGTTAGGTATACCCGCCTTGGTTTAGCAGAGCCAAAAGAGTAGGAAACCAACTAATGATTTTGTTGAAGTTGGGTCCAAATGGTTTACTCATGTAGTTGATAATAGGAATTGGCTGATCCTTAGGTTATATGAGTGATATCATTCTGGTATTGAACATTTTGTTGTTCAGTATTTTTCAAACACCAACAATAGGCATGAATGTTGATGGTATTACTTTGGTGGAGTATCCTAAAAATTTCTACAATAGTTAGGGATCAAATTGTTAGCATGATTGACATGTTGCATTCATGACTGTGTTCGTCATTAATGTCAAAATATTATTGTTTCTGCAAAGATTAGCATAGTAGGAAAAAAATAATGAGGTTTTATAGATTGTATTGATGATGAGGTCAAGCACAATTGAGGTTATATTCTATAGTATGTCTTGATGATGTGGACAAGTGTGTGTGCAGTAAGTCGAATTCATGTGGAATTTATTCATTATTTACCAAAGATAGTGTGTAGATAGAGTACCTAAGAAGTGGCTTATAGTGTTTAGATTGTATCTCTTAACAAGGATATAATCATGATGAGAGAAGTTAGAAATTGATAGTAGAGAAACTAGTGATGATGTCAGCAAGTGTTCAAGGTCCAAGGTCATACATGTGAAACATTTTAGTTACTATGAGTCGATAATGCTTTGTAATTATGAAAGATGTGATGAATTAATGAGGTCCTATTATAATTAATTAAAAAATCCTCAAGGCCGATTCAAAGAAATATTCTGAGGAAATTGTATACAAGAAGGTTATTTTCCTTGTGATGACATGTGTAGTTGTGTATTGACCAAGTGATATACGAAGTTTGTAAATGCAAGTAAGAGATAAAAGGGATTAGTGCGATTGGAATTTTAAGATCTAGTATTAAGATCTAAAAAGGTATTTGGTGTGGTATTGGCATAGTATGAGGAGAGAGAAAGAGCTTGGGTTGCAAACATCAATTCTTTATTTCTATTATTATGAAAGGAACAATATAGATGCCAATTGGATAGTGAGTTTGGTGGTCTTGCCCCTAAATTTGTTTGGACAGTGGGTTCTTCTTCCTTCTACAACTAATAACATAGTTGGCACAACTCCTGATAGGGTTGGAATCTCCTAACAAGGATTCTAAGTCTCCTAATATGGATTAATATGTACTAAATGTAATTTGTTGGCTCCTAAAAAAGTTCATCCTCTTAAAAGGATCTTATATATTAGTACAACATTTTTTGGGTACCATCCCCACATGGGTTTTCCCTCTGATCAAGGGTTTTCCTAGTTAACATATCTAGTGTTATTATGTATCTGTATCTTCTTATGGTTTCTGATATAGTGTTCACATATTTAAGGTTTAATAAGGTTGATACAATTTTTATTGATCTTCTACCTAATTCATTCTCCCCTCTCGATTCTCTTGGTGGAATTTACTTTCTAATAGGGTCAACTTGGTCTAGGAGGATAGATCCTAGGTGCCATAGAGAGCTAAGATAGATATTAGAGAGATAAGGTGGAAATATGGAAGAGAGAAGAGGAAAAGTAGGAAAAGAAGATCAGGCATGAGCATATCAATGGTCTGAAGAGAGAATCATGAAGAGTAGGGAGCTTAGTGGTCTTAAAAGGTAAGTGCATCCATTTTAAGATAGTACAGATCCATCAAAGAAGAATTATACATATAGGAAGAGTAGAAAAAGAAAAAGAGAATTAGATTATAAAGAAGCAAAAGACATGGATGTTGTGTCTTAGTCGCATAGTCTTAACACTTTTTCTTTGATTTTCTAAAAATTGATCAAAATGATATCTGATGATAAAATCCATTCATGATATCTATATCAACCACACTAGGTTTATGTTTCCTAGCCATCCCATCCCACACTTTTAAGATTGAATTTATGTGAGAAGATCCTCTCTAATCTTTTTTCCCTACAATTTTTAATCAAACTCATGCTTGTTATGTACATATCATTTTTAAGTCCACATATTTAGATCTAATTCTTTCTTGATCGCATCCAATCACATCAAAGTACTATAATAAATCATAGTTTAATACATACAATTTAATTTTCCCCAATGCTTACTAACTCATTTGATTTGAAGTTGAAATAATTGAGTTATTCTTTAACTAGAAGAGTTGATAGGAGTGCGTTTGATCCCTAGTTTACATGTTTAGACTAGAAGGATCCTATTTCAATTATTTTTTGCGAGATAGAGAAGAAAATAAATAAATAAACGTAAAGTTCATGAGAGAAGTAAAAAAGGAGAGGGATGGATAGAGCTAGGGAGAGGTATGGAAAGATAGAGGGAAATTAAGGGGAGAGAGAGAGAGAGAGAGAGAGAGAGAGAGAGAGAGAGAGAGAGAGAGAGAGAGAGAGAGAGAGAGAGAGAGAGAGAGAGAGAGAGAGAGAGAGAGAGAGAGATGGTAATGGAGTGTGGTTTTGTTCTTCATCTAAATTGATTTAGTCTATTATTTTTATTTGTAGAAAGATCCTTTAATTCTCAAGAGTTTTCTGCTTTAGATTTGCATATTATCTTTAAATTTGAGTTTTAAAAAATAGCACAATAATGCCAAACTCTCTCTTCACTTTCTATTCCTATATAGTTTTATACATTTTAATTATGGTACTTGGTTTGAGGTTTAATTTATTTTTTTAGTGTCTTTCTTTTTATTAAAAACCTATCTATAGTATTTTTGGTTGCATTTTTATCCATTCATCGAATTTGAAAACAAATTAACTTTTGAAAACCTATACCCTATTCTATAAACTTAGTTTTCAATTATTTCTTGAAAATACTAGTAGTATCATGATCAATTTTTGGTTTTTTGGTATATGTCCACTTTGAAAATTAGTAAAAATTTAGCAAAAAAATTGCATAAAATGCACATTCTTAGGTAATTGAAGTTATTTTTGAAATAGTAAAAAATGAAATTTAAGAGAACAATAGATGATATGGAATATCTTCTTGACAAAGATAGAAGTACTTTTTGTGATCCCCCTACTTGAACCCTTAATTTCCACCATTTTAAAAACTAAATAGTAGGAAAGTAAATTTAGAGCACTTTGATTCTTGTCTTGGTCATACCTTCAAATTTTAAGAATAATTATCTTCAATTTTATATCCAACGTCAATATTTTCTAGTTTAAAAAATGGTGGCCCCTTAAAACAATCTTTTGAACCCACATTTCCATATGCATACCTAATGTTAAAATCATAGTTGTGAATACAAATACAACTATGAAGAACAATCAATAAGACTCTTGGTTTGAATGATCTAGCCATTTTTTCTTACACACATTATTGGATCATATTAGCTAGAGGCTCTATAAGCCTTATTGGCAATCACCATTAGTTGTCCATTACCCATAATAGTTTGACCATCTCTTTTAACTACTAGAGTTAACACTTTTCACTTCTAGCTTCATAGTTGATCTTGTTAATGTTTTGTAGATTTAGTCTAATAAACCTATGAATAATTATATATGAGATATAATTTGTTTATTATATATAAGGTTATCATACATACATACATGTGTATATATGTATGTGTATGTGTATGTGTATGTGTATGTTCATGTGTATGTGTATATATATGTATGTATATATATGAGATATAATTTATTCATTATATATAAGGTTATTATATATATGCTATTATATTAATTATGTAATAAATGAATAGACATGTCCCTTGAAGGGACAAGTCTCTTCATAATCTTATTCCCAATAAATGTGAGAGATATTGCTACATTTGAAAGATACACAAATCATAGGTAGTATTATTTCATTTGCAACAATTATTTGATTTTAATAGATCTCAACATAAGCAAACAACTCATAATCTTATGATTAGTGCTTTGGTTTTAAAAGCACATGCTTGGTTGGTTAGTGACTGCCATTTTTTCTTAAAGGGTGATTTTTTTGTTGAAAGTGATCAATATTGTTATTTTTGCTGAAAAGATGACAGCATTGAAGAATTCATGACATTGTCCATGTTTGTTGTTTTTTTATGGTTTTCATTAATGGAAACATGTTCCTTTAGTTGTTGGTGTTATGCTTAATATTCTTGATATATTGTAGATATAATTTTTTAGGTTTAGTTGGTCCACATGTTGGTGCTTCAGATGATTGGTGCTTTGAAAAATGTGTTTAGACAAGGTCTTCAATGATATTTGTATTTGACAGCAATGATGAAAATCTCCCTATAAATATGATAATGGAGCCAAGGAAAGAAGAATTTATTGAGCTGCTAAAAATGTAATAATTGACATAGTGGATAATGTTTTTTGAAGTGTTATGCACTGGGCCTATTTAGAAGACTTGAAAGTTTCATATTTATAGGGTTTTTGAGGTAGAGTGATCTTTAAGAGCTTAAAACCTAGGGTTTAATGAGATTACTCTAAAATCATCTTTAATATTAATCAATTATTAGACTTCTTAAGAATCATGGGTCACTAAAAGTAAATACACAGTTCCTTTCTAGTTACATTCCTTACGTTAATGAGTTGAATGCCATGAGAATTTTAAGAATTCTTAACACAAACAATGTGTTGAAAATAGATTGACACAAGTATGATAAATGTGTTTCAATCATTGTTTTGTCATTGATATCAAACCTGCTATTTTGTTGGTAAGACAACTACTTATATAATTTAAGTATTATTACCTATTTGATTGATGAAGAGGATTTGATGAAAAGATGTAACAATAGCACCTAGAGGAAAGGTTAAGTTATGATATGAAAAGGGAGTACAAGAATCAACTAAGATAGTGGTATCACAATACATTGATAATCTACTTAAGGTTACAAAGGTTTGTTACACTAAATAAGTTTAGAAGAACAAGTTAAACAAAGTTTGTCTACCAAGCCTGACTAAATGGATAGTAGGTACCAAGAAAAGTTAATGCAAGTAGAGTAGAAAATTAGTTTGAGCTGAGTAAAAGTTAATTTTACTGTATGTTGAGCAAAAAAATGGATGTTAAGTTTAGTTGATGCCAAGCACTAGTGAACTTTAGGTCATGTTGAGTGATTTTACAAAGGATGTTGAGCAATGTAGTATATGGTGAGCATCAGAAGTATGCTAATGCTAAGTACCAACATTATTAGAAAGATCATGAATTTGATGAATCTGGCCCAACAAGTTTATTTTCTTGGATTGTGTGAACTAGGTGGAAGATAAGGTTGATGAGTTGGTGGCATAGAATCCATAGTAAACCATTTTGAGGTAATTCATATAGGATTGAAGGAGAAGTTACTAGAAGTGATATGGAATGAGAGGTAGATTCATTGAATCCTACGTGATTTTTCCTAACCCTAAATTGGATGATACATAATGAAGAAAAAAATATCTTAATTCTCTATTTATAGGGATGGCTAGTCAGAAGCAAGGGTTGTCATGTGTGAGAACCTAAGAAAGAAAAGGAGTCAAGGGTATTGCTTCATCAAGTGACCTAGTTGAGAGTTTGCATTGGCATGTTAAGCAAGAAGGCTTAAGGGTATGAATGCTTGAAGGGTGAACAAGCTATTAGAGTTGAAATATGTGAAGGCCAAGTAGAATGGAGGAATGAAACAAAGATCAGTAATCTACAAATGGAGTCGTAAGTTGTTATCAAATCAAGCCTTACTATTATTCTCTAATAATTGTATCAGTCTAAGGTAAATCCTTTGGATTAAGCTTGACCTAACAATCATTTGTAAATCCTTTAACCGGTTGACATTAAAAGTGAATGGTCTAAAGTCCTCTAACAAGGCTCACTCCTAATAGGGTGATTAAAATCCTTTAATAGGGTTGGCTTTTCATAGAGCATTACTTTAGAAGAGTGAAAAAGAGTAGTATGTTACTAGTGGTTTTTCCCAAATTGGATTTCCACATGAATCATTGTGTCAAATGTGTTATTGAATTTGTTATGTTTCATGTTTACATTTTTGCAAATTGACTTGATAGTAACCTACAAGTTTTGAGTGATTGCATAATCTTATGGATGCATACATGGTGATAAATGTTTTATGGGTTCACTAAGCTATGAAAAGTTTTATTTGTACATCTAGACCTTGGATAATTGATTCATCCCCCCCCCCCCCCCCCCCCCCCCCTCTTAGTTAGTTTAAAGAATTTCAACAATTAGTATTAGAGCTATCTGCTTAAGAGGACTACTGTGAAGGTACTAGAAGCACAAATACCAAGATGTCAAAAAAATTTGTATCTAAACTTAATAGAGATAAATTTCTTGAATGGAAAAGCTTGATGAAGCTACACCTTAGAAAACTTGGAGATCATGTAGAATCTACCATTACTATGAAGCATGTTGATCCTACTAGAGCCCTAACTACTAAGGATATGAAAAAGAAGAAAGAACATAACTAGGAAATGTTGGAGATTGTCTCTGCCCTAAGCTATGCTGAACTTGATGATATCAAAATTCTTGACAATGCAAAAAAAAGTGGGATGCTTTAACCACCATCTATGGAGGAGACACTAATGTTCTAAGAGCCAAAGCTGAAAGTCTTAGAGGTAAGTTTTATGATATGAGAATGCAAGAAGGTGAAAATATTGCTCAATATTGCTCAAGGATAAAAGATGTTGTTAATGCAATAATAGGAGCTACTAGTACAATAGATGATGATATTGTACTAAGAAAAGTTTTAAGAACACTGTTGCCTATATATACTATTAGAGTTTCTACAATACAAGAACTGTGATGTATACTAGGGAATACTCCATCTCTTGAAGGTCTGGTAGATAGGTTCACTACTTTTGAGCTATCTAACTTTGATAATTATAGACCTGAAAATATTGAATCTACTTTCAAAGCTAAGATGTCATTGAAGGAACTTGATGAGAACAAGAAGAAGAAAAAGAAAAAATGTGTCCAGTAATAGTGATACAGATGAGAAAAATGTAGAACAACTTGAAGCACTAGTAGCAAGGAGATTTCACAGAGGTAAAGGAAATTTTAAAGGTAAACTACCTATCATTTGTTTCAATTGCAATGAAGTTGGTCATATTGTTGCTAGATGTTTAGAGAAGGAGAACTACAAAGTTGGTGATGAATACAAAAGTAGAAGAGATGAAGACAACAAGGATTACAAAGACAAAGGAAAGAAGTATTGCTACATTATTGAAGAGGGAAAAAAAGATGAATTTGATTAGCATGATGATGAAATGGTGTATGTTTCAATGAAGGATGAATCTGATGAAGATGAGGCAACTACACTTGTTTCTTGTGTGAACAAGAATGATAGATGGACCATTGATAGTGGGTGTTCACATCACATAGCTAGAGAAAAAGGTAAGTTCATTACCTTGAATTATGATGGATATAGTGTAAGATTTGGTAATGATGCACCATGCTTGATAAAAGGAAAAGTTTCTACCAAACTCACAGAAAAGATTTTATGTGACAATGCGTACTATGTTGAAGGACTTAACTATAATTTGTTTAGTGTGTCACAACTAAATAATTCAGGATGTAAGTTTGAGTTTGAAAACAAAATTTCTAAGATATATGATACTGATGAAAAATTGAGTGGAAAGGGTGATCAAACTAGAAGTAATCTATTCTATCTTGATATAGAGGATACTACTTGTCTAATTGTAAAATTTGATGATGTGTGGCTATGGAAAAAAAGTTTATGTCATGTTAATTCTGATAGCTTGGTTAGTATCAGTAACATGAGAAGAATTAGAGGTTTTCCTAAGTTAAAAAACTTGATAATATAATGTGCAAACAATGTCAGTTAGGTAAAATGACAAAGTCAAGTTTTAAGAGTAAAACTCATACCTCTAAATGAATAATAGAGATTGTTCATACTAACTTGCATGGACCAATTCAAGTGCAAAGCTACAAAGGAGATAAGTACATTATGTTGCTTTTGGGTGATTATTTTAGAATGATGACAATTATGTTTCTGAAATATAAATCATATTCTTTCCAAATGTTTAAGTGGTACTTAGCAAGAGTTGGGAAGGAAACAGGTAAAAGTTTGAAATGTTCAAGATTTGATAGAGGAGGAGAATTTATATCCATTGATTTTGAGATGTTTTTTAATGACAAAGGAATCAAAAGACATACATTTTTTTCTAAAACCCCTCCACGAAATGGAATTGCTAAAAGGAGGAACATGTCTATAATGGACTATGTTAGGACACACATGATGGAGAAAAATATTGCTTTGAAATGCTAGAGAAGCTATAAGTACAACTGTCTATACCTTGAATTGTGTGCAAGTCAAAAAAGGTACTCATTCAATACCTTTTGAACTATGGTATGGACACTCACCCAATGTAAAATATTTTAAGGTATTTGGAAGTAAAGGCTTTATTATTAGAGATTTAAGGAATGGTAAACTAGATTGAAAAAGTGAAGAAGGTATATTCCTATGTTATTCCATAAGAGTAAAGCTTATAAGTGCTTAAATACTAACGTTAACAAAGTTATGGAAAGTGCAAATGTGTAATCTGATGAATATACAAAAGTATATGAGGATGAACCTATGAAAGAACCAAAAGAATAGAAATCATTCGTATACTTTTATAAAGGAATGCTTATTCAAGAAGATGTTACAAATCAAGCTACAAATCAACAACAAGTTTTAGTGATTGCCGAGTCACATACTATCAATTTTGAGTTGTATTTAGGAATTGAGCGAGATTAAGATGTTGAGTTACATAATGAAGTTGAGGTGCATTCTGACTCTAAAATTAGTGTGCATGAGTTAGAGATGCTAAAATACCTGACAAAGATGTACATAGTGACTCTAAAGTAGATAGACCAAATAAAGAGACTACGACTAAACCAAGATTGTCTAAATATGTCAAGAGACATCATCCTGCTAGACAAATCATTGGAGATAAAGACGCTAGACCAATGACAAGGAACAAATTGAGAAATGATACATGCTTTCTAAGCATGAAAGAACCTAAAATAGTGAAAGATGCCTTAGAAGATGTGGACTAGAGTAAAGCCATGGAAGAAGAGATTGAACAAATTGAGAGAAACAAAACATGGACTCTAGTTTCTAGACCAAAAGATAAAAATGTGATTGGCACCAAGTGGGTATTCAAAAATAAGCTAGATGAAAATGGTAAAGTCACAAGGAATAAGACAACATTAGTCTGCAAAGGATATGCACAAGAAGAAGGTATTGACAATGGAGAAATATTTGATCATGTTGCTAGATTGGAAGGAGTAAGAACTTTGCTTGTTTATTTTGCATACAAAGGTTTCAAAATTTATCAAATGGATGTTAAATTTTCATTTTTGAATGGCATATTAGAGAAAGAAATTACATAGAATAGCCAGATGGATTTATTAATATTGACAATAAGAATATGGTATATAGATTACACAAAGCTCTATATGGTTTGAAACAAGCACCAAGAGCATGGTATGAGAGACATCATAACTATCTTGTGAAGATTGGATTTGAAAGGAATAATGATAATAGCAATCTATACATGAAGACAGAGAAAGGAAAAGATATTTTGCTATCTAAATTTTTTGTTGATGATATCATATTTGGAGGTGAAGATGCTTTATGTAAGACTTTTACAAATGAATGAAGCAAGAATTTGAGATGTCTATGTTTGGAGAGATCAAGTTCTTTGTGGTTTTGCAAGTACATTAGATGAAATATGGTATATACATCACTCAGTCAAAGTATGTCAAAGAGATATTGAAAACTTTTGGATTAGAGGATTCTAAACTAGTAAGTACACCTATGGTGTTAGAACATAAATTGTCAAAGAATGATGATTTAGCTGAGATGAATCAAAGATTATATAGGTCTATGCTTGGTAAATTACAATATGTAGTACATAGCATATGTGATATTGCATTATATGTAGAGATAGTTGCAAGATTCTATGCTAATCCTAAGGAGAATCATTTGATGGTTGTAAAGAGAATAATGAGATATCTAAAAAGAATAGAGGAATATGGTCTATACTATAAGAAAAAAGAAAATTTTGAAATAAGAGTTAGCTTATACTGATGTTGATTGGGCTAGAAATATTGATGAAAGAAAGAGCACTAGTGGAGGAGCATTTTTCTTAGGCAAGAGGCTAGTCACATGGACTAGTAAGAAACAAACTGTACTTCACAATCTACTATTGAAGCTAAATGTGTAGCTGCTACTGTAAAGTGCACAAACATTGTATGGATCAAATAACTATTCAAAGGTATGAAAGAAGACATCACTGAACTAGTGATACTTTATTGTGATAATACAAGTGCTATAAATATATTAAAAAATCTTGTGATGCACACAAAGACTAAGCACATTACAATCAAGTATCATCACTTGAGAGAATTAGTTCAAGATAAAGAGGTGAAGATGGAATATGTTAACACAAAAGAGAAAACCATTGATATCTTTACCAAAGCATTACCCAAGGATGCTCATGAGTATCTAAGTGTTGGAATTATAATAGGAAAGGTAAACTTCTAAGGGGTTAGGGGGGTGAATCAATAGTTCAAACTTTTAACCCATAAAATATTCACCACATATTCAATAAGTAAATTGAAATATCATGTTAAAAATTTATATCTAAAGAATGTAAACAAGTAATCATTCACACATATATGACACTGGATATGATTTCCTAGAAACCCTCCAATAAGAAAGTAAAACTGGGGTGGGGATGACACCCACAAATCTTCACTACTATAGTCATAAATTGTATCTAATGAAAGTTACAATGTTTGATCATGAAACATGATCTACCTTGTGAAAGCTTTTTCTTTTTAAAGGCTTACAAAGACTATTAGGTCTTACCCTATTAAAGGATTTAAAAACCCTATTAAAAGTGTGCCTTCTTATAGGACTTTAACTCACAATAAAGGAGGATTTCAATACAGCCTATTAGGACTACTCTGTTAAGAGATTTAACTGATTCACCTATTAGAATGTCTCAGCATTGATCCTATAGTTAGCACTTTGTTTCTTGATGAAAAATTACCTCTAAACTAATGTATTTGTGATCCTTCTTGATTAGATATCTCTTTTCTATTCACTATTCCTTCCTTTGTTCTCCTTTAACTAATTCTGCAATACAATTTCAAATCATAATACTTTGGTCACCATGAATGTCCTGGTTTATGCATGTGAAAATCTCCTTGATCATTCATTCATTCCCTTTCACACTTATAAAAATTTTAGGGTTTTTCATCCTTAAGAAGACCTAGGTGACTTAGGGTTAGGTATGAATCAATGGCCATGATTCACCGATTTCGTAGCTTAAACCTTCTCTTTACCTGATTAGTTGCATGTAATTCATAGGGATTCCAACTTAAGATTCATCTTTATCACCAAAATATTATAATTCAATCTATAAGTTGGCTCAAAAATAGTTTACATAGTAGTTTGTGCAATACAAATAACTATGAAAAAATTGTGTTACTCGGCATCTGAAGTCTCTGATACTCAGCATATACTAATTTCTATACTGTGACTTAGCATCTGAATGACTCGACATGCACTTCTTACTTGAATCCTAAATCACTCAACACATACTATTTGCTCAGCACTTGAATAACTGAGCACATGAGTGACTCGACACTCATTGTTGACTTGACATGCTCTAACTTATACATTTTGTGTTTGATATATAGTTCAACATGAACTGAGTAAATGACTTAAGTGTATAGACACTCACTAGTGAAAACTAGTCTGAGATCAACAATCTCCCCCTATGACATGAGTGTAGAAAATGCTTGGTCATGCATTAATACTTTTATTTTCACAAGCATAGCATAACTCTTATTCAAAATATCAAAATTTTGCAACAACTTATACCTCAAAATCTAATAACTCCACCTAAGTTGTTTGATCTAATTCTATACTCAAAATCTTGCTCTTGCTGATAGATGTGCTTCAACTAATACTCTTTCATTTGTTGTTATTTGCTTGATTTCCCATGCTTTCTCCCCAATGTTCTTACTCCCCCTTAGCTCTTTCTCTATCTCCCCCTTTTTGTCATTGATGTCAATGGGTCATACACTAATAGTGTCTATCCAAAAAGGATTTATGGACCTCAAGAATAATTTTAAGCACACCATTCCAATTGTCATAAGCTACCTCCAAAGACTTAATTTGGATGGCCAACTCGGTAGCAAGGTGAACTAGGCCATCTAGTGTGGAAATATCAGGATCTTTCTTCATAAGAGTTTCTACATAGCCTAAATCCTTGTGAAAAATCTCCATGTGAGGAGTTAATGTAGTTTGGATGCTTATCAATTTAACCCTTATATTGGCTTCTTCTACAAAGAGTGTTGCTAACTAACTCTAGGTTTGCAATAGGTCCTGAAATGCTTCTCACTTTGAGCTAGAGTCATGGACAATTTTGCACCTAATGAATCCATTTGACTTTCCAAGTTTGGGATGTGACTCCTTATCTCTTGTGTGGAGAGTGTAGGATTACACAATTTGGTGTACAAAGAGAAAATGTTCTCAAGTACCTTATCCACACTATCTAACTTAGTTGCCAATGCAACTTGTGTAAGTGCTATATCATTGGATATCTTCTCATTCACTTTACTTTGAAATTTATTTTTAGACCATTCTAATAATTTTGCATTAGTATCAAGGTTTGCATCACTTACCTTTTTCACTATGTTAGTCAATTGTTCAATAAGTGGCTTTGTTTCATCTAGAGTAGGCATACTGAACACATCTAAGAAGATGTCTTTAATATCAAGAAAAGCTTGCTTCTACCTATACTCCCTTCCAAACAGTTCTTTATGTTTCTTTCTAGCCAAGGCTTCTTGAAGTATACCCATATTCTCAATTTTTACTGTTGTAAGATCAAATTTAGGCAATATAATTTCTTCATCTAGGCTTACATCTCCATATGTTATTACCTCTTTTGCCTTTGACGAACTTGGAATCCAAATTTAGAATTGCAAAGGTGTTGCATTTGTGCTCAGCCTTTGAAGAGTGTGACTAGAAGGAGTGCTAGATGCTGGTAAAGTTACTAGTTCTTGAATGGCTGCTTGCTCCTTCAACTTGGGTGTCAACTCAGTCTCTTCAGGCTTTTCCTTCTCTACCTCATTTCTTTGAATTGCACCTTGAACTTGTGTTAGAGGTTCAGATGATTCTATCTAACATGTTTGACTTTGTCGTTCATTAGTGACTTGTGTTTCCACTTTATCCTCTCTAATTTTCTCAACCTTTTCTAGTGCAACTTCTAGTACATTATTTGAAGATTGTACACTAGTGACTTGAGGTGTGGTGGTAGGTGGTTCTTATTTTTTCACCTCCTCCCTTGTAGTTTTAGTCACTAATTTCTAAATTTCATCTACACTCACCAATATAGGGTTATTACATAATTTAGCCTCTAGTGTAGATTGATCAAGTATCTTTTTCAAGTCTTACATTCATTTCAATACCTCTCTCAACTGTGCCTTCATTATTCTCATCATCTTCATCATCTTTAACCTCAATAAGCTCTTGTTCTCTTGCTTTGACTGTAGCTAGCCCATATGTAATTTTCTACATTTATGTAGTCTTCTTTACAAAATCTTCTATGTTATTTTGTAATATGTTGAATGCTCTATATTTAGGAACAAATCTAACATCATATGTCTTTATGGCTTTGGCTATTTTTGCCTTGCTAAGTTTAGGAATAACTTGAGTAAGGGTAGTTTCTCTAATTTTTCTTTTAGTATCTAAACAATAGTGCCACTTTTGATCAACTCTTTCATATAGGCTTTTAGGTATGGAGTTGACAATCTCTAGAGGAGCTTTCTTCAAAGTAGCCATCATGGCATATATTGCCTCCTCTACTTGATTCCTTTCAACTTTTCCAAGATTTCCAAAATCAATGTAAGAAAATCCTGATAAATATGCATTATTTCTAAAATTCTTACATAGGTTTCCTAGATCTGAAGATGGATTATGACTCACCACTTGGAATTGGATATTGTCATCAAATTCAATTCTTTCCTCATCAGTTTTTGTTTGAGAAATATATTTTCTCCTTGGTCTTTTCTATGCTCCACCTTCTTTCTCTGTAGGCTTGGCTTTCTCTTTAGCCTTTTGTGCAATGACATGTGTGCTAGCTCTTGTGGTAGGTGTTGTAGGTTTTGGTTGGCTTGGTTTAGCAACCTTCTGAGGTCTTCTCACTACTTGTTCCTTAGCCTTTCTTTTCTTCTAATTAGTAGGAATAGTTGCTTCCTTAGCTTCTTCTTCCTCAGTACCTTCTACAATCTTTGTTTCTTTTTCTTGTTGATCTTCACCTTTTTCTTGTGTCAATGCAAGTGGTGCTTCTTCCTCTTCATCCTCTTCTTCTTCATCTTCCTGCTTGAAACCTTCACCAAATTTTTCTTTTATTTTCTTTACTAGTTTATCCTTCCTTTTGATGATAGAGGAAATCTTTAACTCCATAGTAATCTTAGACTTAGCCATCTCATAGTTACCAAATGCTTTGGCATCTTCATCTATTTATTCTACAAGTAATGATGTTATTGTTGTAGAGGCCTCATCAACATTAGTTTCATACCCTAATGGCTTCAACCATCTTACTCTTGGAATTACTGCTTGGACAAATGTGTATTCAACATCAACTAGGAAAAAAAATCATCATAATGTTTTTCCACTAATGAAACTAGAATCCTTAATCTCTTTTTCATGGATTTCTTGAAGTCCTAAAAATAACTAGTCATTACTGACTCAAAATTTTCAACTAATTGTTCAATGAACTCTCCTATTTGAACTACAATAGACCTATTTGTCTTCCACACAATAGTATGAAATCTAGGAAATCTGCTCTGAACATAAAAGAAGATACATATCAAAATAGTTTCAAATTTACATTGAGCACTCTTTGTTTTTCTTATTGCTCCTAGGTTTTTAATCAATTGTTGTAACTGCATCTCGGCAAGATCAAATGTATCATCCCTCTTCACAATCTTGTAACCCATATCTACTACAATGTAGGGTACATTGTTCAATCTTCTTGATTGATAAAACTTATGTGCAATTACCTTTACTGAAAAATCTATTAGAAGATCTATGATGGTGTCTATGGTCATTCCTCTCTTGTTCCACATAACTCTCATGTTCTTTTCAGTGACTTCTTTTGACTCACTTCTCAAAGTCTTTGACCAATCTAGGGTTGGATACCCTGTTACCCTATGGATTAAATTCTCTTTGAGATTTTGATTGTCCCATTATCTAACCATACCAAACTAGCATGAATTCTACTTAAAACAATCTTGATCCATTCAATTTTGAAAATGTTAGGGAAATCTAGGGTATGAGTTAACCCTTTCTTTGCCACAATCTTGAATTCTTCTTCTTCCCTTAATACACCATTTTCACATAGTTTTCCATATGCTTCTCTTATTTCCATGTCACCAATACTACCAATCTTACAATTATAACATTTTTTGACATCTTGAATCATTAGGACTTTTGGTGTTATGATAGATAGTGCACCAGAGGGATCTTGTTTGCATGCTATATCTAGAATGGCCTTGAAAATAGGTTTTTTTTGCCTCATTTCTAACCAACTGAACATTTAAAACTTCTTTTCCCTCTACACCTTTTGAATTGGATGTCATTTTAGAAAACTAGGGTTTAAAAAATTTGAAACAGTGTAGCTTGGCACACGATAAATACCTTACAAAATTAGATGAAATGATGTCAAATAGTTGTTCAAATCTCTTGCAAATGCTTTGGATGAAATTTTGAGATCACCTTTAGCTCTCCTTTCTATCTCTCTCAATTTTGAATGATTTTAAATGAGTAGAAATCGATCAAATACCTCTTTGAAATGCTATAATTAATGTTAAGTACTTACATAGTTATAAGGTTGGCATCAACTAATTTTTGGCTCACTCAACATACACTGGTCTTTTCATTCATTTGGAAACCATTATGAACTTAACTACAACTATCCATTCTATTGGCTTAGCATCCTCTAGCATTTCAATCGGCAATCATAGGAAGCTTTTCATGCTCAGTAGTAACATGAAAAACTTAAAGATTTTTCTTTGATTCCTAGTAACACCTTGCATCTTTATCCATGCTTATGTAAAATTTTTAGAACTAAATCCTTTGGAACTGATGTATGATATAAGTTTTGAATATCAGTCCTATATACCTCTAATTTCTTAGTTTGATGAGGTGTGATCACCTGACCTATTAGGTGAAGTGATCCCTTCTCCGCTTGATGTGTTGCACTCCTTTTTCTTCCATGTCTTTTTCATTTTATTTCTGACATTTTCAATATCTTCCTTGTCTTTTCCTTTATTGAACTCACAATTTGGTGCCTTTTACCTTATTGGATAATATCGACTAATGTTACCAATCTTCAAATAGTTGAAATATGTGGTTTGACTCAACCACCTTTTGTAGTCACTTCTGAAGTGGCTTCAAACAAGCATTGCTCTACCTTAGCCCTTGTCTTGTTTGCATATTCGACTGTCCACAATTTTTCCATAAAGCCATATCTTTTTGGAAATTTACTTAGTAATTTAGGTGAAATAAAACATTTTGTTGCTCCAGTATCAATAAGAATAGTTATGGGGTTACCATAAATCTTACTCGGTGTTTCAATGGGGCCTATTTGTTGCTCTACTTGTTGATTATCCAGGGCTGCATGAATTCTTTGTTGAAAAACCTGTTGTTGTTGCGGCAAAGATGGACATTGTTGCTGATGGAGGTTAGGGCATTGTCTTTTAAAATGATTTCCTTTACAAATGAAACAACCACCTGGTGGTCCTCTTTTTTCATTGTTCCTATAATTTTTGTTTATATGAATGTCTCCCGAATTATCTCTGGTTCTACAACTTCTATTATCAAGTTTGTTATTCTTAAAATCCTTAAATTATTTCCTTGGTGGTCCAGATTCAACACCTTCTAAATTCCAATTGGTTTTTCTCTTGTTGTCCCTAATAGAATCATCCTTCTTGACTTTATGCTCTTGACGCACAGCTTTTTCCAATGCCTCTTCCATGGTTCGTGGTGCTAAAACATCTACAGCTCCCCCTATTCTATTATTCAATCCCATGATAAACTTTCTTACTTTTAGATTGGTATCCTGTTGGTAAGGGGGTACATACTCAAGTAGTCTAGTAAATTTCTCCCAATATTTATGAACTGTCATTTCCCCTTGTTTCAGATTTTGAAACTCCATGAGTTTCTAGTCATAGAAGGTTTGAGGTAGCCACCGTGTTCTAAATATATTGACGAACTTTTCCCAAGTTATGTCGGTAGATCTAACGTTCAATTCTACCTTAGTGTTTCCCCACCAAGTTGTTGCTTCCCCAGTGAATTGGTATATACCCCAAACAGCCTTAGAAGTCTCTGAAAAATTCTGAATCTCAAAGTATTGTTCCGTTTCTGTCAGCCATGCCTCGGCTTCTTCCCCAAATTTAGTACCACAAAACTTTGGAGGCTTAATTTTCTTAATATCAGCTGATAAATCAGCTACAATTTCCTTTTTCTTTTGTTTATAAGTTTTCTTAGGGGAGGGAGTTCTATTGTGTTCTGAGACTTCAGTCTCTACTCTGGGTGTCTCTTGCATTTCCTCGCGTTGTTGCCCCATCTGGGCTACCATCTCACTCATTCTTTTATCCATTGCTTCTAGTTTTAATTGTGTTTCTTGAAGAATTTGAAGTAATAATTTGTTAGAGGCTAGTTGATTCTCTCGAACTATTTCTCGATTTTCCACATCCTCATTGTTATTCATGTTGTATTTTCAGGAGTTGTACCTGCTAATTTACAGAATTAAGTTTAAATTTTTAGTTTTTTTGCTCAAAAGTTTAATCCCCATTGTTTGCCAAGATATTTTTTTATTTTATTTTATTGCAAATCTTTAATTACAAATCATATCCGTTGCTTGACAAAGCATAATTGCAAAACATATCTATTGCTCGACAAAGCATATTTGCAAAACATATCTATTTCTCGACAAAGCATATTTGCAAAACATATCTATTGCTCGATAAAGAAAAATTTTCCTTTAACATTGTTCAACAAGGCCAAATAAATAAATAAATTTTTTTAAAAAATCTTATTTAACATTGCTCGTTAAAGCAATCCTTTATTACAAAAATTCCTCTAATGAGGTTACCTACATTCATAGAATAGGTTTATTTTTGTTTTACAACTTCTGGCTTAATTTGGTACATGTCTCGTATCATCCAAGATCTATGAAAATGAAGGAGGGGATTGTTTTGCTGAGCATTCCAATTCTGAATCAATTTGTTTCTGTACGCTACTTTCTTGGCCAGGGTCCATCAAATCCTCTCCTTCTTTATTCATTGTATGGCTTGATACAATGTTTCATCATCTCGAGGCTCAGAGCAGCTAGAATAGTCATACTTAGTCATATTTTTTATAAGATAAGGAAATAAAGGATGTCAGTTTTTCTTGCGGGGTGTTCTACGTACTAGCATCTTGTATTTGTATTCATATTTATTTTATTTTATGGACGTGATGAGCCTCAGGTTCAGTGTTGAACCCAGCGCTTCGATACCATATGTAACATACAGGATTCTAAACATCTACAAAATCAACTAAATTTTAATATTCTAATTATCTGGTGAAAATACATCTAAACTAATACCGAAGTTAATCTATTCAAATTCAAAAATTAAAATTGCAAATTATCATATTAAAAGATTGAATTCTTGATACATCTGTTTATAGAGAAAGAATATTTTAGTTATATATATATATATATATATATATATATATATATATATATATATATATATATTGCATATAAGAAATAAAGAAAAATAAAACAAGATACATACTATTTAACTTGGGAGACTTATCCAATTAATTGGCCAAGCTCTGACTTTGGTGAGAGAAGAAGCATTAGCATAGGCTTAACCTCCCAACTGCGGACCTTTTTACTTATCCCCACAAGTTCTAAATAAATAGAATGGCCCTCCCTACCCTGAGGTCAGGCTCGGGATGTTCATCGATCCAGTCATCGGAGTACTCAGGTGGGTTGAGGTCCCAACAACTATTCAATATGAGTAGCTGAAGTATCAGGACATCAACGCGATCATTTTTTTGTGGCATGTTTTCCCTTTTTATCACCCTGGCCAGGGATTTTAAAGGTGGGTTTTTATAACCCGATCTCCACCGCTTAGCTTGACAATTAATTATCAAAGTGGATTTACATGAGCTTTTCATATCATTTTGTATAATATCAATTACTGATGTCTCTCTCATTTTTCTTTTTCTTTTTGTCAGATTCTTCTACACCTCACACCAACAACAGATCTTTTGATTAGTGCTTCCTCGATGCCTGAATCTGTTACATCTTATACTTTTCATAAGATTATAACTCTGCATGCTCAGAATTGTCTTTAGTATTCAAGTTGATCATTATTAATGATTCTGAATGATTCAGACAGAACATTTCATGACACAGATCAACAGATTTATGACATGGATGACAATGGTAAAGAACAAATAGAAATAAGATGAAAAAAAAGTCTTACTACTTCCTAATTGACACCATCATAAGTATCGACCACTTTTATTATTATTTCTAGGTACAAGTTCTCTATTGGTTTTTTTTATATGATGTGCACAAGACAACAGCAGGACCCTACTCAATGCACCCAACTCTTACATTTAATAGCAATTCGATTCAGAAATGACTGAGAAAAACATGAATGAATGAGTTATGAAGATTTAATATATCTTTACTTGAGTATGGATTGGATGTGCTTTGTTTTTGAAGATTTCTCAATCAACCCGCAACTATCACTACTCAGAAATATGCTAGCAAGATCTCGCTTCTGCTCAGCAATTGCGCTAGGAAGAAATGAAGGTTGCAGGTATTACATTTTCTAGAAAAGACTAAGGTTCTTGACTAGATTAAATGCATATGACATTGAGGAAATTTTGGCTGGATAGAACAAGATTCAAGCAGAAATAAAGAACAACTCGGGTTGCATGAAGAAGAGGAACAACTCAGGTTGCAGGAAGAAGAGGCTTTGAGACTGTGGCAGAAATGATTACAGACGAAAATTGTTGTTCCCCGAAAATGACAAAGACCACATATAAATTGATGTTACATGGATTTACAACTTTTGTCGTTACAAATTACAAGATGATTTGAATTTCCATTGATAAGAATATGAATCGTTGGAACGAAAGGTGGAAGAAAGAAAAAGGTTTTATTAATATAATTTAATGTTATATTATTATTTTGGTTAAATTATAATTAAGTAAATACAAGGGAACATTATTGAATTAAAGATCTAATATAATAGTGCCACTTTGTAAATATTTAATTATGATTTTAATCAAAATAATGATATATTATTAAATGATATTACTATTAAATAAAGGTAAGAAATTTCTTATTTAGTTTTTTTTTTTTTTTTTTTAAATCTTCTATTATTTTTAGCTCATGTAACTTCCTACTTTGATATTTGTTGTCAAGCTTTAACAATCCTGCCATGGTGACTTTTGATCAAACCTGATATTCCTAACAACAAGGTCATATAATCATTCCATTTTCGTATGACCTCATTTCGTAATGCTTCCCCTCCTTCTCAAGTCTTTATCCTGCAACCTTCATTAAACAATCATTCTTGCCAAAACATCAATTTCATAATATATAATTTGTTAAATAATATTGTTAGAAATTTCATCATGAATTATAATTGACTGAACAACGGCTAAAATATTTTCATGATCACAATGGCTATAAACTATATTCACTTCACATGAACACAACGGCTATAAACTATATATTCATTTAGTTCTTTAAATCGATACAACACCTTAAGATAAATGCTAATTTCACATGAACATGAATAAATAAAACAATGGCTATAACTACCATGATGGAACAACAACTAACTTCACTTGAACTTGAAAATTTATTCTGGTTCAACGGCTAATTTTTATCTAAAAGAAATTAGGGTAAAAATTGGGATGTAATAGATTTGCACTCAAAGGCTCTATGTCCATACTTTTGATAGTTGTAACAATGTCCTTCAAATCTTTGCATGTGCATGGTCTTGGTTCTACGTTCATGTGCTTGATGAACTTGTTGGTCGCAATTATGATAGTGACCTATGCTCTTTTGCTTAACATTATGATTCACAGTCTTGCTCTTGCATACATTTGTAGTATGTCCTTTCAAAGTAGGTTAGGAATTCTTACCTTTGTTACTCCTTTCTTCAACACTTTTGGATGACTCTCCTTCTTCAATACTTGTCTATCCTAGACCAGATGTATCATTGTTGGATCTAGGAGATCTCATCAATTACTCAAAGTATTTGATGGCTTCACTAGGTTTATTAAAACTTTCACCAAATTATTTTCCCCTTTTTAGTTCATTATTCAGTTGCTCATTCTAAAACTTCAATGCTTTTATCTCAATGTCCATGGCATTCAATGCATGGTTGGCATTCATCATTTGACCCAAAGTTTCCAATTGCATGTTAGCAATCCTAGTTACCTTTGATGATTTATCTTCTTGTCTATTGGTCAAAACTATTTTTTCATCTTCAATCATGGCTTTGTCTTCCATAGCTTTCTTTTTCTATTCAGTTACCTCACATAGTAGTATGGCTTGTGATTCTTGCTATAACTTGAGATTTCTGATTTCTTCAACTTGGGCTCTATTCTTTTCCATTACATCTGCAATTGTTGCATCAAATTCATTGGAGCCTCCATTTGCAAATAGCTTAGTAGTGTCCATCTCTCTATATTTTGTGGCATTCTCCTCAATGGAAATTTCCTTCCTTCTCTTCAATGATTTCTCTAAATCATCTCTTGCTTCATTCAGTTGATGTAGAATGAGTTATATTTCAATTCCCTGATTCTCAATGATCTTTCCCAACTTGTAGACTTCCATTTCCAAGATCTTTCCTCAAAGTTGCAAAGCTTATATTTTAGAGAACTTATCTCTGATACCAATTGTTGGAATTACAAATAGGAAAGGTAAACTTCTAAGAGTGGGGGGGGGGGGGGGGGGGGGGGTGTGGTGCATCAGTAGTTCAAACTTTTAACCCATAAAATATTCACCACACATCCATCTCACATGTTTAATAAGTAAATTGAAATATCATGTAAAGCATGTAAACAAGAAATCATTCACACATATATGACACCATATATGATTACCCATAAACCCTCCAATGAGAAGGTAAAACTAGGGTGGGGATGACACCCACAATGTTGGAATTAACAAGTGGGAAGATCTACTTATGAGAGAGGGGGGGTGGTGAATCGGAAGTAACTAACTTTAACCTTTAATCCTTTTAACTAAAACCATTTACATGCATCTAATTCATCTAATAAACATGAAAGTAAAGACATGCATGAAAATAGATAACACACAAATTTGATAACCCAAAAACCCTCCAAAATGAGATGGTAAAACTGGGGTGGAGATGACACCTAAAAAATATCACTACAACAATGTGTAACTATTCAAGGTTACAATGTTTGACCACTTCCAATGGTTTTCCCTGTGAAAGGTATGTCCTATTAAAGACTTTACACCCTGTTAAAAGTGACCTGGTTAAAGGATTTCACTACCCTACTAAAAGTAGGCCTAGTTAAAGGACTTTAGTACATTCACTTGGAATGCCACCTTGTTAAAGGACTGGGCCAATATAAGTCCATAGGATTTCCATATCTAATACAATTGCTAGAATTAATTAGAAAGCCTTGACCTAATTACTTGTAATCCTCAATTGTTGATTATAGATCCCTGTTTTGCTCTGATTGATCTGATATGTCACTCTTTAAGGTTCTGATACTCTATTCTTCAACAACTGGATTCTATTATGCTTCTATGTTCTTCACTAAGTCTTTTTACCCTTCTACACTTCTCTATAATTCACATATACATTTCTATCTTGCATATCCCCTCTCTTTCATAATGAGGCTTTGTTCTCCTTTTAAAGATTTAGAAGACTTAGGGTTAGGTATGAATCTACGATCAATATTAAATCTTAATTTCTTGCACTTTTCCTATTGGTTGCATGCCTTTTTCATTTTTCTCATTGGTTGCATGTTGATTACATAGGTAATGCAAAAGATTTGATCTTATCTTCAAGATCCTTCGAGATTCATCCCATGTCGGCTCCAAAAACTGTTTACATCTAAGTTTGTGAAAGAAAAAACTCATATGTTGGTTCTATTTTACATGGCACATACTAATTGTTGATGTTCAACAAATATAGGAAAATTGGCTCACTCGGCTCCTACAGAAATTCTGTTTCACTTGACATCTATAGTGACTGATCATCTATACTTTGCTTGGCACTTGAACTTTTCTTGGCACCTAAAGATTGCTCAACACCTAAAGTTTACTTAGCATCTATTGAATTTTTTGGCTCAACATACATTGTAGCTTAGCTTATGTATTATACTCGACATCAACTGAAGAATTGGTTAAGTGTTTTGACACTCAAATTTCAAAACCAATCTGAGATAAAAAATCTCTTCCTTTGACATGAGTTGCAAAAACACTTAACTAAACATTGTAAATCAGATCTCTATGAGTATACTACACATTTTGTTCAAAACTTCAAAAACTTGTTCAAAATTTTGTATACCTCAAAATCTTGTAACTCCCCCTAAGCTGATGTGCCATTTCCATTCTTGTGTTGAATGTGTCTCATGCTGATGTATCTAATACTTTTTGCCTTGTCTACACTCTATATCTATTTGTACCCTTTTTATGCTCCCTGTACTCTATATATGTTCCTTTTTCACATCTACTTGCAATTATGCATCCTTTTGGATTTATTACTTCCTTAAAATGTGAATTTGAATATCTCCCCCTTTGGATATTCTTTATTACCTCCATCACAGAATGTATTATAAAACCATTCTTATTCACATCTCCCCCAAAACATTATATCTGCCCATTCTTATTAGATGTAATAATGAATTATATCCCCCATGAATATATTTCTCCCCCTTTTTGACACTTATGTCAAAGGGTCCTAAGGATAAATTGGATATTTTGCCAAAAATGTTTTATTTACCTCCATAATCATCTTGAGAGAAGCATCACAATTATCTAAAGCTATCTCCAATGACTTGTGTTGGATGGTTGTCTTTGCTGCAAGATGCACAAGGCCATCTAAAGTAGAAAGATTAGGATCTTTCTTTAGAAAATTTTTTGCATAGGCTTGTTCCTTATGGAGTACTTCCAGATGTGGGGTAATGGAAGATTGAATCTGCATCAATTTGGCCTTAATATTGGCCTCTTCTACTATTAACACAACTAATTATTTTTGTGTGTGAAGTGTAGCTGCAAAATTCTTCTCATTCTGAGCTGGACCTTTGGGTAGCTGAGTGCTAGAAATATTTAGATTTCGTTCCAAGCTCAATATCCTTTGGCTAGTTTCCTATGTGAAATACGAGGAATCACACAACTTCTTGTACAATGAGAATACATTCTCAAGTACTTTCTTCACTTTTTCAATCTTCTTTGCCAATTCAACTTGTGAAAGCACTATTTCACTTGATATTTTCTCATTTAATTTCATCTAAAACTTATTTTCTGAACACTCTAATAATTTGACATTAGTTTCTAGGTCCTCATTCTATACCTAGTCTACAATGTTGGACAGTTGCTCCATTATGGGTTGAGTTTAATTAGGTACTTGCAAGCTAAATGCATCAAGAAATATGTCCTTGATTTCCACTAGTGCTTACTTTTACCTAAACTCATTTATGAGTATTTCTTGTTTCTTCCTCCTCTCTAGTGCCTCTTGTACTTCATTTATCTATTATAGGTTCATGGTTCTTGAGTCATAACTAGAATTACTATTTCTTCATCAAGTGTAGGGTCTCCATAGTGAAGTACCCTTGCAACCTTGGTAGAGCTTGAGCCTAGTGTTGAAATCTGCAATAGTATTGCATCAGTGCTCAACTTCTTATTAGGAGACCTTGAGGTAGGCAAGTTCACCAATGTTTGTATTGCCTCCTACTCCTTAGGGGTTTTCTCTTTTTCTTTCTCCTCTTCTCTACTGCCTTGATCAATAATGATAATTTGAGGAGGTGCACCTTGACTTTGTGCAGTAGGAACATCTTTCCTTGTTTGTTCCTTTGCTTGCTCCTCGACACTTGTTGTCACTTTTATTATAAAATCAACTTTAACAATTTTGTCTTGTTCTTCTTGCTCTTTGGGTTGATCTACTATAGTTGTGGGAGGTTGTGAAGATTTTTCTTGTGTGCTTTATTTCTCCCTAATTATTTCTACTACAGCTTTCTATAACTCATCAACACTCACCAAAATTGGATTTGTACAAAGTTGTGCTTGCAATGTAGATTGGTGAAGGATCTTTTTGAGATCCTCTGCAGTTAAAGGATTGATGTTCTAACTAGAGGTGTTAGGAACATCCTTTGCAATTAATGTTTCTATAGGTGTTGTATGTGGAGGACTTGGTGGGGGTAGTTGGGTGTCTTGGATACTCTATTCAGTCTACTGCACTTCAGCTATTGCCTCTTCACCATGTGTCTTCTCCACTATCTCTTCTTCTATCTCTTTCTCCCCTTCATCTTTTTCTTTCTCTCTTTCTTCCTCTTTCCCATTCTCTTCTTCTTCTTCATCATTTATACCCTCAAATGGGTCTTACTACCCTTCTTTCATAGTTTTCAAACCATATATTAATTTTCACATTTGTGTGGACTTTTGGACAATAGCTTATATTTGGTTCTGCAAAATTTTGAAGGCTCTGTATTTGGGTGCAAATTTACTCCCATGCTTCTTGCTAGCCTTTTTTATTTGACCTTTAGTAAGGTGTAGCATTAAATGACCCAATGTAGACTCTCTTATTTCCTTCTCCATTTTGAGATAGTAATGCCATTTATTCTCAACTAATGAGCTTAGATCCTTAGGCATTGAATTATCTAGTTCAAGTGGGGTGGTCTTGAACTTAGCCATCATAGTGTAGATGGACTCTTCCACTATGTTCTATTGTTCTTTTGACAACTTATTGCAATATATGGTCTTTAGACTAGTTAAATTAGCATTGTCTCTAATATTACTACAAATACTTTCCAATTTAGATGTGGTAGAATGGCTTGCCAATCTGAATTGATCTTCATTAGACTCTATTCTTTCTTCATCTAATTCAGAAGGTGAAACATATCTTCTTCTTTTCTTTTTCTCTATAGGCCCTCCTTATTTTGTTTCCTTTTTCTTCTCTAGTTCCTTTTCCCCTTGTGTTGTAGCCCTAGTGTCAACCCTTGTAGTTGGCTTGGCTAGACTTGGCTTTGTAGCCTTCTTCTTTCCCTTGGGCTGTGTAGCTGGCTATTTTTGAGCCTTTCACTTCTTTGGCTCTACCTTCAGTGCTTCCTACTCTGCATCTTCCTCCTCATCTACATCTTCTCCCATTCCTTGGGTTAAGCCAACTGGCCCTTGATCTTATTCTCCTTCATCACCCTCGGCATCTTCACCTTCTTCTGCTTCTTCTATAGTAGCTTCCCCAAATTTAGCTTTCAGCTTCTTAACAAGCTTGTCCTTCTTTTTTAGAGTGGAGAAAATCTTCAACTCCATATCCACTTTTGATCTCACCACATCATAGGTTCCAAAATTTGGTGCATCCTTGTCAATTTCTTCTGTTAATAATGCAGTTATTGTTACTGATGCTTCATCTATGTTTATTTCATACCCAAGAGATCTTAACCATCTCACTCTTGGTATGGAAGCTTGTATGTATGTATAGTCTATATCTACAAGAAAACATACATCATTTACATGTTTCTCTACTAAGGAAATTGGAATTATGAGCCTTTGCTTCATTGTCTTCTTAAAATCCTCAAAATAACTAGTCATCAATGTCTCAAAATTAGCTCTCATCTGCTCTATGTATTCATTGACTTCAGCTATGATTGACCTATTAGTTTTCCATGCAACTTTTCCAAAAGAAGGAAATTCATTCTGAACATAAAAGAAAATACATATCCAAATAGCACCAAACTTGCATTGGGCTCCCTTGGTTCTCTTGATTACTGCTATATTTTCATTGATCTGTTGTAGTTATAGCTCTGCAAGATCATATGTATGATCCTTCTTCACCAGTTTGTATCCTACATCTACTACAATACAAGGCACATTGTTGAGTCTGCTAGATTGGTGGAATTCGTGTGCAATTACCCTAACAACAAAGTCAACTAGGGGGTCTTAGATAGTGTCAATTTTCATCCCTCTCTTATTCCATTTTACACCTATTCAATTTTCATCCCTCTCTTATTCCATTTTACTCGTAAGGGTCTTCGACCAATCTAGGGTTGGGTACCCTATCACTCTATGTACAATTCTCTTTGTGATTTTTATAGGCTCATCCTCCAACCATAAGCTACCATCATGTATTTTTCTCAGCACGAGCCTAATCCATTCTGTCTTAAATACTATAGGGAATTCTAGGGCACACATTCAACCCTTGTTTTCAACAATTTTGTACTCTTCTTTCAACACTCCATTTTCACACAATTTCTCATATGCCTCCCTCATCTCCATGTCACCTATGGCTCCAATTTTGTAATTATAGTATTTCATTACATCTTGAACCATTACAACCTTAGGAGGTATGATGGAAAGGGCTCTAGTTCGGTTGTTCTTGTATGCAACTTCAGATATTGGATATAAATCGGGTTGTCTGACCTCTTTGGACACTAATTGGACTTTAAATGATTCATTCTCCTAAGTTTTTCTAGAGCTAGAAGCCATTTTACACAATCTAAAGTTTTAACATGAAGAAAACATGAAACTATGTAGCTCGACACAGTCATAAATATCTTGAAATCAATGGAATTGTGCTAGAATGCTATTGAAATCTTCTTATACACTAGACTCTCTACTTTGGATTTGATCTGCTCTCTTTCTTGTCTTTTCTCTTCATTTGTAATGAAGAAAAATGATTGAAAATATGATAATATACACTATTTTTATTTCATTTAATGCTTAGTACATTTACAGTTGTCCACTCAGCTTTTGAAGTATTCTACATTACTCAGCTTCCATTGTCTTTTCACCACTCGGCTTCCACAAGAGTATTACTTACTTGGCTTCAACTGAGATTTCTTCTTTACTTGGCTTCCTCTACCAACTTGGCTCTGACTAATCATTCATCTCCTATAGTCTTGACAATCAACTTGGCTTGTACTAGATTTTTACTCGACAACACTTGTGAAATCTTGAATTTTTAACTCTGCATCTTTGTTCATGCTGATCTTTTTTTTTTTAGTACTTTATTTTCTAGGAATTGATGTATGATAAAACTTTGTAAATCAGTCCCTTATGCCTTCTCTTGTTTAGTTTGATGAAGTGTGACCACTTGACCTATTAGGTGAGTGATCCCTTCATTAGATGTGCTACTCCTAGCTTTCTTCTTCCATGTCTTGTTCATTTCTCCTTTGACATATTCAACATCTACCTTCTCTTTACCTTTGTCATTCTTTGAATTGGGTGCCTTTGACTTTGTTGGGTAATTCCTAATGATATGATCAATCTTCAAGAAACTAAAACATGTGGTTTGGCTCAACCATCTTCTGTAGTTTCCTCTTAAATGTGTCCTTATGAAATTTTTAGGAATGTGTTCAAATTCCTGATAGTAATGATAGCTATACCTAGTGTTGTAGTCCCAATTGTAGTGATGTCCATGGTTACCTTCCCTTGTTATTCGATTTGATCTCCACATAGGCTTTGATCTACACTCAAAAGCTCTATGTCCATACTTCTTGCGATTGTAGCAGTGACCTTCAAATCTTGGTGTTCTAATAATCCTAGTCCTACAGTTGTGTGCTTGATGTCCTTGCTTCTTGCACTTATGACAATAACTTGTATTCTTAGGCTTGTCATGCTGATGGGCATTTTCGCTCCTACATACATTAGAGGTATGCCCCTTTTTACCATAAAAATGACAAGTAGGTTTAGTGTTCTTACCTTTGTTACTCCTTTCTTTTGTAGTCTTGGATGATTCTCCTTGTTCAGTGCTAATATAACCTAGTCCTGAAGTATCATTACTTGCCCTTGGTGATTTTAGTAGGTGCTCAAAGTACTTGATGGCCTCATTAGGTTTGTTCGAGCTCTCTACAATCTCCTTTTCTCTTTTTAAGTCATTTTGCAATTGTTCATTTTGCATCTTTAGTGTAGAGATCTCAATGTCCTTGACATTTAGTTCATGATGTGCATTCATCATCTGACTCAGGGTGTCCAACTGCATGTTTGAGATTCTTGCCAGCTCAATTTACTTTTCTTCCAATTTATTGGCAAGGTTTCTCTTGTCTTCTTCTAGCATAGCCTTGTCTTCAATGGCTCTTTTCTTTTGTTCAGTCACCTCACAAAGCATCATGGCTTGTGATTCTTGTTCAAGCTTGAGTGTTCTGATTTCTTCTGCTTGAGCTCTATTCTTCTCCATTAGGTCTACTATTTCTGCATCAAACTCTTTGGAATCTCCATTTGAAAATAGATTTGAGGTGTCAATCTCCTTGTATTGTGTGTCATTCTCAGCTATGGAAATCTCTCTTCTTCTTTTTAAGGATTTCTTCAGTTCTCCTCTAGCTTCTTCCAAACCATGTAAAGCAAGTTGTATGTCAATTGCCTGATTATCTATGATCTCCCCAAGTGTGTAGACCTCCATTTTCAGATCTTTTCTCCAAGTTGTAAGACTCCTTCTTGTGAGAACTAGGCTCTGATACCAATTTTTGGAATTAACAAGTGGGAAGATTTATTGCTGAGAGGGAGGGTGAATCAGGAGTAACTAACTTTAACCTTTTCAAATCTTTTTAACTAAAACCATTTACATGCATCTAATTAATCTAATAAACATGAAAGTAAAGACATGCATGAACATAGATAACACACAAATTTGGTAAACTAGAAACCCTCCAAAATGAGAAGGTAAAACTGGGGTGGGGAGGACACCCACAAAATATCATTACAGAAATGTGTAACTATTCAAGGTTACAATGTTTGACCACTTCCAATGGTCTACCCTGTGAAAGGCTTGTCCTGTTAAAGACTTTACACCCTGTAAAAAGTGACCTGGTTAAAGAATTTCACTACCCTACTAAAAGTAGGCCTAGTTAAAGGACTTTAGAACATTCACTTGGAATGCCACCTTATTAAAGGATTTACAAATGGTTTCTAGGCCAACCTAAGTCCATAGGATTTCCATATCTAATACAATTGCTAGAATTAATTAGAAAGCCTTGACCTAATTACTTGCAATCCTCAATTGCTGATTACAGATCACTATTCTGCTCTGACTGATTTGATCCTTGCTTGATTTGATATGTCACTCTTCGAGGTTCTAATACTCTGTTCTTCAACAACTAGATTCTACTATGTTGCTTTGTTCTTCACTAAGTCTTTTTACCCTTCTGCACTTTACTATAATTCACCCATACATTTATATCTTGCATATCCTCTCTTTCATAATGAAGCTTTGTTCTCCTTTTAAAGATTTTGAAGACTTAGGGTTAGGTATGAATCTATGATCAATATTAAATCTTCATTTCCCACTCATTTCTTGCACTTTTCCTATTGGTTGCATACCTTCTCCATTTTTCTCATTGGTTGTATGTTGATTACATAGGTAATACAAAAGATTTGATCTTATCTTCAAGATCCTTCGAGATTCATCCCATGTCAGCTCCAAGAATAGTTTACATCTAATTTTGTGAAAGAAAAACTCATATGTTGATTCTATGTTACTCAACACATACTAATTGTTGATGCTCGGCACATATAGAAAAATTGGCTCACTCGACTCCTATAGCAATTCTATTTCACTCGGCATCTATAGTGACTCAACATCTATACTTTTCTTGGCACCTAAAGATTACTCGGCACCTTAATTTCACTCGACACCTATTGAATTTTTTGGCTCGGCATACATTGTAGCTCAACTTCTATATTATACTTAGCATCAACTAAAGAATTGGTTAAGTGTGTTGACACTCAAATATCAAAACCAATCTGAGATCAACACACAAATCTTCACTACTGTAGTAATAAAGTGTATCCAATGAAGGCTACAATGTTTGATCATGAAACATGATCTACCCTATGAAAGGTCTACCCTATTAAAGGCTTACAAAGACTGTTAGGTCTTACCCTATTAAAGGATTTCAACACCTTGTTAAAGGACTTCAACTCACAATAAAGTAAGCATCTTGTTAGAGAATATCAATACAACATGTTAGGACTACTCTATTAAGAGATTTAACTAATTCACTTGTTAGAATGTCTCAACATTGATCCTGCGATTAGCACTTTGTTGCTTGATGACATATCACCCCTAAATTGATATATTCTTGATCCTTCTTGTTCTAATGTCCCTCTATTGTTCACTATTTCCTTCCTTTATTCTCCTTTAACTAATTCTATAATACAATTTCAGATCATAATACCTTGGTCACCATGAATGTCCTAGTTTGTGCATGCAAAACTCTCCTTGATCATTCACTCATTCCCTTTCATGCTTATAGAAAGTTTAGGGTTTTTCCTCCCTAAGAAGACCAAGGTGACTTAGGGTTAGGTATGAGTCAACGACTGTGATTCACCTTTTTTTTTCTTAAACCTTCCCTTTAGCTGATTGGATGCATTTAATTCATTGGGATTCCAACTTAAGATTCCTCCTTATCACCAAAATATCGCAATTGAACTTGTAAGTCAACTAAAAAATGGTTTACATTGCAGTTTGTGCCAATACAAACAACAATGACAAAACTATGTTACTTAGCATTTGAAGTCTCTGATGCTCGACATATACTAATTTCTATACTATGACTCAACATCTAAATGACTTGGCATGTGTTGCTTACTCAACTTCTAAATCACTTGGCATATATTTTCTGCTCAGCACTTGAATAACTCGGCACATGAGTGACTCAACACTCACTATTGACTTGACATGCTCTAACTTATATATGTTGTGCTCGACATATACTACTTGTTCAGCATGAACTGAGTAAATGAATTAAGTGTATAGACACTCACTAGTCAAAACAGATCTGAGATCAGCATCTAAGAGGTAAACTAGGGTTGATACCCCTATCAAAGGCTATCTAAGTAGCAAAAGAGATGTCCTACATCAAACAAGTTGATTTTCATATATTGTTACAAATTGATGCAGTGGATCTTGCTTTAGGATATGCCTAAAGTAATCAAAGAGCTGAAACTTCAAATCAATCACAAGCAAGTGATAGAGGGAGAAACTGAAGAAGTTCATATCTGCATATTAAGATGACAAGTCATTGGCATTATTGTCAAAGAGGAAGATATTATAGAAAGAGGGAGATATATAAAGAATGGGAGATATATAGCTAAGAGGGAGATATATAATACAGGAAAAGAAAAAAATGATGGAGAAATCCTAACACATAGTATGAGGGAGAAATTTTGACTGCTAAGAAAGAAAGTGTATCTACTAATAACATTTTCCTAGTAAGAGGGAGACAACTGTAAAAGGGAGATATAAGAAATAATTTAGAGGGAGTCATAAGGATGAAGATGAATTGATTGTTGATTGTCTGTTAAATCAAAACATAGAACATAAATTTGTAACCTATTTAGAAGATGGAAATTGTTGATAGAGGGAGAGATTTCAATACAAGGAATTATTTTCTTTTTGGTATTCTTTTGGTCTTACTGTTTTAATCTATTTAGTTTGGTTGATCAATTTGGTTTGTCATCAATGCCAAAGAGGGAGATTGTTGAAAACTGATTGATACAATTATGATAAATGTGTTTCAATCATTTTTTTTCATTGATGTCAAACATGTTATTTTTTTGCTAAGACCACTACTTATATGATTTAATTACTATTACCTATATGATTAATGAATATGATTTGATCAAAAGATGTAACAATAGCACCTAGAGGAAAGGTTGAGTTATGATATGAAAAGGGAGTACAAGAATCAGCTGAGACAATGATATCATAGTATATTGATAATCTACTTAAGGTTGCAAAGGTTGGTTACACTAAACAAGTTTAGAAGAACAAGTTAAACAAAGTTTGTCTGCCAAGCTTGACCGAATGGATAGTAGGTACCGAGAAAAGTTAATGCAAGTTGAGTAGAAAATTAGTTGGAGCTGAGTAAAAGCTTATTTTATTTTATTTTGAGAAAAATAGTGGATGTTGAGTAAAGTTTAGTTAATGTTGAGCATCAGTAAACTTTAGTTTGTACCAAGTGATTTTACAGAGGATGTCGAGCAATGAGTATGTGTCACACATCAAAAGCAAGTTAATGCCGAGTGCTAGTATTATTAGAAAGATGGTGAATTTGATGAATCTGAGCCAACAAGTTTGTTTTCTTGGATTGTGTGAACCAGGTGGAATATAAGGTTGATGAGATGGTTGCATAGAATTCATGCTAAACCATTTTGAGGTGAATTCAAAGAGGATTGAAGGAGAGCTTTCTAGAAGTGATATGGAATGAGGGGTAGATTAATTGAATCCTACCTAATCAGTGCTAACTCTAAATTGGATGATGGAGAATGAATGATAAAAGATCTTAATTCTTTATTTATAGGAATGGTTGGTCAGAAGCAAGGGTTTTCACGTGCAAGAACCTAAGAATGAAAAGGATTCAAGGGTACTGCTTCATCAAGTGACCTAGTTGAGAGTTTGCATTAGCATGTTAAGCAAGAAGGCTTAAGGGTATGAATGCTTGAAGGGTGAATAAACTATTAGAGCTGAAATGTGTGAAGGCAAAGAAGAATGGAGGATTAAAACAAAGATCAATCATTTGCAAATGAAGTTATAAGTTGTTATCACATCAAGGCTTATTGTTACTCTCTAATAATTGTATTAGACTATGGTAAATCCTTTGGATTAAGGTTGACCTAACATTCATTTGTAAATCCTTTAACCAAGTGATATTCCAAGTGAATGGTCTAAAGTCTTCTAACAAGGCTCACTCCTAATAGGGTGATTGAAATCCTTTAACAAGGTCACATTTAACAGTGTGTATTGTAACCTTTAACAGGGTTGGCCTTTCATAGGGCATCACTTTAGAAGAGTGAAAAAGACTAGCATGTTACTGGTGGTTTTTTCCAAATTGGGTTTCCACATAAATGATTGTGTCAAATATGTTGTTGAATCTGTTATGTTTCATATTTACATTTCTGTAAATTGATTTGACAGTAACCTACAAGTTTTAAGTGATTGCATAATCTTATGGATGCATACATGATGATAAATGTTTTATGGGTTCACTAAGCTATGAAAAGTTTTATTTATACATTTGGACCTTGGATAACTGATTCAACACCCCCCCACTCCTCTCTTAGTTATTCTAAAGAATTCCAACACAAAGAAGATTTATTCAAAGGGAATATGATCAACACAATATTAAACATGACACTAATATTCATACTAATTGTAAGCACTTTAAACTACATCATGAAATAGAAAGACATTGTGTTATGAGAAATTGCCTTCTTGTAAACCTTTGGAAGAAACTCGTAAATGCAATTAGAAGCCATCCTCAATTCCACTAACAACAAATAGTTATAAAAATGAACAAATATCATATTTAAAACTCAAGATAACTTTCTAAGATGATTCTAAAGGATAAACAAAATAAAGAAAATGCAAGATCTACAAAGTTGGTGTGAAGATATAAGGACCGAGCAATAAACCCCAAACCATAATCCCCCTTAGTTCTCCCTTTATTACTTTAATCATTGTCTTGTACTTTCCATTGAAAGGTCATTTGATTATAACTTCTCATAAAGAAAAAATGCTGAAATTTGTTGCTAGCAAATTGGATTCTATTTTCATTAGAATAATTAAGTATCTGAATTGACCTATTAGACGACCAATTTTTGGTCTTGCCTATTCTATAGGTGGGAACTAATGCTTTTAATTAAACTACTTTGCATTAGTCTACAGTTTATAATTTTTTCTCAAATGATTACTAATGTTTATGTGATAATTTATTTTTATTTTGAATTCTTTGAGAAATTTTCTATTTTTTGATTGGATCTAAGTTACAATTTTGCTAGGCTTTTTATTATTTCCTCTCTTCAAAAATTAAATTAAATTGTAAAAAATCAAAGAAACTTCTAGAACTGTTCCAATCTTATCCACCCATACAAGCCTTGGTATAAACATTTGAACTTTACACCATTGCACCAACCACATATCGAAACACAATTCACTGACAGAATTGTCTGCGCATTAAACTGATGTAGACTACAAGCACAACTTTAGCAAAACCAATAGCAAATGTTGCAGCCAACATTGCAATAGAGGGTATTTGATCCAAATAAATAGAAGCTCTTTGTGTTGAACATTTAGGGCAAGTTGACTGCCAAAATTAGGGCAAGGAAAAAATAATGATCTAATAAAAAAATCCATAGAACACATGTGACCTAAATAAAGATTAATATTAGCTTGAAGAACTGCCAGTTAAGCTTTTCTTATACTCTACATATCCTCCTATAAATCTCCACCTAACTTTACATTTCTTAATTTGTTAAAAATTGCAACCCTTAAAAAAGAAAAAAGAAGTGGGATAAAACAATAAACTCAAGTTTAAAGCTTTTGGAAAGTGGGTTTAGATTGTTCTAATTGAAGGAGATGATAAAATAAGTAAAATAATATTAAATATATTTTAATTAAAAATATTTTAGGTTTTAATTCCATGGCTTTCTTGGTAAGCATTATGATGATATATAATATCTTTATGAATAAAAGATTTTTAGATAAGATGTTAAAATATTTTCTAAATTTCTTTATTAAAAGAAAATAAATTAATTTAATGAATGAAAGAATAATGTAGGGATATATGAATTAGTCTTGAAATATCCTTTGTTAAATCAATAATGATTTTTGGATAAATTTAAATTGTAGAAATGTTAATTAAATTTAGAAAAGATTACAATGACAATAAAAAGCTTAGTATCATATGATGTTTTGAACTATTATTGATGTAGTACAAGGTAGGTGTACCTCTAAAGTAGATGATCAAGTCCCCAAAAAATATAGCACAATGGAATATAACAAGATACAATTGTAAATAACATACTTATAAATAAGAGATCTTCATATACAACACTGAATACTAATTGATAAAACAACTCACATTACAAGATGATAAGCAACATGTTAGGCTGTAAGGCCTTTCCAATTAGGGCCAATTACATTCAAAATTATAGACCAAACTCACTATTTCAAGATTCCTCAAGTATCTCCTTGATCACTAATAAATGATGATATCTCAAACACTTAAGAACACTACATTTATGGGTAAAAGTACAAAGTTGTGTCACCTTTCAAGCTGACTTATTAGAATGACAGAATTTGAGTATTTCTATCTTTTTTTTCCTTTTTTAAAAATCTATGACCTAGATAAATTTATTCTAGCTAAGTTATATATGGTCTCACACTTTTCCAATTGGAAATATCTACTAAATGCATGTTTTATACTAGTTTGTATCCAATTAGTAAATAAATGAAATTATTTCAGAAAAGTGGTGTTTTAATAACTCTTACTATTTTTTATGATATATTTTTTTAATAACATATAAATATCATTTTATAGAGCTTAGAGTCAAGAATATTCTCATGTAGAGTTTATAGTGTTTTAATTAGATATAGTATATTATAATTTAAAAACTCCACAACCACATATTTTAACACCCAAAAAGATGTCAATTTTGAGAAAGAAAAATATATTAAATCATATCAAAAAAATCTAAAAATTATATAATGTTCTAGAGGAGAGAGTCCTCTTCTAGAATGTATAATTCTTTTCTTGGTTAGAATAATTTCTTTTTGAAAAATGTGGTGGGAGATGAAAACTATCGATTTCAGGTGAGTTAAAATTTCAATCCATATAAAAGAGAAAATATTGGTCTAAAGCCAATTTTTATTTTTGATTGTTCTATATATATATGGTATCTATAACATCGTCTAAGATCAAATGGAAATAAGCTTTTGTCCATATAGATTTGTGGTGGGAACTAGACCCCTAATTTTTAGCAACTAAAATATTATGTATAAAAATTAGGAAAATATATCAATTCTTATTCCAAATAATTATTAAAAATTATAATCCTAAAATTCATTGATTTCTATGTGCATTTCATTAGTTTACTTCATTTCCAATTTCAAAATAATAATACCAATTTTATGTCATTGAAGGTGAAAAATATACTTTTGTTAGCGTTTTCCTTTACAAAAGGGTGACATAGGTTTGTGATTTTACCCATATAACCATTACAACACATAGGCTAGCTTTGAGTTCATAATCTTCAATAATAGGAAATGTGCATTACAATAGAGGATTGACAATCAAATAATTAATGACTAAATACATAATACATGAGATAAAATTATGAAGCCTCAAGTATAGGTCCACACATCAACCATTTTCCTAGATCCAAGTGTGTGTAAGCTAACTCTTAAATATAGAAACTCACAAAATTGAATATCAGTCATCATATAAAGAAAAACATAGGAAATCAACACTTAAGAAGATGAATCACAACTTACACCACTTGTCACATTGAATTTTGTGCACTTAGGGCAATGATCCATGATATTCCACATTATGGAGCCAATCTCACAGAATCTAGAAAAGACAAACAAGAGTTAGCCAAATCAAATTGTCAAGCAGGTAATTGAAAACTAGAAACAATAAATATCTTTTTTTGGTGATGAAATATTTCAAACAATCCAAGGATGTTCTTGCACCAAACACCCAAGGTGAAAAAAATGTGTTCCATAAGGAATTATGAACATTTGAAGGAACTCAACACATAAATCCCATGCTCGTTCTTAATCCTCAAATCATCTTCATCAATCAACATACAAGCTTGTCAGAACTTGCTATTGCAACCAATTGTATCATTAGAAACCTCAGATATACTACTTCTGCTATAACTATTAGGATCAAATGAATCTTACCTCCTTCATGCCTTAATCTGATTAGAATATCCCTTTCTTTCACCTTTGTATTGATCACAAGATCAAATAACTTCAAGTTAGACTATCCTTCGTCAACAAGAACCTTAACCAAAGGTTCTATTGGCTTAGCTTCAAAATTAAAGTCTTGAAAACAATTAGGTTCTTGGCTTTGAAAACTTCTTCATCCTTCAAATGAATCAAAAAAAATTTTTACCATCCTTTTGAACTAAAGATAATTCCTTCTGTAATCATATGTAGCTCCTCTATCAAATTTCCAAGGTCTTCCAAGTAAACCATGACAAGAACTCATGTCTACTACATCACATAAGACTTCTCTAACCTATAGCAAATGATCATCTTGGAACCAACTAATACTATAAGGAGTGGGATATTTCAATCTTTTTAAACAAATTTTCCTAATTATCTCTTAAGAAACAAGATTATTAGTACCACCTTCATCCATAATAACTTTACAATATTCATCTCTAGACTTACAAATAGTTCGGAATAAGTTCCTTCTTTGCACTAGTTCTACCTCATGCTTAGCTAACATGATTCTCCAACTTTTTGTGAAGCCAAATAAACATCAAAAGATTTCACTTTTTGCTCTTCCTGTACTACCAAGTTCTATTTGTCAACTTTCACATTAGGACATTCAAAATCTTAGTGTCCATCCTTACCATATTTAAAACAAGCACCTCTAAAAATAAATTTCTTATCGGAAACAACTTGTTTACTTTTATCAACCTTAGTCATAGGTTGACCTCACTTTCTTCCCAACCTTTATTCAGTCTTCAATGCATATTGATAAGCATCTTCAACTAAACTAAGTTTCAACATACTCAATTCAACCTAAGCATTTAATTTCAAACTACTAACAAACCTTGCAACCTTTTCCTTAGAAGATTCATGATGTCCAAATCTAATTTGTATTTTGTAAAGTTCTTTAGTATAAGCCTTCACATACACATCTTTCCACTTCAAGTTTTGCAATTTCTTAAATAATTCATGTTCATAGCCTTTAGGGATGAATTTAGCCTTCAATTTAGAAATCATCAACATCCATCTACTAATCTTAGGTTCATCTTTATCATCTCTATCCTTCTACAATTCTTTCCACAACAAGGTAGCATGACCTTTGAACTTAGATTGTGCTAACCTAACTCTCTATGGATCTACAATATTTTTAATCTCAAAGTAATCCTCAAGTTCATTAATCCAATCTGCCAATTCTTTAGGATCTAAAGAGCTAGGATAATTTTAAACTTTCATTTTACGACTCTTACCATCTTGCACTAGAGTCTTCAATGATATTTTTTCTTGTGCAAGGATCTCTACTTTAGATACTTCAAGATCTCCAACAACTTCAAAATATTCTTCTTTAGTTTTAGGATTCTTTCTCAAGCCATTCAAGACATTTTGGATCTCATTCCTCATCTCAACCTTGAATTATTCAAACATATTCTCCAACCTCCTAGGATTCATTCTTCTAGGTGTCACACTGACTTACAACAAGGTGTAACTACCTCAAAATTTGGAAATTTTCCCACAACAAGGAACAATTGGTTTGTAATAGGATTCTAAAAAAAACTTACACAACTCCTCCACAATTGCAAGCTAGAACTCCAATTTTCCACCTCGCAACTAAGGATTTAATTCTTCACAAACTCTCCAAGCTTAACTAAGATCAAATCAACAATAATCATATCCAACCACCTCTAATAAGTTACCAACAAGATCAATTATAGTAAACAACCATCAACTCAACAACCAAATGAGCAACTAACTCTAATAAGTCCAATAAGATCAAACCACACTTTGATACCATCTAATGCAATACAATACATGTGTACCTTCAAAAGAGATGAGCAAGCCCTTAATAAATACAACACAGTGGAATATAACAAGATACATTATAAATAACACAATTATAAACAAGAGATCTTCATATACAACATTGATTATTGATTGATAAGAAAACTCACATTACAAGATGATAAAAAACATGTCGAGTTGTATGGCCTTCTGGGTAAGGGCCAATCACATTTCAGATTATAGATCAAACTCACTATTCCAAGCTTCCTCAAGTATCTCCTTGATCCCTATTGAATGATGATACCTCAAAGACTCAAGAACACTACATATATAGCCATTAGGATGCACATGTCGACTTTGAGTTCACAATCTCCAATAATAGGAAACATGCATTACAATATAGGATTAATCGTCAAATAATTAATGACTAAATATATAATACATGAGATAACATTACGTGGCCTCAGGTATAGGTCCACATGTTAACCAACTACCTAGATCCAAGAGCACATAAGCTAAATCTTAAATATTGAACCTCATCAAATTAAATACCATACATTGAATGAAGAACAACATAAGAAATCAACACCCGAGAAGATGAAGCTTAACTACCACCAGTTGTCACATTGAATGATGTTCACTTAGGACAACGAGTCATGATATGTCCACCTTATTAAGCCAAACTCGCAGAATTCGGAAAAGACAAACAAGTATTCACTAAATTAAATTGTTAGACAAGTAACTGATAAACAAAAACAAACCAAAAAATCTTTTCTGGGTGATGCAAGATTGCCAAAAACCCAAGGATGCTCTTGTATCAATTATTGTGTGATTTTAGAAAGAAAACAAAAATGTTGAGAAGTTTGGTGAATGGTAATATCCTATTTTCAATGTACACACGTGTCAATGTATTATGCATTTGCATATAAGTACAATATATGCATAGGCATAACACCCACTCTTGAATGCCAAACTTAGGTTAGTGCATTTTGCAATTTTATTAGGTGTCTTGACATGTTCAATTATTACACTATTTTTTAGGTGTAGTGTGACAAACATTGTTCTTTAGGTGCACTGCACTTTTCTTTTAAAAAAAAGATTGTGTTCCATTAGGTTGTATTGAGTATCATTACTGATTGTTAGGTTGCCTCCAACAAATGCGAAATGTACCAACGAAACCAATATAGCAGATCTATTGTTAAGATTAATGATATTTGATTTTTGGTAAACACTCAATAACATTATCAACTTAACTCTTCTCTAAGTGGGAGAAATTCTTAATGTATCAGTCACTAAATAATATTTGAACTCCTTGAACATAAAGGATACGACAGAACTCCATTCCATTGTCTACTGTCAATATATTAAATTTAAAATAAATTTCACCTTAAAATCTATGAATTCTATCCCTTCCTGCATAAGACAGAACTAAAGCTCTAGAGCTCTCATTGATTTAGGTGTTTTGATCCCACATTTTGAAAAGTCTATCTAGCTTAAAAATCTTAAATAATGCTACAATTTATTAAAACTTATTACTCTACATTGAAATGAATTTCATCCATGAGGATTTGCAATGTCATCTTTCCGGCCATATGCAATTGCCAAACACCAAGTTTAACTATGGAGAACATGATCAATTCGAGAGCTTTTGCGCAAAAACTAAGAGAGATATTTAGCCTTGGCACAGAATACCCTAAATTAGTGGTTTATAGTTTCAATGTCCGCATAAGATTTTAGCATTAGATGGCATCAAATTACTGATTCAAATGAATTATGCAGAAATTTAGTACTCCCAGAAGCTGCCAGCTATATCTCTGGCTTGACAAATATGCGTCTTTTTCCACATCTAAGTGAGTGAATTGAGAAAAATGAGTATTTGAAATTGCAGCTAGAAATCAATATTGGTGCGCCAGATAATCAATCACATGAGCATTTCTAGAAAGAAACAAGATTTCTTTTGTCCGGTCCTTAGAAGTTTGCCTTTAAATGAATCCCAAAGGGTAATGCTATGACAAGTGTGCCTTCCAGAGCTTAGAATTTGCCATGGACAGAGATGATGACAGCGAATACAGAATTCATGTCAACATGAGTGAAGATTTGGATGGGTGCTCCTACTTTCTCAAAGTCATGCTTGGAGATTTTTCTCAAAGACTGGTAACACCCATGATCCTGCCAATTTCATTTTTCTTTGTGAGATATGCATATTGTACTCTTATTCTGTTTTCTTTTCTGCAGAGAATTCCAGCTGCATTTTCTCATAAACTCAGAAAGGAGACCGGCAAAGATATGGTTTTGCAAGGACCAAGTGCTCAGCAATGGGTTGTGAAATTATGGGAAGCTAATTCACAACTGGAGTTTAGGCAGGGTTGGGGTAACTTTGTGGGTGACCATGCCATCGAGTCAGGGGATTTTGTGATTTTCAAGTATGTTTGTAGGTCTTATTTCAAGGTCAGAGTATTTGGGAAAAATGGGTGTGAGAAAAAAACTATTATCAGCTCTGAGAGTGAGGATTCCGACAAGAGATGCAGTGATAGTGATACTGCCACAGCCACTGCTACCCAATTACCCACTTCTTCAGATTTTGATGACGAACTGAGTGACCAAAGAGAGGCAAAAGTTCTTCGTACGAGAAAAAAATTCAGACTCTCTTCTCATGGTGAGTAAAATCCCGACCTTCATGAAAAAGGTGATGTATCCATAGAGATCATAGATTGAATTCTAGTTATCCACAGTCCATGATAATATGTTTGAAGACTTAATGAATTTAACCTAAGTTTATCATTGATTTTGGGTTTTAACAGAGTTTATCTTATTAGTCAGCGTTTCCGTAGAGTTCATGATCTATTATGAGGATAGGATAGTGATCTCGGATCCCTGCTCACATTTACTATTCTTAGAGTGTATTATGAAGTACAAATCCAAAAAAATGTTTAAAAAAAGACAAAAACAGTCAAAAATCATAAGTACTCAAGAATCGGAATACATGTTTTACTAAAATGTGTGACACCCCATATATGAATGCAGGCTTGGGCGCAGCTCGTGAACGCCATAAACCATCTCTTGCTGAACGGAAGAAGGAGACAATAAAATCTGAGGAGACTGAAAGAAAGAGCTGTCAAGAATTAAAATCTAGTCATCTTCCTCGCAGGCGTCATAATGTAGGAGAAAGAAACAAGGCCGTCCAGGCTGCTTATTCCTTCACATCGACCAAACCCTTCTGTTTGATAAATATGGCGGCATCTCACGTCTGCAAAAGATTTTGGCTTGTAAGACCTCTTTCTCTTGAAAAGACTGTGATTTATTAATGGTGATATTTAGATATTGAAGAATCTTACTGTGCATTGTCTTAACTATTTTGTTAGCAATACGAGGGTTTGTGGGGGGCAAGCTTAAATTGGGGTTTAACAAGACAAAATGTTAAGAGGGTTTTAACAATCTAGTGCAATGCAGCTTATTCAACAAAATGGGTTTATATTATTGTATCTCTATGTGCTCAGCATTGTTTGCAATTCAGAAACGATGTATGTTGTCTACATTGTACAATGCATTGGGTTGCTATATCTTTCTTAGTGGGGTTTAAGAGGGTTTCAAGAAAATTGAATGTAATTTGCATAATGGTTTCCGTGTGCAGAATTTTCCCAATTTTACTGAAGAACGTCTGCAACTACCAAAAGAAATGAGGGTGGTGTTCCTTGTGAATTCCGACTGTGATGAATGGCCTGTGCGGTACAATTGGAGTGACATTAAAAACGTAGGTGCTTTTGGTGCGGGATGGAAGCAATTTTCTGTTGAAAACAACATCCAGAAAGGGGACATTTGCATCTTTGAGAGGGTAGACAACGGCAATACCATTATTAAGCTGAGAGTACATATTTTCAGGGCTGCAGAGGAGAATAACAATTCGGAAGGTGGAACGAGCAATGATGGACTTGGAAAACCCACATCTCATTCCAACAAGAAGATGAAATTCTCAAGGGAAGATCTGAGCAACAATTTGCCTGCAAAACGTGGCCGTCCTAAAAAGGGGAAACAAGGAGCAAAATGTGGGCGCCCCAAACAGGGGAAACAAGGAGCAAAACATGGAGCCAAGCAAATGGAAGAGAAGAAAAAGAAGATTTACAGTACATGCACTCATTTGAAACAGAGAGGATCAAAATACATCCCTTCCATTTCAGATGGCAAAGCTGGCTATAGGCGTAGTCTAAGGTTTACAGAAGGATGCAATTTGATAAACCCTAGAAAGAAAGGAGTTCTTGGTCTACCATCACCATTTGCAAGGAGCACAGTGGTGCTGTCAGATGAGACCACTCCTCTAGATGATGATGATTTGAATGGAGAAGAAGAAAGCACTTCTGTAGATGATATGAATGTGGAAGAAGAAGATAATATAATGATTGTTTTGGACAACAATGGTGAGCCACATGAAATGGCTTAAATCCATCTCAAGAACTTTTCATGAGAATTCCCTCATCTTCCAAAATGAAGTCAAAAGGGGAGGCATCAGATTTGGTGGTGGAGCCTTTCTTATTGGTTTAACTTTCAAGATTCTAAAATTTGAATCAACTTCTTCGAAGTAGACATTTGAATTAGGGATCTTGTGCCGGGTGACACTGTCAGCAGAACCTCTACTTCTCGACTGTTTACCCTACACAAGCGTCTAGAATAGTTGAATGTATTTCTGCAATTCTGCAACGCATGATACATGTTATGTTCTCCTTATAAGGTAGCGTGTTTCTTATGATACAAATCACAAGTTTGGTTGTGAAGGACATTTAGTAATCGCTTGGTAGAAATTGTACTTCTCAGATGTATTGCTGGTTCTAGATTGATAAGGGTTAAGGTCGCCATTTGAGAAATATGTTTTTTTTGAAAAAGATTTGTAAATTTATTTCTAAGGACTATGTTTATTTAAATTTTATGTAAACATTTATATAAATGTTTAATATTGCGAAAAGAATGGAAGGTGGTAGAAAGGTATATCTAAAAAGATTAGATGGGTTTAAGTTTTTATCTAAGATAACAATTTAATGCATTAATATTATTTTTTGTGGAAACACCACCAAATGTACGATTATCATCCATTTACTCTTCATCCATTTGCTCTTACTTAATGAGTTGGTCTTCTTCCTTTCAAGAGAATCTTTCAAAGGTTATTAGGTATGTACTAGAGTAATACTCTACCCCAATCAAGGGATCTTGCCACTATCATGGCAATCAAGAGCACCACGCTTGTACGAAGATGTAGGAGGAGATTGTTAGGGTTGGGACCAACCACAAATAGCATTACCTCAAGCTCTTGGGGTTTGAGATTTACCAAACAATGAATTTGGATTACAATATTAGACAAAAATCATAGCTTTAATATATATAGAGAAGCGAACATCAAATATCATCTAAAAACAATATCAACATTTGTATATTTTTGAATGTTAAAGAGAATCTTCACTCTAAGAGCATGTCAAATCTATAAGTAGAAGATTAAGTTTGACTCGAAAACTACACATTTAAACTCTGATAGCAATATCACAAAATCAAATCTAGTTATACTTGAAGCGAGATAAGGCAATCTCCTTAACAAAATCGTATTCCATGTAAAAAGGCCTAAAAAAATCCAATCCCAAGCATACTAAGCTCTAATATGGAATAACAAGTTTGCATGTCTCCAATCATCCATGAAATAGATAATGACGATTATAAATTCCTTACTGCATTAATTGAGAATCAAACAAAAGGCCTTGATGAAGGCTATCTAAGGCAAAATGAGTTGATTTGAGCTGAAGAATAGGAGATTAGATAGCCTAGACTTTGTGATGCCAAGTTCCTAATGAAGACATGAAGTTGTCATAAATGGTTTAGCTGACCAATAATAGGACATTAAAGACTAACGTACCAATATCCTTTGCAAGGCATATGATTATGTACTAATGCACCAAATTACCATTTCTAATCCTTCTACCAAGGCTAGAATGAGTTGACCTCAATATTGTGAATCATTTTGGGGAAAATGACACCAATAACAATTTGAAATGTCTTTTTATCTCAATGAGAGTAGAAGATAAAGATTCCTTTAGTCTATGGAAAAGAAAAGAAAAGAAAATTCTTGGTGGCTATGTAAATGAGACTATGTAGAATTTTAATATCCCACTTGAAAATTTTTGAAGCACACATGTTACTTTGGCCAATGGATGGTCTTAACAAGAAATAATAGGGGGTGATGGAATAAATTATCCTTGATTAATAGGCCATTTCAAAAATCATTTCTAACCTAGAGAAGCTAAGTTTTAAAGGCATCTTATTCTTTCCAAATGCCTCTAGTGACGACTTCGTTGGAAATGAATTAGCTCACTCGCAAGATATATTTCTTTTGACACTAGTTGCACAAAATCTATACTTTAAGCAAAATAACGTGTAATAACAATTTTCTAGGAATCATTTCTCTCAAGAGCCCTAAGAACTCATTTGACACATTACCAATACCTTATATAGATTCAAAGAAAACCCAAACTAACAATATTATGAGCATGCTAATAACATTGCCAATACATATAATGAAATCCTTGGTGGGCATTAGTGAAGGTCCTCGGAGCCTCAAACATCATAAGACTTTAAGTAGCTTAGATGGTTCATAGGATGAGTTTTAGAGGTAATAATTTCTTTTTTATGATTTGTTGTTGGTTATTTTTAGATGTTTTTGATATTTAGAGTTTGTCGCTAATGTGTTGTTATAATCTATCATGCTTTCTTTATGCCTTCTAGTCTATTGTGTAAAGGGACAATTCCTTATTTTTGTTGCTTTAAATATAAGAAATGTGAAGCTTACTAGGAAGATACAAAATTACTATTGTAATGCACCTTAGATTAATACTATCTAATTCAACACTTTCCATACATAACATATCTTAGGACCTATAATTAAGAAAGCTTAGTTGTCAATACAAACTCCCATACCTATGCATAGTTCATTCAAAGTTTCATTTGGTAATGAACAACTTAATATTAGTGCAATGAAGCTTCTTGCAACAAAAAATACACTAATTAAGATGATACAATATTTGAATGAAATGTACAAGATTTTATGGAACCTATTTATCAAATAACAACTCATAATTTTCAACATTCATTATTACATACTTGTTGAATGTTAGCTTATAAAACTTTATACTAACAAACATGAATACCGTAAGACACAACATTAGAAATTTTAATACTATTTTAAAATATCTGAAACTGTAAAGATTGCAAATTGCAGGGCTGAAGGAAATATTCTTAATTGATACAAGATTAACACCTTAAATATTGTTAGATCAAATTGTTTTTGTGTTTATTAAAAAAAAGCGTAAAACCTTAAATGTCTTACATCAATGGATGCGATTGTTACTTTTTGGGACAGATGATAAGCGTGCTGACGGTTTACATCTGGGCTTGATTTCTTGTGAGAGTTTAAAAAAAAACATAAATTGATTATACTCAGTACAGAAGAAATCCATCAGAGTGTACTTATTGCAAACATATCAGGGAGTCTGTAGAGAAATCTTGTAGAAGAAAATTTTCAAGATTTGCAGGTATTTTTTCAAAATCATTCCATATATAATATACTTCCGAAGAATGCCCAAATAAGAAAAACGCAGCAGCTGTTTCTCATTACTAATTCATGGTTGAATACAAGATTTTTGCTGGTTCTCTTTAAGTTATATCTGATTCGAAACATCACTGTTAGGTTGAATTGTAAGCTAGATAAAATTGCTCGTTTCAGGTGGATAAGTTTGCTATCTCATTGGTAATACATCTCTTACATTTGTAGAAATAAAACCCGTCTAGCTTAAGAAATGAAACCCATTTACATCACTTAATGTTTTTTTTGCTTTCTAACTTTAAAGTGCTGTTTTAGATATCTCTGTCAACAGGGTTAGGTTCTATAATAATCATGAGAAATTGGTTTTAAATAATGGGCAAGGCTAAAATGAGGCTAGCATGAGTTCAGATGCACAAACTACCCAAGTTTATATATATATTTTTTGATTTTTTACAGCTTTTTGAATCTTGGTTTTCCATGGAGGATGAAGAAACAGGGGAGCTTTTTATACCATGCAAAGAATGCAGTCTCAAGTGTTTTCAGAAACATGGCAAATTCCATGAAAACCAGTGCTTTGATGGGTCCGCCTCTTTCTTCAAAGTTATGCTCGGAGATTTTGGAGAAAAACTGGTAACATTTAAATACATCTTTTTCATTATTTTATGCCTTGTACTTTGTTCAAAATTTGTAAAAATAAATAGTCTATTGTGTTTGCTGCAGTGCATTCCACCAGCATTTGTGTCACATTTTTTAAAGGACCCAGATGAACATATGCTGTTGCAAGGCCCAGGTGGGCAAGAGTGTGATGTACAGATATTGTGCTCCATGAATAAACTGGTGTTTCAGCAGGGATGGGAAAAGTTTGTCACCATTAATGGGGTGGAGATGGGAGATTTTCTAGTGTTTAAGTACATATCAAGGTCACGTTTCAAGGTTAAGATATTTAAAAGAACAGGGTGTGTGAAAAATCTTACTGCTTGTGAATATATAAATACAAATGTTGATACAAGATGCCCTTCTAACAAATTAGGCAGTAAATTGCTGATTGATTTTGTTTCTGATGAGAAAAATAGCAATGCCATGGATGCAATGGAAAACAATCAAAATCGTAAGTATAATTGTATTTACTTCGATTTTCAGACCATACATTTCATTTGTATACGTACAAGGAGGAATGGCAAATTTCAAAATAGACAAATAATTTTTAATGTTTGTTGCAGGCCACTCTGGCAAGAACCATGAAGATTATGTATCCTCTGTTCTAGTGAATCCGGCCATTACTTTCGAATCAGATAAACCATTTTGGTCAGTGGAAATGCGGTCACGGAATGTAGGGTTGCCGAATATGCTAGTAAGATCATATTCTCTGCTTTCTCATGTTCTAATCAAGTTAACATGACCAAAAAAAAGTACTTCAATTACATTTTGCTGAAGGATATATGATAATGGTCTAGCATAGTTTGCTGTCTTCTGTTAAAAAAATTTGCATTTTGTACAAGTGATAAGTTTCAACAGGAGTGTATGGATTAAAGATACCAAATTTCTATAATTCATAGATAATATTTGACAATTTTTTTCATAGATTGTGTAAAAGTTTATCATCAGTGTTTCCTTCACACTCCACAATCTATCATATGATAAAGAGAGCATAGAAAAGGCATAGAATCAATGGTAAACATAAATGCATTTGTTTCGAATGTTAACTGTTAGATTAGATCATATAGAATTTTTAGAATTTTGTTGTTCATTACTGAAACCAAATTGTATGATTTATATCACCACAGATAACAGATCATATAATTTGATCTAAAATATTGACGACAAATCTATCTGATTGATCCATAGTCACCATTTTGATGGTTCTAAATTGTAAAATTTTCAGACATATCAATAATCTATCTGATTTATCCATAGTTACCATTTTGATGGTTCTAAATTGTAAAAATTTCATACATATTTATGGCTAATATGTTTGGTTATAATAACTTAGTTTTGTCTAATATGTTTGGTTATAATAACTTAGTTTTGTGTAATGTGGTTTGAAATTGCAGGAGTTCCCAAAAGAATGTCCTCTCCACTTGCCGAAAGAAAGAGGCATGGTAGTTCTTGTGGATAAAGAGAGTAAGGAATGGGAAGTGCAATGCATTCGTAGGTACGGTGCAGCTATCTTCGCTGGCGGGTGGGTATATTTTAAACGCCATCATAATATCAAGAAAGGAGACGTATGCATGTTTGAACAAATGGATAACAAAGACCGTAGATTTATGTTGAGAGTTCATATGCATTCTAACATGCATCAAAATGTGGAGGAGAAGACAGGCCAGAGATTAAGGATAAAATAATAGAAGAAAAGGTCTTCAATATACATAATACCATACTTTTTTGTGTTAAAAAATCGTGTAATTACTGTCTAAGAAGTACTGTGTTATGGGAGTATTACTTGTTTTTTGGTTAAAAATTCGTGTAAATACTTTGTCTAAGAAGTACTACGGTATGGGAGTATTGTTATGGGAGTATTGTTTTTAAGTTTAGAAATTAATTGCAATTATATAGTGCAGATTTAACGAATGTCAATATTATTTCATTTGATGTAAGGAATGTATCATAAATATAATTTTTTCATTTTTTAAAATTAAATGTCTTTGATGTAAAATTGTACTAAGGAATAGAGAATGTGTTTTACTAGGGTTTGTATGACTTCTACATGAATCCTCATTGGTTTGCTGCCTGTCATACCACATTTATTGCGGGACTTGATTTCATTTATAATGGTCTCAGCCTTCTCCGACCCACAAGTTGGTGCTAGTTTTGGTGTTAGGGTTGCAACTATTGGGAAGAATGGCTCTGTCAAGCAAACGCCCATGCAAGTTTGTCCCCAAGGTGTTTCACGAGGTAATTCCTCTCTTAATATTGTTTTGAACGTCAAGGAATTTGATAGTGCATGCACTTGGCTAGAACAACAAACCCCGATTGGGTATTTTGTGGGCCGCACTCCTTCTGATAGCATGTTGCGGGAACGGTTTTCCAAGGTTTGGATAGCCTTGAAGGCATTCAAAACCTTACCAAAGACTTTTTCCTTTTTCATTTGGGCACTCCTGGCCCTGGATTGTTAGGTCCTCTCTTCTAGTTTTTCGTTGTTTTTGATGACCACAAGCTTAAGGTACTAGTATGGGTGGAGTTTCGAAGGCTTCCTATCCCATGATGGTCTTGTTGGTGTTTTGAAACACTATAGGTTTCAAATTACCCCAATGAGAACAAGATACATCTAGGGGCAGCTACTTCCCATCCTTAACATATCATTTCAAACACCAGGCCAACTATAAGGCTAGACCCTTCTTCTACTTTAGGCTCTGCAAAACCTAGACAGGTGGACCTCAGATTCAATTTATATGGTACTAGTCCTAAACATATTCTTGAATCTATTAACAACAGATTTAACCCTTATTTCTCGTAATGACTCATGCAATAACATAGCTCTACAATAGCTAAATGTAAGACAATGCAATTCATAAGCTGAGTGAGGGTTAGACTTTGAATAACTTTCAACATAAAAGGAAAAAATGATTTAATATGTTGATAATAGCAAGACCTAGGCAACAATCCTACAGTTGATTAGTGTGTTATCTATTGGGTAATTACATGAATTACAACCATACATCTTTTAAAAATTTCACATAACTCCTACATCAAGATCTCTAATCTATCTTTCACCTTGTGAATAGACATATGCATCAAAATGAATCTCATGCTCGACCTATCCCACCATGAAGTCTGTAAACCCTGTGATAAATATCAAGCAATTACATGGCTCTTTGTTTCACAAGAAAAATACTTCAATTGCATGTATTTTTTAAGCAAAATGCAACCTAATTTATGCTCTTTGTTCACAAATAAGAAGAAATTACAAACCCATGAATAGGAGACAAGATTCAAAATGAATGTAAACCCTTTGCTGTGTTTTATTTATTTTCCTTGAAAACAAATACATGAAAGATGTATTGAAATGACTCACAAATCACCTAACAAATGTGAATTATCTATATAAAACTTAATATTGCTCATTACAAAAGAAATTGCTGAAGAAAATGGTATCACGACAGTGAGTAGTTTTTCTCAAAAACAGGAACCCCCACTGAAAGAGAGAAAGATACATATATAAGATGAAAGAATTCAATCCTAACCAAGAAATATTTTCATTTCCTCTTTCATTTCACAAAAAGATCTAATTCTTCAATCATGACTTCAACTTCAATCTTGAAATTCAGCGCAACTGGAAAAACAAATATACATCATAACTGAAAATTGGAGCCAAATTATACCAGAATGGCATAATATTCTCAAAATTAACCCAACATATCTTTTACCTTACTTGTAACTATATTTTCAATTTTCACCAATTTCACTAAGAAGGCCCAAAATTTACATTTCTGCCTATAACTTGAACCAATGACTTCCTGTGCAAACACAAACTCCAAAATCAGAAAGTTCATCTTCTCCCAGTTTCAATGATATAATACTCCTATATTCACTTATCGGGAACTACCAAAATCTTGGTTTAAAGAATCAGCTCCTACTATGGCTCTGAAATTGCACCTTCACAAATATTTAACCTTTTCAAAAGTTAAAACTATAGCTTTAAATAAAATTTATTTAAAAATCTGACCATGCACATGATTTCTAGAGAAAAACATAAAAAATTAATTATATGACTTTTGATTTTTCCTCTTTTTTTTCATTTGGGTCAAACTAGTTTGACTGCCTTGCCACATGTTGAGTCCTGATTGGCCGAATTCTACATAGCTATTTGACATTCACCACATGGCCACCACATGTCTACCACATCACTGGTCGTATGTCGCATGATGAGTCAACATCATGCCATGTCATCGCAACATAGTGATCACATGACATGTGTCACCTTCTGCCACCTCAACCTCTAGTCATCGGTCCACCTTAGCATGACACATTAGCTCCAACTCATTGCCACATGTCACTTGCTGGTTGGATCTTAGGTCCACTTCATCATTGAGTCAACTTGCTAAGTAGGTCCCACAATCTTGTTGATTTTTGAAGTTTCCAAGAGGTCACCATGTCGCTTGCTGGAAAACCTCCCATTTTCCAATAGTGACATGGTGAGCACTGGATTCTTCAACTTTTTCGACGACTTTTCTCCTCAGGGTACTTGGTCAAAATTTTATCGATCTTTACACCAGCTGGCTGTCCATAGGTTCCACAATGTAGGCCATGGCTTCCAAAAGCTGTGTGTCTTTAAGATAATTAGTGATGTGTGTGTTGGCATATTTAAACACCTAAGAAAAACCCCACCCACTCAATGTGGGACTAAACTTTTTTATGGTTTTCCTCTTCTTTTACGTGGACTTCCCTTCTCTTATAGATGCAACTTCCTCTTTTGCGTTGGGATTCCTCCTGTTTAATGCTACCTTGGACTCTCACTTGTCGTAAATTTATCTCTATGGAGGCCTCCCCTAGTGCCACTTTTGTCCTTACTTATCTAGTAGTTCAACACATTCTTTCCTGCCTTATATACCATGCAAGCCTTGGACATTATACTCTTAAATGGAAATGTTCTTCTCACTGTGAATGGCACAATTTCCTACAATGGAAATTTCGTCTACCTTCACATATCTACGATTTTTCCTCAGTGTGGAGATCTTCCTGCTTCCACTGCTAGACATTCATTTGGAGACTTTTTCTTTTCACTGGCTACTTCTTTGTCATAGCCGCCCCTGCCGAGGGCTTCCTTGCCCCTTTCATGCTACTACGGTGGACTTCCCTAGTCGCTAGTTTCTTGTAGATTTCCTTTGGCACTAACATCTTCCTCTACATGCCTCCAATTGGCCCCCTCTTCAGAATTGTTGCCCTCCTCTTGACTACCTCTCTTTACATGCTCTTGGTGGCTTGCCCCCATCTTAGGTTCATGTTTAGGTTAATAAGGTGAGGACATAATTAAACCTCGATTCAAAATATTGCAGTTCATAGGCTTTCCTTAGATTCAATCAATGCCCCATCTGGTTGAGTCTCTCAAACTTATATGTCCATACAATTGCCAAGCCAACTAGATTCCAATCAACCAATGCCAAAATAAGAAGACGGGGAAAACTATTGCTCAATTGATGGAGGAGAATCATATATTACTATTTTCCCAACTACTGCTCCTTAGTTGGAAACCATAATACGAAGGCTATGGCAACTACACTGTACCAATGTAACTACATCTTGTATTGCACAATTAACTCGAACTTGGCTACTAAAGTATTCTGGAGAGTCAAAAAGCAACCTATACTAAACTTCCCATTGAGTTGCTTGTTTTCCCATAACCAAAAGTTGGAAGCATAGTTCCAAAAATTTTCAAACTCTAACAAATGCCATTTGAACATTTTTTTATGAATGACCTCCTATACATAGAATAAGAAAGGAAGATTGAATCCATATCACCAAAGCAACCTTAACGTAGCTTTGTATTATTTGTTGTTCTGCAAACCAAAGGAAGATTACTAATTGATGGATTTGGTGATGACAAATATTTCAAGAATCTTAAGACTATGACTTTGATTCTTGCTTGAACCTCTTCAGATGTTGCCATATACTGCCGTTTCCAAAATTTACTTCCTTTTTTAGATCCAAAGTCTTTGATGCTCCTACTACATGATCAACTCTTTGCAAATTTAGGGTTTCTTGTGTCTTATCCTAGTGACATACAATTTCATAATTTCCTTCCTTAGGAAATTCTAAAACTCGATTATGGCCTCCTTCTCATTTTAGTTTTCCATATTTGAGATGAGAATCAAAACAATATCTCTCCCTAGGTGCTTAATTTATTTCATGTTAATCTGCCACTTGTGTAACCTTCAGTAATCAGGTAACATTAGTTGGACCCCATAGCAGGCCCGAGTAATTTTTTTTCATTTTCATACAACTGAACTACCAAATTGATCAAACAATCATCTGGAACAATTTTAATTCAAAATCGAACACTGAATCAAACTTTAAAACTTGTTTAGCCTGTTCTTTGCAAACTATGACTTTTTGCTAATAGGGCCTTCGGCTGGCTTTAAAAACTGACCTAAACAAATAATCAGGTTCTGAAATTGAAGGTACTAATTTTATGCTTTGCATACTCTTATCTTGTATAATCTTGTCTCATGATGAATTCTCAATCAAAAGATATTGACTGTCAAAGTTGCCCTCTCAAATTGTCAGCAAGAAATCATGTCAGAAAACTATAAATCACGTTTAGAATTGGCTTTGAAAACAAGGAAGACTAACACTTGGGGGAACAAAAATTGGGGAATTAGTTCACTGTCATGAGGACAACATAAATCTAGGATTGGGGCTCATGAAAAATAATTGGGTGCAAATGGAAAGCGGTCAATGTAGGCCACTCAAAATTTGTAGATTGGAAATAATGTCAGAAAAGCAGTTTTCACAAATGAAATGGAGCTTGGAAGGTGTGCAAATAGATTCGTCAAGATTTGAAAATTCGCACACTTAGAAGTATTTTTAGAGTACAAAATAGTGATACAATCCATTCAATCTCATCTACCACAAATTCAAAGTTATGACATCACGAACATGGGTACTAATAAATTTGCATGTGCTAATACTAGTAAAACATCACAAATTGCATTTGGAATCACATTTGGAAATTGATCAGATGGATTCTTCATAAGCTCAAACTTGAAACATAGAAAGTCCCTAACCTCTACAATGCAATGCAAAAGGAAATTTCTCATTTTGGTCAACTGGGTCAAAGTTATGACAAGTCAAATAGGGCCTCCTAGAATTCTGAACAATTCACATCAGCATGACAATAGCAAATGACCAGCTTTGAGGGATTCAAAACCTAGTCAAATGGATTTGAAATGACTCAAAATATGAAACATAGGTTCTCTATTATGACACTAAATACTCCCAAAGCAACGAGTCATGAAATGTTACCGGGTGCGAGATGTTCAGATGCAAACAAGGCCTCCTATTGCTATTTGACACTTAGGCAAAAATAGATTTGAACATTGCTCAAAATGGGACTTCATGAAATAGCTCGGTATGAAAATTTATCTCCATGAAACACATAGGTATACTGAATACAAGGTGTTAGAAACATTAAACACCTCTTAGGCCTCAAATAGACAGCCAAGTACACATGCATCAAAAAGTACTTATAGGGCTTAATTTTTCAATGGTACTCAAAATCGGGGCTTCAATTTTGAGTCCCAATAGTGGCTCTATCTGGGGATGCATGTCCCTTGTGGGCATGGCAAGGATTCAAATCTCTGGAAGAAGCAGACCACACACCTAACAACAAAAACTTCTCTCAAACAACTTGAAACAACTACCTCTACTATGTACAAACGATGGCCCCAAGCCACCGAACTTCAACAAAAACTTTTCCCTCTATCATAAATCTGATTTTTATTTGAACTTTCACAAGGTAATTTTCTATTAGTTTTACCAATCAAATTAGCATCATGAATCAACTTACTTGGCAAAACTGAATCTATATCTTCACTTTCATAATGCGTATAAAAACCATGATTACTTTCTACAAAAACTTTCTCATTATGAAAGTTCTAATCAGTATGCTAAAAAATATTAGACTCAAACTAAAACTCTTCTTCATTTAATGAATCATGCATACTATCAGTCTTGAATGTGAAAGCTTCATACTCAACTTGGGGAAAGAGGTCAGACATACCTTAAAATTATGTATCCTTATGTATAGCCGGATGGTATTTAAATGAGAAATCATATTTGTACACACAAATGTCATCAATGTTAGCATCTGAAACTAATCTAGAATCTTCAAATGGTCCTTTGAAATTAGCAAATGGATTAGTCATCATGTTAGAGTTTTCATCATAAAACTCATCTCATGAGCTGCAACATTATTATCATTTTCATTGTCATACTTGGAAGAAGAATAATTTGATCTCCTATAGTAGTAGGAAAATGTGTCATAATTAAAATCATCCTCAACTAAATCTGAACATTCTATGTAATCTTCAAAAAATGGGTTGATAACTCCATGGAAAGCTCCTTTGTAGACATTATAACAAGTGATGTGTTGATCAACATTAAACTCTTCACCATACAACGGATTAGTGGAAACCTTGAAACCATTTCTAACATCATTATCATGGACACTTTTATCATGTGAAGAAGAAAAAATAGAATCATCACCCGAAGACACACCGTTAACTCCATCAACGAAGCATGTAGAATGTGAGTCAATATTACTTGCATTGTCTTCATTAAGGTGATTCAAATGTCTTGCAAACCAATCATCTTTAGATGCTCATGCATTGACCTTAGAATCATTTGTATACTACTGGTTACTACTGCACATATCTTCAATACATTCATTTACACAATTAGGTACTCCATCCTTATAGATAACTTCTTTGTCTTCATATTGTATAGACAAATCTTCTTCACAAATTTCAACATCAAGCTGACTTGTATGACTCTGGAATGGAGCTTCACTTTCAAATTTAGGAAAAGAACTCATACCTCTACTAGCATAAGAGTGCTTACCTCTATCATTGCTTTCTTATTCCCAATTTGCATCAAATTCACATGAAGATGAACATATACTACCATTGTCCTCTTCTTGACTTGACCAACAACTCTCATCATTGTCTTCACATAATGCTTCTTCATTATACATTAGATCAACAACTTTAATTTCATCACTTGAAAGATCACTTCTAGCTAAGATGAATACCTTTCCTCTTCATGATTCGTTATGTTTTCAACATAAAGAAAATCATCAATAGGAGAAGAAACCACTATATTTATATCTTGCATATCTAACTGATTAAGTGAACTAACTCTATCATCTGTAGTTATGATATCACAAATATGTGCATTCAATTCAGCAAGAACAGATTCAACTCCTTTTTGCAACAAAGAGACTTCATGTTCACATGTTTTTACTTCTAAAATTTCAACAAAATGACTTACAATGATTTGAAATCAAACGCTCTTTATGACATTGATTCTTCCTTTGAACCTCATCTTATTGGCAAACACTTCTAGAGAAATGACTCCTAGTTATTTCATACTTTATGTTGTTTTCAATCTCTATTGCTATTATGAATGCCTAATGCAAAGTCTTAGGTTCTTTATTCTCAATAGGAAACTCATCTTTTTATCAAATACATCAAGATAAACTACTAAACACACTTGATCATCCAGCTTATAACTTTTAGGAATATCATTTAAAACCTTTACAAACTAATTCATCATTCTTGATTTGAACCTTCAAGAGCTTATCAAAATAATCAGAGATGCTTACTCTTTCCCCAAACTACTTCATGAAGGCTGAAAGTAATTCATCCCAAGATGAAATAGAATATGTTGATAGGAAGGAAAACCAATCTTTAGCATCACCTTGTAAAGTTTGAATAAACAACTTCATATGAACATCTTCATGAGCTATTTCATAGTCACCCATTAAGTCACTAAAAACTTGAACATGATGACTAGTTGAATTTTCATGGTTCCCACTAAACTTGGGCAAATAATTTCTGAGATTATACAGTACAGAGTTTGGGAAACCATGAATTTCATCAAAATTTAATGAAATGTATCTCTTGGTAGAAACATATCTATAATTCTTATACACGGGTTGCATCCTAGGTGAGAACAAATTTTTCATTTCTTACAAACTTAGAAGTCATTCACCATTATTAATTCCAAATATTTTTACTTGCAGTAGATCTAAAATTCTTTTTGCCACTTTAAACTTTGAACATACTTCAAAATATAAAATATTTTTAGTGAATCTATTTCTCACAAAGTATGTTGAGATGTACCAAACCAATCTCCTACATAGTGCTAAAATTACCACTTGACAGAGAATCTTTTGTAAAGCTTACTTTCATGGAAATGAAATTGCATGAAAGTGGAAAATACCTTTAGTATTGCTGCATGAAACTTTAATCTACTGATTGGCATAGGTGCAAACTTCAATTCTTCACACCACCAATCAAATCCTTGTAGAGCCACCATCTCCTTAAGGAGAAACATATGAAAACACTACTGCGATTCATTTTAACATTCAAATTTCTTCTGACAGTAGATCACATACAACACTTTAAAACTTCATCAGTCAAGAACTCCTATATTCTCCCTTCATGCCTAAAACTTATCATAACTTTCAAATCTACACAATTTAGTTGAAAGGTCCTAAAAACATTTATATATAACCAATCTACACAGGTACAAAGATCTTTTAGAGAGTCACCACTCACAATTGTGAGAAAGATTTAAAACATGATTCATAATGTGACAAATCTAAATTGAACTTTCAACTTAGAACTTTGCAAATCGTCAAACACTTAGAAATTGACAAACCATTTTAAAACAATTCTGACTTTGAATTTACAACAACACTTTGAAAACCAAACCAACTGTATTGATTGCAAATAAAACTTAGTAGCAACACAATCTGCATTCAATCCTTCAAAGCTACTGTTGTCCTGAACAAAGCATCATTGCGGTGCATGATTTTTTGAGTAAGAAAATTGGAAAACACTTTAGAGAACTTACTACTATAACTTTTTCCATGCAATTCTCCTACTATATTGAATCTCCTTTTTCAAATTCTCAAGGTTTGTCTACCATTTAGATTCAATATAGTCCCCAACAGAGTCACCACTTTGTTGAAATTTTGAAATGCTATAGGTTTCAAATTATCCTGATGAGAACACGATACATCTAGGGGTAGCTACTTCCCATCCTTAACATGCCATTTTAGACATCGGGAAAACTATAAGGCTAGACCCTTCTTCTACTCCAGGCTCTACAAAACCTAGGTGGGTGGACCTCAAATTCAATTTATATGGTGCTGGTGCTAAACATATTCTTGAATCTATTAACAACAGATGTAACCCTTATTTCTCCTAATGACTCATTCAATAACATAGCTCTGCAAAAGCTAAATGCAAGACAATGCAATTCATAAGCTGAGTGAGGGTTGGACTTTGAGTAACTTTCAACATAAAGGGAAAAGATGATTTACTATGTTGATAAATGCAAGACCTAGATATGAGCAAAAAAACTGAATGATCCTGTAGCTGATCAATGCCTTATATATTGGGTAATTACATGAATTACAACCATACATATTTTAAAAATCTTTGATATAACTCCTACATCAAGATCCCTGATCTATCTTTCACCTTGTGAATAGACATTTGCATCAAAATGAATCTCATACTCGACCTATCCTACCATGAAGTCTGCAAACCCTATGATAAATATCAAACAATTACATGGCTCTTTCTTTCTTAAGCAAAATACTTCAACCACATGCATTTTTTAAACAAAATGCAACTTAATTTATGTTGTCTGTTCACAAATAGAAGAAATTACAAACCCACGAATAGGAGACAAGATTCAAAATGAATATAAACCCTTTGCTATGTTTTATTTATTTTCCTTGAAAACAAATACATAAAAGATATACAGAAATGACTCACAAATCACCTAAAAAAAGAGAATTATCTCTATAAAACTTAATGCTGCTCATTACAAGAGAAATTGTTGAAAAAAATTGGTATCATAGTAGTGAGCAGTTTTTCTCAAAAATTGGAACCCCTACTCTGAGAGAGAGAGAGAGAGAGAGAGAGAGAGAGAGAGAGAGAGAGAGAGAGAGAGAGAGAGATACATATATAGGATGAAAGAATTCAATCCTAACCTAGAAATGTTTTCATTTCCTCTTTTATTTCACAAAAGATCTGATTCTTCAATCATGATTTCAACTTCAATCCCAAAATTCAGCCCAAATGGAAAAGCAAATATCCATCATCACTAAAAATTGGAGCCAAATTATATCAGAATGACATAACATTCTCAAAATTAACCCAAAAGATATTTTACCATGCCTGTAACTATATTTTCAATTTTCACCAACTTCACTGAGAAGGCACAAAATTTACATTCTGCCTATAACTTAAACCAGTGACTTCCTGTGCAAAAAAAAAAAAACTCCAAAATGAGAAAGTCTGTCTTCTCCTAGTTTTGATGATTATAATACTCCTATATTCGCTTATCACGAACTTGCAAAATCTTGGTTTGAAGGATCAACTCCTACTATGGCTTTGAAATTGCACTTGTACAAATATTTAACTTTTTCAAAAGTTAGAACTATAGCTTTAAATGAAATTTATTTAAAAAATTGATCATGTACATGATTTCCAAAGAAAAACGTAAAAAAATAATTTTATGACTTTTCATTTTTCCTCTATTTTTTCATCTGGGTCAAACTTGGTTTGCCCACCTTGCTACTTGTTGAGTCCTGATTGGTTGAATCCTACACAACTGTCTGACATTCGCCACATGGCTGCCACATGTCTTCCATGTCATTGGTTACCATGTCACATGATGAGTCAGAGTCATGCCACATCATCATGATGTAATGACCACGTGACATGTGTCACCTTTTTCCACCTCAGCCTCTAGTCAATGTCCACCCTAGCTCAACACATTAGTGCCAACTCATTACCACGTGTCACTTGTTGGTTGGGTCTCAGGTCCACATCATCATTGAGTCATCCTACTAAGAAGGCCCCACAATCTTGAGGGTTTTCAAGTTTTTTGGGAGGTTGCCATGTTGCTTGCCAAAAAACCTCCCATTTTTTAGTGGAACCATGGCGAGCACCAGATTCTTCTACTTTTTTGGTGACTTTTCTCCTCAGGGCACTTGGTCAAAATTTTATCAATCTTCTTGCTAGGTGATTGTCCACAAGCTCCACAATGTAGGCCACGGCTTCCAAAAGTCATGTGTCTTTAAGACAATTAGTGATGTGTGTGTTGGCATATTTAAACACCTAAGGAAATCCCTACCCACTCAATGTGGGACTAAACTTTTTTTTATGGTTTTCCTCTTCTTTTACATGGATTGCCCTTCTATTATAGCTATGACTTCCTCTTTTGTGTGGGGATTCCTCTTGTTTAATGCTGCCTTGGACTCTCACTTGCCGTGGATATACCTCTATGGAGGCTCCCCTGGTGCTACTTTTGTTCTTACTTGTTTGATAGGTCAACACACTCTTTCCTACCTTGTATATCCTACAAGCCTTGGACATGATACTTTTAAAGGGAAATGTTCTTCTCATCACAAATGACACAATTTCCTACAATGGAAATCTACTCTACCTTGACATATTTGCAATTTTTGCTTAGTGTGGAGATCTTCCTGCTTCCATTGCCAAACATTCATTTGGAGACTTTTTCTTTTCACTGGCTGCTTCTTTTTCATAGCCGCCCCTGCCAGGGGCTTCCTTGCCCCTTTCATGCTACTATGGTGGTCTTCCCCAGTTGTTGGTTGCTTGTAGATTTCCTTTGGCACTAACATCTTCCTTTACATGCCTCTAATTGGATCCCTCTCTAGTATTGATGTCCCTCCTCTTGATTGCCTCTCTTTACATGCTCTTGGTATCTTGCCCCCATCTCAGGTTCACATTCAATTTAATAAGGTGAGGACGTAATTAAGCCTCAATTCAAAATATTGTAGTCCACAATCTTTTCTCAGATTCAATCCATGCCCCATCTGGCTGACTTTCAAACTTATATGTGCATACAATTGCCAAACCAGTTGGATTCCAATCAACTAGTGTCAAAATAAGAAGATGAGGAAAACTTCTGCTCAATCAATGGAAGAGAATCATATATTACTATTTTCCCAACTATTGCTCCTCAGTTGGAAACCATAACTCCAAGGCGGTGGTGACTACATTGTACCAATGAAACTACATCTTGTATTGCACAATTAACTTGAACTTGGCTATTGAAGTATTTTGGAGAGTCAAAAAGTAACCTATCGAAAACTTCTCATTGAGTTGCTTGTTTTCCCATAACCAAAAGTTGGAAGCATAGTTCCAAAACTTTCCAAACTCTAACAAATGCCATTTGAACATTGTTTTTATGAATAACCTCCTAGACATAGAATAAGAAAGGAAGATTGAATCCACATTGCCAAAGTAGCCTTGACATAGTTTTGTATTATATGTTGTTCTAAAAACCAAAGGAAGATTACTAATTGATGGATATGGTGATGATAAACATTTGAAGAATCTTAAGACTATGACTTTGATTCTTGTTTGTACCTCTTCAGACACTGCCATATACTTTCGTTTCCAAAATTTACTTCCTTTTTTAGATCCAGTCTTTGATGCTCCTACTACATGATCAACTCTTTGAAAATTTAGGGTTTTTGGTGTCTTATCTCAGTGACATACAATTTCATAATTTCCTTAGGAAATTCTAAAACTCAATTATGGCCTCCTCCCTATTTTAGTTTTCCATCTTTGAGACGAGAATCAAAATAATATCTCTCCCTGGGTGCTTAATTTATTTTATGTTAATCTACCACTTGTGTAACCTTCAATAGTCAAGTAACATTAGTTGGACACCATAGTGGGCCTAGCTATTTTTTTTTCATTTTCATATAATTGAAATACCAAATTGTTCCAACAATCATCTTGAACAATCTAAATTCAGAATTGGACATTGAATCAAAATTTAAAACTTGTTTAGCGTATTCTTTACAAACTATAATTTTCTACTAATAGGGCCTATTAGCTGGCTTTAAAAACTAACCCAAACAAATAACTGGGCTCTAAAATTGAACATACTGATTCTATGCTACACATACTCCTACCCTGTCAAATCCTGTCTCATGAAGAATTCTTAGTCAAAAGATATTGATTGTCGAAGTTACCCTCTCAGAATTGCCTACAAGAAATCATTTCAAAAACTATAAATCGTGCTTCGAATCAGCTTTGAAAATAGGGAAGACTACATCTTGGGGGAACAAAAATTGGGAAATTGGTTCACTGTCATGAGGAAAAAATAAATCTAAGATTGGAGCTCTTGATGAATAATTGGCCAAAAATGGAAAGCAGTCAAACTAGGCTACTCAAAATTTGCAAATTGAAAACAATGTCAAAAAAGTGGTTTTTGCAAATGGAGTGGACCTAGGAAGGTGTGCAAACAGATTCATCAAGATTTGAAAATTGGCACACTTGAAGTAGTTTTAGAGTACAACATAGTGGTACAATCCATTCAGTCTCACCTACCATATATTCATAGTTATGACATCACGAATAGGGGTACTGATAAATTTGCATGTGCTAACACTAGTAAAACATCACAAATTGCATTTGAAATCATGTTTGGAAATTGATCAAATGGATTCATCATAATCTCAAACTTGAAACATAGAAAGTCTCTAACCTCTATAATGCAACACAAAAGTAAATTTCTCATTTAGGTCAACTGGGTCAAATTTATGACAAGTCAAACAGGGCCTCCTAGAATTTTGAACAATTCACATCAGCATGACAACAACAAATGACCAACTTTGAGGGATTCAAAACCTAGTCAAATGGATTTGAAATGACTTGAAATTTGAAACATAGGTTCTCTAGTATAGAAACTAAATACTCCCAAAGTAGCGAGTTGTGAAACATTACTCAGTCTGAGATTTTTAGATGCAAGCAAGGCCTTTTGTCATTGTTTGAAACTTAGGCAAAAATGCAAATTTGGACATTGCTCAAAATGGGACTTCACGAAATAGCTCAAAATGGCTATTTATCTTCATGGAATGCATAGGTGTATTGAATGCAAGGTGTTAGAAACATTAAACACCTCTTAGGCCTCAAATGGGTAGTTAGGTACACATGCATGAACAAGCACTTATAGGGCTTAATTTTTCAATGGTACTCAAAATTGGGACTTCAATTTTGAGTCCCAACAGCTATTTTTTGCTGGCCATTGCACAAACTATTAGCAAGGTTGTTTTCCTTGAGCTAGACAAGTTTTTCAATGCTTGACCCTAATATAGGGTATGTGTTGAGGTCGACCTCTCCATGGATGTCAAAGAATCAATGGAAATTCAGATAGATGGTACCACCTTCACTTAGAAGGTGCTTTACCTAAACCTCCCAAATACTTGCTACCAATGTTAGCCTGTGGAATACAAGATTAAGGATTGTCCTTTGCTGGAACAAAATTGTCCACCAAATCCAGAAGCCAAGTCAACTTTGGCCACTAAAAAGGATGAATGGACTACTATTGTGAAAAAGGGCAAGGGCTCCACTATGACTAAGGCATGCTCTTTGCCCTTGGATAATGGTTGACCTAGCTCAAGTCTGGTGCTATTAGAGCCCTCAGTCCCCTTCCTTCCACTACAACCTATTTCAAACCCTAGTGTTCAGTGGACATCGAGCGTTTATACCCCTGACCATTGCCCATTATGGGTTCAAGCATCACAAGTGGTGTCAATGATTTGTCACAAACCCTCTCTCATTCTCACAACCTTGAAGGTCACAATGAGGTTCATGATAATGGGGAGAAGATATGGCAAGTCATCTCTCTTGGAGAACCTTCATTTGTGTTGGAATACTTTAGAATAACTGAGAGGGGGGTGAATCAGTTATCCAAGGTCTAGATGTATAAATAAAACTTTTCATAGCTTAGTGAACCCATAAAACATTTATATTCATGCATGCATCCATAAGATTATGCAATCACTTAAAACTTGTAGAGTACTATCAAATCAACTTGTAGAAATGTAAACATGAAACATAATAGATTCATTGACACACTTGACATAATGATTTACATGGAAACCCAATTTGGGAAAAACCACTAGTAACATGCTACTCTTTTCACTCTTCTAAAGTGATGCCCTGTGAAAGGCCAACTCTATTAAAGGTTACAATACACACTATGAAATGTGACCCTACTAAAGGATTTCAATCACCTTGTTAGGAGTGAGCCTTGTTAGAGGACTTTAGACCATTCACTTGGAATGTCACTCGATTAAAGGATTTACAAATGACTGTTAGGTCAACCTTAATCGAAAGGATTTACCCTAGACTGCTACAATTGTTAAAGAGTAACAGTAAGGCTTTGATCTGATACAACTTATAACTTCATTTGCATATTACAGATCACTTTTTCATCCTCAATTCTACTAGGCCTTCATACTTTGCAGCTCTGATAGTTTGTTCACACTTCAAGCCTTCATCTCCTTAAGCCTTTTTGCTTAACATGTCATTGTAGACTCTTCTCTTAGGTCACATGATGAAGCAAAACCCTTGATTCCTCGTCTCCCTTAGGTTCTTGCACATGAAAACCTTACTTCATAACCAACCATTCCTATAAATAGGAAATTAGGATCTTTTTGCCACTCATTCTTCATCGTCCAACTTAGGGTTTGGATGGATTAGGTAGGGTACAATGTATTTACCCCATATCTCATATCTCTTCTAGAAAATTCTCTTAGAATCTACTTTGAATTTTCCTAAAAACGATTTACCTTGAATTTTGTGCCACCAAATCATCAACCATATCTTCCACTTGGTTCACATAATCCAAGAAAACAAACTTATTAGCTCAAATTCATCAAATTTATAATATTTTAAATAATGTAGTAGCTCGACATTATCAAGCTTCTAATGCTCAGTACATACTTTATTTCTTAGCATCCACTATGAAATTACTCAAAACGAACTAAACTTTACTAGTCCTTGGAATTAACTAAACTTTACTTGGCATCCACTGTTCTACTCGGCATACACTAGAATGAACTTTTACTTGACTCCAACTAATTTTCTCCTCAACTTGCTTTTTCTTTTCTCGGCACCTACTATCCACTCGATCAAGCTTGGCAGACAAACTTTGTGTAACTTTTTCTTCTAAACTTTCTTGTATTGTAACCAACCTTTGTATCCTTAAGTAGATTATCAATATATCATGTCATCACTATCTTAATTTATTCTTATACTTCATTTCATAATCATAACTTAACCTTTCCTTTAGGTACTATTGTTACATCTTTTGATCAAATCCTCTTCACCAATCAAATAAGTGATAGTACTTAAATCTTATAAGCAGTTGTCTTACCAACAAATAGCAGGTTTGACATTGGTGAAAAACAATGATTGAAACATATAGTCTTCTTTAACAATTTCCCTCTTTCAATTTAGTTTCAAAAATCTCCCTCAATAATAATATTTTAAATCTAATCTCAACAATTTGATGCTCCCACATTTTTGCACAACTTCTCCTCTCTTGGGGATGTGGAAGACATGCAAGATGGATTACTATGAATTATCTTTCATGGAATGTGCGGGGGTTGACATACCTCCCTAGAAAATATTTTGTTCATGATACCAAGCATAGACTTGGTCATCTTGATGTTCTTTGTCTTCAAGAAGTTAAAGTTGTTGGGTTTCTTCTCACCTCTGCTTGCCAATTTGGTTGGCCGGACAATGCCTTATTTACTTCCCAACATGAGATTGGATGAGGTGGCATTGTTATTCTTCTCTCTCCTTGTTTACTTTCTTTTGTGGCTCTAACCCTATGCAAATGATTTTTTGAATTTTGTCATCTTTTCAAAATCATTCTTTTGACATTGTTAACATTTATGCCCCCAATGATGTTGTCAAGTGTTCACACCTATGGCATTGGTTGGTGGATCACTTGTCACCTACAACCTAAGTTCTTTCTAGAGATTTCAATATGGTTGAGCTGGCTACTGACAAGGAAGGGCTTCTTCCTCTTTGATGGGAAATTGGAGAGAGGGAGGTTTGGTGGTGTAGGAGCACACTGTAAAACATCTCCACCCAAGGAATAGGACATCTCAAACTCTCCTTTTGATTTATGCAATAAGCCCAATTTGTGAGACCAAGGGACACAAGGTGTAAATATAAACCTTTCCATCTACCTTGGTTTAAAAGGGAATTTTATTGCATTTTCATCCTAGGAATAGGAGAATAGGTGTTAGGAGACCTTAATAAGGTCTTAAACATGTTTTATTATTCTAGAATCAATTCTTGATTGACATTTTCCTCTTGATAGATTTTGGAAAAAATTGTCAAAAATTTGTCAAGTTGCAAATTTGCAAGTCTTTGTGAGAAACCAATCCAAACCACTTTGTGGTTGTAGGAACTACTAGGATCTATCTTATGGTGATAGAAATGAAGTCCCAAGACAAAGGGGAGAAGAGATTGTATGAAGAAAACATAGTTGCAATAAAAAAAATTGAATTTTTGAAGCAATTTGACTAGTTTTTGGCATTGTACAGATCTGTGCCATCTAGAAATTATAAAAGTCTAACATGGATGGATAGAGGGTTGAATATCCTCTCTAATGCTTTTGGTTTGAAGGCCTCATCAATCATATCAAGCAAGTTATTATCATTTTTGTGCTAGTTGCTGCATTATAGGCTGCACCTAGGGTTTTAATGGAAAATTGGTCATATCTTGCAAATTCACTATGGGGAAAATATAAGCCTTGGTAATTTTCAAGGTACGTGGATGTATTTTAAGATTCTTTTGGTTTCATGCTATAGCAATGCAGGCCGTGGGAGAAATCCACAAAATTGTAGGACATGCATCTCTATGTGACTGTCCTAACATGTGCATTTGAGTGCATGAAATGAGTTTGGGGTGGAGTCTAGTGTTGAAAACAAAGACTTAAGGCTTTTTCATGATCCTTGACACATTCCAAGTGTTGATGGTGTCTGTAGTGCCTCTCGTGTTTATAGTCTGTACCTTGTTCATTTCGATTCGAGAGATACTTGATACTCTTATTATTTGTACTTTGAGATGACCTCAGGTTTGGATGTTATTCTTTGATTTTAGTATCATAGATGTTATAATGCTATGATGTTCAATTTATCATATTTTTACATTGATGCTATTTTGAGATGACAATATGTCTATGATGATATCTAGTTATCTGGTATTTTGGACATATCTCTGATTCTGTTATGTGATGGATTTTATGCAATGGTGATTTACTTTATTATGGGTTCATTATGTTCTATGTGAATATGAGTGATGTAAATGGATTATTTAGTAATAAATTGAAAAAATGGTTAAATTAGTCATTTAATGCATTTATTTCTTTGACTATGATATTATATGCAATTGCACTTGCTCTTGCATTTTAGTGTGTAGGATTTATATTCGTGGTAGTGGCACATGAAGTTAGTGATTCAACTATTCATATTTCACCAATTTTGTCCTTGTATGGTCAACATATCCTTATTTTAATTGTTTAAATTAAACCTTTTTGTGATTATTAAATTTGAATTTATTTGCATTATGTGACTAGACCAGTGAGTGTGTTTATGCATTTAGAGGTTCGCATTGTCACAAAAGTTGATAAGGAAACTTTTGTGATTTTGGGTTTTTTGGCTTCAAATTTTATTGAAATTAATTTTTGGTAGCTTTTCCACAGATGAATTTGTATTTCTAGGAATAGTCTATTTTTGTTTGGGTCAATTCGGAGCCTAGCTAGTTTAACTGGCTATTTTCCCTAATCAATTATTCACTTGAAAAGTGAATAAGTATCGAAAGGGGAATTTAATGCTTCACTTCCCACTTTTGAAAAATAAAAAGTTGAGAGCTTTTTCTAATCATTCTCTAAAGGATTGCGTTTCTGTTCATTGTGAGAGCCTTAGGCATTGGGTTTTTGAGAGGTTAGTCTTGTTGGATTCGACTCGAGGAGAGCTTGCTTTTCCATAGTTCTCGATAGCTTTCATGGGATTATTATTTTATTAGGTTGATTCCCATTTCAACCCCTTTTTCTATTAGGTAGGGTTCTCTCATTTTTTTTTTGTTTCAACTCAGTTTTTGTATTTGTTTTTGGTAGTTGTTTGTCTAGAGGCTAAGAACTAGTGTTTCCCTCCATTTTTGTTTGCTAGTTTTGCCCATTGGTCGAGTATGAATATTCTCCCTATTTTTGGGATGAGGGTTTGGGATTTTATGCCATTATGCTGATCATTTTTGCATACGATGTCCAATTCCAAATTTTATTAGATTTTCGAGGCTTTTGTGCCCAAAGACAAAATTGGTTTTAATTTTTTAATTTTTCAGTTTTGAGGTTTTCACCTCATTTTGCATGCCACCCTATTTTCTCATATTTTCTTGGCATGATGTTGGTCATGGAGCTAGAGCATCCATTTGGATGTCAGTCAAACCATTGTTGCACTTTTATATTGCATTGGCATGTGTGTCATATCCATTCTCTCAAGTTGTTTCAATTGAGTGTTATTTTTCCCATGTTCTCATCCAATCATTGTGTGTGATCTTCGTGATGATGGTGCGCCACATACAATTATGTGTACATACATTTTTTAGGGACTTGTGAGGCCTAATATTCCATGGTACTTCTAGGAGTTATGATCATTAGGGTTAGATTGGGAATATGCATGCCCACAGGCACTCATTGTTGGATGAGCATGGGTAGGGTACAGTAGCATATGAAGGGGGGGGCTTCTATCTTGTAGCCTAGTGATCATGGCATCATAGGTTGATAGAGGGAGCTTTAATCAAGTGATAAAAAAATAAAACACTAGGTGGTAATGAAACTTGAGATAATTAAAAAAGTGGTATGTTAGAGCTTTTCATCAAAGAGTTGAATCTGCACGATCTGAGCTCAAGCTTTTGGATGCCAAGTGACTACCCATGATGTTAGCCCCTACTTAGTAGCCCATTGAGTGTCTGACTAGGACCTGTAGCTTATGTATTGTCTCTGATATTGGTTTTAGTCAATGTACTATCTAGTGTGAGTGTTAGCCATGGATTTTTTCTTTATGTGTGTTTATGGTTAGTTCATTATCTCTATCAACACAACGAGAGTGGAACTACGAGTTTCATGTGGTTGGGAGGCATAGCTACCTTCATCATTTCTGGGCACCAATGTACAGAGATGATCTATTATTCCAGTGTGACCATTGCTAGATGTTTTCACTTAATACTTCAAGTTTTGGAGTATGCTTCCTTGTAATTTATGCTTTCATTGGAATGCTTGTATATCGTGTTCAGATGATTATAGTATTGACACATTTACTTATTATAATTTTTAGCATATGATGTTATGATATTATCTACTTGGTTGGAGTATCTATTGCTTTTGGTTTAGCATGTTAGATTTCTTATTCTTATGATGTTATTACACTTTAGTAGTGACATCCTTATACGAAATCTTCAACTATCTAGTTGACAATTTAGGATGTTACATGTGGGGGATGGCTAGGACCTTCAAGGTTTCATGATGTTATTATGGTTGGAAGGAATTGTGCACTTAGATTTGACATTTCAGTTAATTGTGACATTGCTTTCAATTATTTCCCTTTGCTGCTATGTTAGATGGTTAGTCACAACATCCATCTTGTAGTTATTGTTTGAGTGTCTATGCCTCAACTATGGATCTAGTATTCCATGGTGTAGAGGTTCTAACTTCTTGTTTTATCCCTTGATTTGTCCTTGGAGCATTTCTTGTTCTTGGGAAATCATGCATCGACATTTGTTGATACATTATAGTATTGCATGCCCAAAGGAAAAATATTGTGTGATCCGTAAAAGTATTTCACACCTTTAGGAGAAATGTCATGCAATACTCGAAAGTATCGCATGCCCATTGAAGAGAGATCATAAGATACTATGAAGTATTGCATGCCTTCTTGAGAAGTGTCGCTTAAACCCTAGAGATATCACAATCCTTCATTAAAAAGGTCGTATGATACTGGAAAGTATCACATAGTACTCAATTAAAATATCATTTGGGTTTTGAAATAAACTTGTTTGGATGGGGCATTACATTTGGTACTAGAGCCCATGTTGCAAAATTGGGATCTCTGTGTTATGCTCCTACTACAGTTTTATTTTTTGTATGTGTATTGTTAGTTACTGGTTATTATTTTGATACCTTGTTGTGACTCTTATGCTAGTGACTTGCTTATTCTAACCTTATCTTGTTGCTTCAATAGTGATGCCTCTTGTATATAGACCTGGTGGTCGGAGTGGTGTTTGTAGCAATAACCATGGAGAAGAACACTAGGAAGAAGACTGTTAGGATGGAGGGCTCAACAAGGTAAGCTTTAAGCAACCCCCCTCAAAAAAGAGATATAAAAATATTGGCAAATCTTACATTATTTTGAAAAATAAAAATAATTTCTATTATTAATTGATGAATCTTTAACTATTTAAATTGTTTTATAACTACATTTAATGAAAATGTGGCAATTTTAAGTATTTTTAAGAGCTAAATTATTAGCTAAAATTTCCTAAAATTAGCCAATTAGCGAATATTAGCCACTAAAAAAAAACCCTAAGAAGGAGAATATGGTAATAATGAGCAAAATGACATTGGGGTATTGATGCCAGTACTTTAGGAGATTCTTTCTTGTTTGGGCCCTTGTGTAGAGGAATGTTGTCAAGATCATGATCAAGAAGAGGGATCCCATCATGAAGATTCCCATCAGTCAAAGCATAGAGAGGAGAAGCATAAACATGAATTTTCCCATACCCCACTGGTGGCAAAGGGCACCATCAGGGTGGTAGGGACCTCAACAATGAAGATTCCATCCATTTGGACATTATTAAATCTCTTCAACAATCTAAACTGCCATTGTATGATGGTAAGGGAGGTAACCTCAAGGCATAAACTTAGTTATTGGACATGGGGCATTGTTTCACCATGTACCATATGCAACCAATGTGAAGGCCTGTTGTGCAATTATTCCGTTGAGGGACCATGCATTTATATGGTGAAATATTAAGGGGTAGAAGCTCTAGATCAGTGTTGCAGATCTCACCTGGGAGATCTTTGAGGAGAGGTTCCAAGAGAGATTCTTATCTCCTCAATTTAGAGAGGCTTGTGTTGATGAGTTCCATGAGATTAGAAAAGGGAACATGATAGTGGACCAGTATGAGATCCGATTCTTTGAGCTTAGATAGTATTTATGCTACAATCATGATGATTTACTCCTGACTCATTATAAGGAAACTTGCAAGAAAATATATAATTTTTTCCACATAACCCATAATATATTTGAAATAAATATGCAATTAAAATCCACATGCAAGAGAATAGACAACATACCCACAAATATTGTGACACAAGATATACCCTGGGAAACCCTCATTGAGGGAAAAACCAAGCCTCCAAAAGCATCCATTATAATGTATTATTCAACAAAAATATTATTGCAATAGAACCATGGAAGCCTTCAAAGCCATAACTACAACCAAGAAATCTATAGAAACAAACATGAATCCACACATCCCATGCCATGCTTCTAACCTTCACAAATGCTCCCTTGACTAACTTCTCAAGCGTTGTCCCACTCGACTCTTTCCTTTTTCCCTTTTATCTTCTCACTGTCTTATCTCTACAACTACCTTTATGACTACTTATATAGTAGCAAGTCCCACAAAACCACTAAGTGATATTACATAAACCATGTGTTACCTAACCCATTGACCCTACATTTAATATTAGAAATTTAATTCTTTTCTTCAATATTAAATAATTACATGAAATAATATCACAATGTTACAATACAACTCATCAAGTATATCCCATAGGAATCTTTGCATGTTGCACATCCATTGAAGTGCAAAATTACATAATAAAATAAAATAATAAAATATAACAATATTATGCAATGTGTGAAACACGCATTATCTCAACAATCTCCCACTTATTGTATACATTGCATAGGGTCAACATGTAGCCACATAAATAAATAAGGAAACAATCCCTCCTAGCATATCCACCATCATGGATCAAAGTACATGAAGTGCTCCATCTTGGTACCCTCAACAAAATCAAAGTATCCAACATCTCAAACATGAATGATCTCACCTCCTATTATGCCACTACCACTACACATACATAGAAGCCATCCAAAGAGAAAGCCAACCAACTTATCACATTAGAAGATCATAAAATCCTATACCAACTAAAATTTCAAGCACAAAAACTTGATCCAAAGGTAATCACATGTATCTATAGTTGTCAAAATAATATCCATAGCTAAAATAACACCAGAAACAAGTGTCAAACCCATCCAACTATCTGTATCTCCAAAGGTATACCAAGTGAATCTCACAATCATCAACATATCCAATTTAACCTGCAATCACAAGCCTCAAGAGCAATACCTACCACATATATACTTAGAAGCTCCCACTGCAAAAGATAATGTTAAATCTATAACCAATCCGCTCACAACATCTCAAAGAAGTGAATCTATATAGTCTCAAGGGCATCCACAACACATAAATCAATAACTTGCAAGAACAACTCTCATAACAAATCTCCCAAGCTCACCACAACCAACAAAGAAAAGAGATAAAGGAATAACCATGCTATCTCCCACATGACATACATGAGCACAAACTAGTGATTATAATCTCTAACCAATCTCAAATCAAATGTAAGTGAAATCAAACATCCAAAAAGATAACCAAAACCAAAGAGAAATCATGCAAATCAAAACCTATATCATGTCCTACACACACCTCTAGATGTAAATTGTGCAAGTATGATCTCCTCCATGAAAACCCAACCAAGAAGCCTCAACAACACCCAAACCATACCATATAACTAATCATAGATGTAAGCCTCTCACAAGAAGATCAAACTCATAAGCCATTCCTAAACCAAGAAATAACCATTCCTAACCCAAGGAATATGCCCAATATAAAATCATCTCCTAAACTCAACCAACATAACAACATATAAAAATGGAGATAACCAATGCTAAACCATCTCTCAAATGAATGCTCCATAGCTAATTCATGTACCATAGTTCAAGATCTATATCCATGAAAGACAAGTATAAACATAATGCACCTAAGAGAAACAATGGACTATACCTCTCAAGTAGCAAACTGCCAAGTAGACCAAGAGTGAGGAATGAGAATACTCATCAAGATATCCAAGTCTCCAATCAAGACTCATCTAAGAAAAATCTCCTCTCAAGTCCATATTAGGTAATGCCCCTCGAACTTTCTATTGAAACCATAAACCATCCCAGCAAATACTTCTCTAATCCAAAAGAAATCAACATCATGATCATCTCTAAATATCCGTGAGCACCTGTAACCAATCAATCCATGCCAACTCCAAATGCAACATAGTAATATCATGAATTAATTAGCTTATGATCAATGTACTCAATACCATGAAACTAAACTAAGATCAATGTCAATGTTCCAACCATGGCTCAAGGAACATAAACATGATAACATGATCTTACTATCTCAACCAAAGAGATAACATATCAAAATTATAAACGTGTGTCAAGAATATACCATGACATAAAAATGAAACCATCCTCACACCAAGGATAAAATGCCAAATGAAAGCATAAACCACACCTTTACCAAGAACCCCATTAGTCCTCAAGATGCAACCATCTCTAGACACCATGAAGAAAACTATCTCCACATACCATGAAGAACCATGCCAAATGAAAGTATAAACCACACCTTTACCAAGAACCCCATGAGTCCTCAAGATCTAAACATCTTCACATGCCATGAAGATAACCAAGTGCACCATGCAAATGTCAAAGGCACTTCTACCACAACAAGATCTAAGACAAACATTCAACATATGCAAATACTCAATCATTATATCAATGCCAACAACTCCCACTCAACCATGGTACCAAGTCACCTATGACATCATAAAATCTATCTTCTACATAAAGATCTTCCATGTCTACACTCAGACAACCAAAGTGTTAGTACCAAGTGAAACCAAAATCTCCAAACCAAGAAGATACAACCTAACTAAGAACTAATCCTATACTATCACCTCATCACAGTCATTAACTCCCACTAAACCATGCATCCAAGATACCCATGAAAAAATGATGAAAAACCATCCTCTAACCATGTGAATCCACCAAGGTATCAAGCCATCAAATAAATCAAAGTGCACAAAATGAGCTCCTCAAAAGAAATCAAATAATCATGATCCTCAACCAAGAAGATATACCACCATAACCAAATCAAAAATCCAAACAAATGAACATCAAGGATGTACCTATATATCCAATCATGTCATGCTGAAATTCATGAAACTATTATCACATCCATGAATCAAGCATTTGACTCTCAATATGTTCAACTTGTCAACATAAAATAGTTAACCACAATCCTCCACCATGACTATACCTAGTAACAACATCTCATCCCTTTTACAAGAAGAAACAATCAACAAATCATGTGACTTAAGGCATAGACAACCCAAATCGAATCCACCAATCTGAATATGCACCAATAATGAAAGATCAATGGGCAAAGACGATCCATAGTCAAGCTATAGATGCAACCTATAAGTATAAACCATTTAGAACACTGCACAACTTGTGGACCCAACAAGTCATCATACATATCCAAACCAAACACTAATAACCATATCATTATGAAACCAATCTAAAATATGAACTGAGTATACAATGACATCAAATCTTAAATCTCCAAAATATACAATGTCATAAATTCACATTGTTACCATAATCAATATTTATCATAAATTGTTCAGATTAATGTATCACCAAATAAATCATGCCAAACCTGCACCAAATTAGAACCAATGTGTAGAGCTCTCAAAGTGCTTTCTGTTGACTATTCAAAGTCTAAAATTTGACTCCATATGCCCAAGTTATGCCCTAATATGTGCTCAAAATAAACAACATTTGATTTAGAGCTCTCAAAACCTAATAAAATATCAAAATCATAGAAAAAAACCTACACCAAGTTGTAGTGCAATGAATTAGCTTTCCAACGCCTTTAAGAAGTTTGAAATTCGATATTCTAAGAGAAAGTTATATCCATTTTACTAAGATAGTCTTTTTACCATTTTTACCGCAATTTTTTTTATGACAAAAATTTTGATGGGATTAAATTTGACAACCATCATGGGCTGAAATTAAAAATATTTTTTCTTTCCTCTGAATATGGCCAAACTAGGGCATATTATATATCAAAATTTATGAAAACATCAACTCAGATCTAATGGTGAGGTTTATTTTTGCCTAAGAGGTCATTTTTGCAAGCTCCCCCCTAAAACTCTGATTTAAATGAAGCATTCAAAAAAAAAATTATCCAAAAATTTCACATGGCCAAAATATTTCAACATCCTATCATAATAACAAACTCAAAAGCCTCAAATCTACAATAATACCTACAAAATCCATATATCTTGTCCTTTCTTTTATCCTCTCATGCATTCCCATGGATTCAATCTAGGGTTACAATAATAAAACCATAGCTTTGATACCACTTGTAAGAAATAATATAACCATTTTCACATAATCTATAATAGATCTAAAATAAATATGCAATTGAAATCCACATGTAAGACAATAGACAACATACCCACAAATATTGTGACATAAAATATACTTTGGGAAATCCTCATTGAGGAAAAAATCTAGCCTCCAAAAGAATCCATCACCATGTGTTATTCAACAAAAATATTATTGCAATACAACTATAGAAGCCTTCAAAGCCATAGCCACAACCAAGAAATCCATATGAACAAGCATGAATTCACACATCCCATTCCATGCTTCCAACCTTCACAAATGCTCCCTTGACTATCTTGTCAAGCCTTGTCCCACTCGACTCTTGCCTTTTTCCCTTTTGTCTTCTCACTATCTTGTCTCTACAACTACCCTTGTGGCTGCTTATATAGTAGCAAGTCCAATAAAACCACTATGTGGTATTACATAAACCATGTGCTACTCAACTCATTGACCCCACATTTAATATTGGAAATTTGATTCTTTTTTTCAATATTAAAAAATTACATGAAATATTATCACAATTTTACAATACAACTCATCAAGTATATCCCATGTGAATCTGTACATGTTGCATATCCATCTAGATGTAACATTACATAATAATATAAAATAATACAATATAACAATATTATGCAATGTGTGCAACACCCATTATTTCATCCAAGGCCTTAAGGATACCCTTATTGGAGAAGTTTGTATGCATCAACTTAGGACTCTTGTTTTTGCTGTTGAGAAGATACATATTGCAGAGTAATTTGGCTAGAGGCTATAGTGGTAAATCAGGTTCTTAGAACCAGAGTGTTCATAATTTAGGATAGGATACATAGTTTAGCTAGGCCTCAGGTGATGCAGGAGCATCCAGAGGTATAAGGGCAATCCTGTGTCACCCAAAAAAATGTACTTAGACTTAGTTTCTGTTTCATGTCTTTACATTTTTGGATACCCATTTGGCTCAAATAAAGGTTCCAACTCTCATAGTTCAACTATCGGTGCGTTTGAAAATCTTGAAAAAATAGGAGCATGTATTTGGGCCATCATTTTGGTGACCTAGAAGGTGTGAATTGGCCAGATGAATGTAATCATGATTTAGAGCATTTTTGAAAAAGAATTAGGTTAATAGGCCCCATGGTTTGAAAGTTATTGTAGTTTTTCGAGTTTTGGAGACCTCCTAAGAATGCTTCAAAGTCAAGTTTTGGGCATTAAATGACCTTGAAAAGGGTCAAAAAATGTGGGACGAGCAAAGCTTGTCCATAGGGCTATAGAGCGCTTCAAGAGCTTTCCGAAAATGTAAACGGTTTGTCAATCGGAGCTACGGTTCAAAAGTTATGCCTCCCGAAAGTTCGGTTATCATTTCTGGATTCTTCTAGATTTGCACCGACTTCTAATGCAGCTTTTGGAACCTTCTATTTCATCGGTGGATGCCTACTAGCACTTTCTAGAATGTACTCCTAGTCCTTAACCCTCCGGGGTCTATTTAAGGAGATTTCTGGCATTGTAAAAGACAGTTCAGATTGGAGTTTGAGAGGAGGTACCATAAGGAGAAATTATCTCCAGATTTATGCTATTGTAAGCCCTTAGGGCATGTTTTGAAGTTTATTTTCCTGTACTGGTTGTACTAACTTATTTTCTCAGTTAATATAATTTTCCTTTTGTGTTGTTTCCATTCTGTTCTTGGCTTGTGTTCCCATCATCAGGGAAGGGCAAGGCCTAGTCAACACCCTCTCAGGGTGGTTATCACCATAAGAGTAAGAAGAGATTTTGGGGCAAGGGTGGACAGTCTTCAAGTACCACCAAAAGGAAAGAGGATAACCAAAACCATGGGTAGAAATCTTTGTAGAATCATCCTCCTTAGAAAACTCAGTAAGACTCTAGTAGGGGTAGTGCATCATATCCTAATGCTACTCATAGTGGTTGCAAAATAGGTTCCAACTTCAGGGAAAATTGTTATTCTTGGGGTCAATCCAGCTATAGATCTTTTGAGTTTTCTATTAAACCACCTTCTTTAGGACCTAGTAAGGGTGCAACCAGATTGGAGCCTATAGTGGGAGATGCAAGAAGGAGTCATTAAGTCTTTGCGATGGTTGATAACCATCAAACTAAGCATCAAGGTATGGTAGTTGAGGCTATAGGTAAATTTCATGACATTTTTTCTTCAATTTTGTTTGACTTTGGTGCTTTAGATTCTTTCATTTCACCATCTCTTGTTTAGTGATGTGGGCTAGTGATAGTAAGTTAGGTTAATAGCTGTCAAGTTGAGTTAGCCATGGGTTCTAAAGTGGTTGTGGATGCATTGGTCAGAGGTTGTATTTTGGATTTGGGAACCTTCACCACCACAGTAGATCTTTGTATCCTACCTCTAGGATCATTGGCATTGTGTTTGGCATGGATTCATTAGCCATCCATAAGGTGAATATAGATTTTTGTCATAAGTTGGTACAGTGTGTTGATGACACTGGTGGGTAGGTGGAACTTTTGGGAGTCTAGAGACCAGTCTCACTTCAAATGGTTTTAGCTAATCAGTTGAAGTGGAGTGTACAAAAGGGTTGTTAGATGTTTCTTATTTCTATTAGTGATCTTGAGGAAATCAAGAGTTGTATGATGATACTTGATGATCACCCACTCCTTCATGAGTACGTAGATGTGTTTCTTGATGAGATAACTAGTATGCCATCGTAGCATGACATTGATTTTTGAATTGATCTTCTACCAGGAGTAGAGATGATATCACAAGCTCCTTACTGTATAACTACTTAGGAGTTGAGTGATCTTAGGTTATAGTTGGAGGAATTGTTGGTCAAGGGCCATATTCATCCTATTGTATCCCCATGGGGTGCATCAGTCATCTTTGTGAAGAAGAAGGATGGATCTTTGCATTTGTGTATTGACTACCAACAATTGAATAAGGTGACGATAAAGAACTAGTATCCTTTGCTAATGATAGATGACTTATTTGATCAAGTGAGGAAGCATGAGTGTTCTCAAAGATTGATCTGAAGTCAAGATACCATCAACTTTGTATCCAAGAGGCTGACATTCATTAAACAACTTTTTGTACACATTATAGACATTATGAGTTTATGATTGTAGCCTTTGGTTTAACCAATACACCATCAGTGTTTATGAGTTTGATGAATGAAGTATTTCAAATGTACCTTGATCAATGTGTCATTGTATTCTTGGATGACATATTAATCTATTTGAAGACTGTTGAGGAGTATGAGGTCCATTTATGTTAGGTGTTGTAATGTCTGAGAGACCATTAGTTATATGGAAACTTGAGTAAATATGGATTCTTCTAGCTAGAGGTAAAGTATTTGTGACACATTATCACTAGTGATGGTATTGCAGTGGATCTAGAGAAAATTTATGCTATCATGGATTGGCCAATAGCCACTAATGTTTCAGAAGTTCATAGTTTCATAGGATTGGTGGATTATTACCGTCGCTTCGTGAAAAATTTCTCACAAGTAGCTCATCCCATCACTTCTCTTTAGTGGAAAGGGAAGAAGTTTGTTTGTCTAGATCAGTGTGAGGAAAAATTTAATGCTCTCAAGGAATGTTTGACCAATGCACCAATCCTTGTAATGCCTAATTCTATAGGTAATTTCATGGTTTGCATAGATGCTTCATTTAAAGGCATGGGTGTAGTGTTGATGCAGGATGGTCGTGTGATTGTATATGAGTCTATAAAACTCAAGGACCATGAGCTTAACTAACCCACTTATAATTTTGAACTCATGGTCATAGTGTATGCTCTTGTTCATTGGAGACATTTCCTTTTCTGACACAGGTTTGAGTTGCATGGCAATCGTAGGAGCTTGCAGTGTATCTTTACTCAACCAAACCTGAATGCACGACAACATCGCTGGATGAAGTTCTTGTGGGAGTATGAATTTGATGTTCATTACATTAAAGGGAATTATAATTTTGTTGCGAATTCCTTGAGGAGGAAACATGAGATATCAATGTTGTAATTGGGAGTGGATTTGTGAGGTTGTATCTTAGAGGATTTTCCTAGTGACACTTGGTATCAGGAGGTGAGGGCAGAGATCAATTCTGGATGTACCCTAGAGGAGAGAATTTTTGGATACTTTCTTGAGTCTAATGGACTACTATGACACTTAGGGTGTACCTATGTACCCATGTTAGGTGATCTTCATGCCTTGGTTTTGTTAGAAGTGAATTATGTACCATATTCCACACATCTCGATGTCAAGAAGATGCATGTTGATCTTAAATAGTTATACTATTGGGTAGGGATGGGGTGCAATGTTGCTAATTTTGTTACTCAATGTCTCGAGTGCCAATCAGTGAAGGTAGAGCATCAAAGAGTGAAGGTAGAGCATCAACATCTGGTGGGTCTTTTGTAGCCACATGCCATTCCAAAGTGGAAATGGGATATGATATCTATTGATTTTATTATGGGATTGCCTATATCATCATAGAGACATGATTATATCATGGTGACAATGGACAAGCTATCCAAGGTAACACATTTTTCACCCATGAGATCATCCTACACAACTTTATTTGTAGCACATATTTTCTTGGAGGATATTGTTCATTTGCATGGGATCCCTCATCAAATTATTTTGGATAGAGATCTAGTATTTACTTCTACATTGTGGATGTCTCTTCAACATGCTTTGGGCACATAGCTCAATGTTAGTTCAGCTTATCACCCAAAAAGTGATGGTCAGACTGATAGAGTGAATCATGTTATGGAAGATATGCTTTGCATGTATGTGATGGACATATAGGTGAAGTGGGATGATTACTTATACCTTGTTGAGTTTTCCTACAACAATGAGTATCATAGTTCTCTTGGCATGTCACCTTTTTAGCCCTTGTATGATGACCATGTCACGCCCCTTTGAGTTGGAATTGTTTAGAGGACCATATTCTTTTTGGTCAAGAGATACTTTAGGATATGGGGTAGTAGGTTGTTCGTATTAGGGAGGATTTGGTTACTGCTTAGAATAGGCAGAAGAAGTATGCAAATCCTTATAGGTTGGACCGTCACTTTTCTATTGGCAATGGTGTTTTTGCAAGTGCATCTGAGGAAGAGCTCCATCTATTATGGGAGAGACTCTAACTTGGCACCACATTTTTTCGGACCATTTGAGATCCTTGAGAGGATCGCACATCCACAATGCCTTTTATGTTTATGTTTTGAGGTAGCATATTCCTAATGTGACCCATGTTCTTGATTAGGATGCTTTATAGGTAGTGAATGAGTAGCTTACTTTGAAGCCCATATATATCCTTCACCATTGGTGGTTGATTTTGAGAGGTCAGGACATCAAGCAGGTAAGGGTACAATGGGACCTGAGCAATTAGACCTCTACAACTTGGGAAGATGCTATACAATTGAGGGGATTGTACCCTATTTGTTTACTCATTTGTAGGAGTAAGCCTATGCTAGTGGGGGAGGATGTAATGCCTCTCATGTTTGTAGTCTATACCTTGTTCATTTTCATTTGAGAGATACCTGATACTCTTATTATTTCTACTTTGATATGACTTGAGGGTCGGATGTTATTCTTTGATTTTAGTATGATAGATGTTATACTACTATATTGTTTAGTTTATCATATTTGCATGTTGATGTTGTTTTGAGATTATAGTAGGTCTATGATGATATTTGGTTATCTGGTATTTTGGACATATCTTTGATTCTATTATGTAATAGATTTTATGCTATGATGATTTACATCATTCTGGGTTCATTATGTTTTATGCGAATGTGAGTGATGTAAATGGATTATTTAGGTATAAATTGAATAAATGGTTAAATTAGTCATTTAATGCATTTGTTGCTTTAGCTATGATATTATATGCAATTGTACTTGATCATACATTTTAGTGTGTAGGATTTATATCCCTGGCAGTGGTGCATGGAGTTAGTGATTCAACTATTCATATTTCACCAATGTTGTCCCTGTATGGTTGATGTATCTTTATTTTGATTATTTAAATTAAATCTTTTAGTGGTTATCAGATCCAAACTCATTTGCATTATGTGACTAGAATAGTGTATGTGTCTATGCATTTAGAGGTTTGCATTGCTGCGAAAGTTGCTAAGGAAATTTCTATGATTTTGGGTTTTAGGCTTCAAATTTTATTCAATTAAATTTTTGGCAAGTTTTCCATAGATGAATTCCTATTTCTAAGAATAGCCTATTTTCATTTGGGTCAATTTAGAGTCTAGCTAGTCTAATTGGCTATTTTCCCTAATCAATTATTCACTCAAAAAGTGAATAAGTATTGAAAGAGAAATTTAATTTTTCACTCCTCGTTTTTGCAAAATACAAAATGGAAATATTTTTCTAAATTTTTTCTCTAAAGGATTTCTTTTTTGTTTGTTGTAAGAACTTTAGGTGTTGGATTTTCGTGAGCTCAGTCTCATTGGATCTGACTCGAGGAGACCTTGCTTTGCTATCATTTTCGATAGCTTTTGTGGGATTATTATTTTATCAAGCTAATTCCTGTTTCAACCCCTTTTGTTGTCAAGTAGGGCTCTCTTGTTTTCTTGTTTCAATTCAATTTTTCTATCTATTTTTGGTAGTCATTTTTCTAGAGGCTGAGAACTAGTGTCCCCCTCTGTTTCTATTTGCTGGTTCTACTCGATTAGTTGGGTATGAACATTTTCCCTATTTTTGGGATGAGGATTTGGGGTTTTGCACCATTATGTCGGCCATTTTTGTATATGGTGTCCAAACCCAAATTTTATTAGATTTTCAAGGCTTTTGTGCCCAAAGACAAAATGGGTTTTATTTTTCAAAGTTTTCTAGTTTTGTTGTTTTTACCTCATTTCACTTGCCACCCTATTTTCTCAATGGCATGATGTTGGTCATGGACTTGGATCATTTATTTGGATGTTAGTCAGACCATTGTTGCACTTTTATGTTGCATTGGGATGTGTGCCACATCCATTCTCTCAAGCTATTTTGGTTGAGTATTATTTTTCTTGTGTTCTCATCTAGTCCTTGTGTTATGATCTTTGTGATGGTGGTGTGTGACACATGAGTAAATGCACATAAATTTTTCAGGGATTTGTGAGGCCCAATATTCTATGGTGCTTCTAAGAGTTATGATCATTGGGGTTGGTTTGGGAATATGCATGCCTATAGTCACTCATCATTAGATGAGCATAGATAGGGTAGGGTAGCACATGGAGGGGGCTTTTATCTCATAGCTTGGCGATCATGGTGCCATAGGTAGGAAGAGAGAGTTTTAGTCAAGTGATAAATAAATAAAACACTAGGTGCTAATGAAACTTAAGATAATAATAAAATGTGGTGTGCTAGAGCTTTTCATCGAGGAGTTGAATCTACATAGTCTGAGCTTGGGCTTTTGGATGCCAAAAAACTCTCCATGATGTTAGCCCCTACTTAGTATCCCATTGAGTGCCTTACTAGGACCTGTAGTTTATGCATTGTCTCTGATCATGGTTTTAGTCATCATACTATCTCGTGCGAGTGTTAGCCATGTATGTTTTCTATATGTGTGTTTGTGGTTAGATCATTATCTCCATCAACATGGTGGGAGTGAACCTATAGGTTTCATGTGGTTGGGAGGCATAGCTACCTTCACCACTACTGGGGACTGGTGTATAGATATGGTCTATTCCCTTAGTGGAACCATTTTTGGATGTTTTCACTTGGTACTTCAGGTTTCAGAGTATGCTTCCTTGTGATTTAAGTTTTTTTTGGAATGCTTGTATATAATGTTTAGATGATGTTAGTATTGACACATTTCCTTATTATGATGTTTAGAATATGATATTATGAAGTTATCTGCTTGGTTGGAGTATCAATTTCTTTTGGTTTAGCATGTTAGATTTCCTATTCGTATGATGTTATTACACTTTTGTAGTAATGTCCTTATTAGATAAGTCTAACTATCTTGTTGTCAGTTTGAGATGTTATTCACAAGGGATGGCTAGGACTAATAGAACACAAATCTAGATGTACCCCAAAATGAGATGATCTAGAAACCAAGAAATAAACACACAACAAAAAATGAACAAGAGGAATGCAATTCAGATCTAGAGAGACAATATCTCATATATTTGAATCAAGAAATTTACATCCAACATGCCTGGCTGTATGACCTTCTAGGTTACAACTATTAGAAAGAAGAATATATCTTTCAAAGAAGAATAGATCTCCCAACTCATATGTGAACTTTTATCTCTAAGATACTCCATGCTAAGACTCCACAACTAAAATGACTTCTTCATCACTCCCCAAATTATGATTAAGACTCTACCCAAGATCCCCTTAAATAATTTCATGGCCACAAGTTGGCCTATTAAAAATTACCAATGAAATAAACCTTTAAATTAAATACATAATGAAGCCACAAGTTGGCTCTCAAAAAATATTAAATACCCATCACAAAAATAAATATGTGCCAAGTCAGCCCAAACTAGAACTAGATACAAAAAACAAATACTGACACTCGACACATACATGATCACTTGGAACAAACAAGAACACTCAACACATGAAGAAACACTTGACCAATACTGGATGAATTGACATACATTGCAACTCAGCAAACACTACAACTCAACAAACATTGCATGCTCGACTAACACTACAACTAACCAACTTGGTACTTGAAGGATCACTCAGTCAATACTGGTAGAATAAATGGGATAACACACTAACCAACATGTTAACATGATAGTGGGAAACTTCAACTTGGTAATGACTAAAAATTTATTGGCACTTGGCAATTGCTGTAACTACAGATTTTAGATAAATCAAGTAGAGATCAATCCAAGGTAACTCAAGTAGTTTGACCATGTGATGGCACTCCCTAGAATTTAGCTAGAGTCTCCTCTATAATTTTTTTTGTATTTGTCTCTAGTGGTGTTGTTAGTGGTGATTTACTTATTGTTGGATGTATTTAATGTGGTTATTTACTTTCATTGATGGTGATTAGTGATTTATGGTTGACGTACTTTTGGCATATGGCTTTTGTCTTGAGCTGGATATCTTTCATTGACTTTATCCTATGATTTTGGTGGTTTGATCTATTCTTGGTATATGTATGATGTTGGTATTGGTTTGAGTGTTCTTCCTTTTGGAGTATCTTATCTTCTTGATTAGTAAGTGTTACCTTTGAGGTAGTTTTGGCTATTAGGATTCCTTGCCTAGAATTGTTTTATAATTTGAGTATCTATATGTGGATCATACATTATCTCTCCTACATGGTGGGAGTGGGATCTTGATTAGGTGACTATGTGGTCGGGAGGTAGTGTATTCTTACCATTTGGGTCCCCCTCAGATTGACAGATGTTGAATGGTCCTTAATACAGTGGTACCATTATCATTCTTCCTCTTGTCTTGAAGATTTCTATTCATTTGATGTATCTATGTATTATGTGTTTTGAGATCCTATGAGATATTGTATTGTATATTGATGTATTTGTATCCATTTCACATACACTATGACATGTGCAGTGGATGCTATTCATTAAGTATACTTTCATGTTATTAGTTGTACTTATGCATTTTCTTATATGACTATGTATGTGTTTATTTATTTTATGATTATGGACAATATAATTGAGACTTAAACTTATTAATAAACTTTGTTAAATGTGACTCAATGTAAAGGAATCCTTGAGGAATTGAAATTGCATTTGTAATTGATTATGTATTCTTGAAGGGTATGTATATATTTCTTCTTCATTATTGTTACTTTGATGTTGTTCAAACTTTAAAAAAAATTGTTCAATAAACTTTGTAACATATTAGGTTTATTTCTTTTGGGTTTTTGACCAGGGCATTACATTCATAATCTCTTTAACAGGCCAACAAACCTTCTTTTTGATCCTCATAGGCCAACTCAAATAAGACTCTTTCAAATCATCAATTCTTTCATGTAAATCATCCCAAAAAGAATCATACTCATTTCTCTCAACATCATCAAGATGTTTTCCACAATCTTGCGCTAACTCAATAGTTTCTACACCGGCTACAAGTTTCCTCAACATGTCAAATAATTCTAGATCACCATATCTCCTTCCATGAACTATATTTTCATAAACAATGATCAAACAATGAGTCCTTTGAAAGTGTAAGCCAAATATGTAGATTTGAAAACACCAACTCACATCACCAACTAGCTAGGACTTCCAAAATCAAAACCCTTCTCTGATAAACTTTCATCCAACCAAGGTCCTAGTACAAACTACCTCACACTTTGGTGATCTGCTTGCACACTTAGGAACAACTAAGCTCTAATACCAATTGATGTAGTGCAAATCCAGATGTACCCCAAAATGATGTGATCCAGAAACCAACAAAAAAAAACAACAAAAAATGAACAAGAATGATATTTAGATCTAGAAAGAAATTATTTCATATATTTGAATCAAGAAGTTTACATCCAACATGCTCAAATGTACGACCTTCTAGGTTACAACCATTACAAAGAAGAATACATCTTTCAAAGAAGAAAAAATCTCTAGACTCAAATGCAAACTTCTATCTCCAAGCTAGTCCATGCTAAGAATCTACAACTAAAATGACTTCTTCATCACTCCTCAAATTATGATTAAGACCCTACCCAAGACCCCCTTAAATACTTGCATCACCACAAGTTTTCCTATTAAAAATTACCAACTAAATAAACCCTTACATTAAATGCATAATTAACCCACAAGTCAGCTCTTAATAAATATTAAATACCCATCAAAAAATTTAATACATGCCAGGTCGACCAAAACTAGAACTAGACATAGAAAAAAATACTAGCACTGGACACATACATGATCACTCGGCACCAAAAAGAACACTCAACACATGAAGGAACACTCGATCAATATTGGATGACTCGAAACACATTGCAACTTGGTAAACACTACAACTTAGCAAATATTGCATGCTCAACTAACATTGCAACTAACCAACTCGACACTTGAAGGATCACTCAATCAGTACAAGTAGAATAAATGGGATGACACACTAACCAGTATGTTAACATGACAATAGAAAACTTCAACTTGACAATGACTGAAAATTTACTAGCACTTGACAATTGTTGTAACTCGATAGAAACCAATAGAATCAATAGGATAGCATGATGGCTAGGATGTTTCTACATCAAGGACCTTTGAGGTTTCATGATGCTATTAAGATTGGGAGGAACCATGCACTTAGATTCAATGTTTTAGTTCACTATGATGTTGCTTCTATATATTGTGATGTTGCTTCTATATATTGTGATGTTGCTTCTATATACTATGGTGTTGCTTTTGATTATTTCCCTTCACTACTATGTTAAATTGTTAGTTACAATATCTATCTTGTAGTTATTGTTTGAGTGTCTATGGCTCGACTATGGATTTGGTACTCCTCGGTGTAGTGGTTCTAACTTCTTGTTTTATCCCCTGATTTGTCCTTGGAGAATTTACTCTTGTTCCTTGGTGACCATGCATTAGCATTGGGTGATACTTTAAAGAATCACACACTCAAAGGAGAAATATCATGCAATTCTTAAAAGTATTGCATACGTTAAGGAGAAATGTTGTGCAATGCTGGAAAGTATCGCACGCCCATTGGATAAAGATTGTATGATACTTATGAAGTATCACATGCCTTCTTGAGAAGTGTCACTCAAACCCTAGAAGTATCACACTTCTTTATTAGAAAGGTCATACGAAACTGGAAAGTATTGCATAGTGCTAAATTAAAGTATTGCCTGGGTTTTTAAAAAAACCTATTTGGGTGGGGCATTACAATTTCTAGGAGGCTATAGTTGGGGTACGTCCTTTGCTAATCAGCCCTAATTAGGCCTAGTTCTTAATTGACAAACTCTAGGAAAAGTGGAGTTGGAAGATTGGTCTAGAGTTCTCCCTTTAGGGATACTTGAGGGTAGTTGTCAAGGTCCCTTTGAACTTGGAGTTGGGTTTGGTCAAGCCCTTGGAAGCCCTAGAGATCAACTTGCTGAATTTTTTTCCTTGTAGCCCTCTTAGTAAGACAAAACAGTCAATTGTGCCATAAACTTGAAAAAAGGATTGTGAAGTTGCAAAATTTGATTGTTTGAGTTGTTTTTGGTAAGTGGGGATTGGACTTAACTATAGAGGAAGAGGTACAATCAATGAGAGAGGACATATTGGAAAAAAATCTAGTGATAGTAACCAAGAGGGTAATCATGCTGAAGGAAGTTCTAGAGGATCTTCAAAAGGGAGAAGAGGAGAATCTAGAGAAAGATTTGGAGGGAGAAGTTTAGGACCTCCAAGATTTTATAAGTGTAATCAAGTGAGGAATATAGCCTCAAAGTGCCCTGACAAGCCAAGCAATCAGGTAGAAAGAAGGGTCTCTCTAACAAGAGAGGATGGCAGTCAAGAAGAATTATACATAAACTCCTATGTAGCACCTAAGGAAGGGGAGAATTTGATGATGAGGAGGACCTTACTAAGGACACCTACACCTCAAGAACCACCATAGAGAAAGTCACTATTCAAGACAACTTACAAAGTTAGAGGCAAGATGTGTAAAATGATAATTGAAAGTGGATCTACTGACACATGGTGTCAGCAAAGGTAGTGGAGAAACTAAAATTGAGGAGGGTACCTCACCCTTTTACCTACAAGGTGTCATGGCTCACAAAGTGTCAAAATGTTGTTATTGAAGAACAAGCTTGGGTGGAGCTGGAGCTTGGAAAATACAGAGGTAAGGTACTATGTGACATAGTTCCAATGAATGCTTTCCACTTGTTTCTTGGGAGAATATGGAAATATGATGTGGAAGTACACCATGATGGAATATTGAACACCTACACCATCAACTAAAATGGAGAAAAGGTAATCTTATCGCCCATGTCTAATAATGTAGATAAAAAAAAGGAATCAAAATTTTTGTTTGTAGTTGAGAAAGAGTTCCTAAGGATAGGCAAGAAGGACAAATATCCATGTTTTTCTTTTGTGATAAAGCTATAGGAAAAGAGGAAGAAGGTGGAAGCCCATAAGATGGAGAACCAAGGTGGGGAGTGGGTCCTAAGGAGGTTGCAGACCTACTAGATATGTATGTTGATATCCCATCAGCAGACATTCCAAGCACACTTCCACTAGTTAGAGAAGTGAACCACAATAGTGACTTGATTCTTGGAGCAACCTTGCCAAACAAGGATTCTTGTAAACTCACACCTTAGTAGAATTAGGAGATGGCATTTAGATTCAAGAACTCTTAGACAAAGAATTGCTAGAGAAAATTTTGAGCTCTTGTGTAGTTCTAGCCCTCTTATCTCCAAAAAGGGATGGGACATGGAGGTTATGTATGAACTCTAGAGAAATAAATAAGATTACCATAAGGTATAGGTTCCTTATGCCTAGAATTGAAGATTTACTTGATCAATTGAGTGGAGCAAGATACTTTTCTAAGGTTGATCTAAAAAGTGGTTATCATCAGATAAGGATAAGGGCAAGGGATGAATGGAAGACTTCCTTTAAAACAAATGAAGGCTTTTATGAGTGGAGAGTGATACCATTTGGGCTATCAAATGCCCCAAGTACATTCATGAGACTCATGAATGGGGTCTTAAGACAATTCCTTGGTAAATGTGTTATAGTGTATCTAGATGATATACTAGTCTTTAGTAACACAAAAGGGGATCATTTTCAACATCTTAACTTGGTATTAAAGAGGATACAAGAAGAAAGACTATTCATCAATTTGGAGAAGAGTGTCTTTTTGCAAGAAGAACTTGTGTATCTTGGGTTCACCATCTGAAAAGGGAATGTAAAGATGAATCCTAATAAGGTAGCTGTCATACTTAGTTGGCCTTCTCCAAGGAATATATTTGATATAGGAAGCTTTCATGGGTTTGTTTCCTTTTATAGGATATTTATAAGAAAATTTATCTCTATTGTGCTCCTATTTTGGACATAATAAAAGGTGGTCAAAAGTGCAAGTTTGTGTGGACCAAGGAAGTTGAACAAGAATTCCAAATTCTATAGAAGAAGGTGGCAAAGAAGCCAACACTTGTAGTCTCTAATTTTCAAAAGTTATTTACCTTGGAATATGATGCATCCAATGTGGTAGTGGAAGCAGTACTAAGCAAAGAGGGAAGACCTATTGCATTTTTTAGTGAGAAGCTAAATGATTTCAAGAAAAGGTATTCATCCTATGATTTGGAATTTTTTACATTAGTTAAATCTTTGAAGAAATGGAGGCATAACTTACTACCTAGAGAGTTTGTGGTTTTTACTGATAATAAGGCACTTAGCTTTCTAAATAGCCAAGAGAAGTTATGTCATAAACACATGAAATGGGTTGAGTCTATTCAAGAATTCACCTATACAATATAACAAACAAAGGGAGTTTCCAATAAAGTGGTAGATGCTTTGAGTAGGAAGAACTTGGCAATACAAGAGGTCAGATTGAAAAGTGTAGGAATTTATTCCTTGGGAGGAATGTATGAGAAGGATGAAGATTTCCAACAGATATATCAGGTATGTTTTGATTTTTTAGAGGACTACCATATCAAATATGCAAATTTATTGATTGAAGATGGTCTATTATTCAAAGGAAACCAATTTTGCATTCCTAAATTCTCAATAAGGGAAAATATCATCAAACAAAAACATGTAGGCAACATGAGTGTAACTTTGGAGCAGGTAAGAAGGTACTACTTTTGGCCTAAGGTTCAAACTAATGCAAGAAGGTATGTGGAGGCATGCAATATATGTGAAAAGGCCAATGTAACTTTAACAAATGCTAGTTTGTACTAACCTCTTCCCATCCCAACTAGACCTTGGATCAGTTGTAGCATGGACTTTGTTATGGGTTTACCTAAGACACAAAAAGGCTTTGATAGCATATATGTGGTAGTTGATAGGTTTAGTAAAATGTCTCTTTTCATTCCTTGTAGAATCACTAGTGATGCTACCTATATTGCTACCTTATTTTTCAAAGGAATTGTAAGGTTACATGGATTACCACAATCCATTATTTTAGACACGGAGGTGAAGTTTCTTGAACATTTTTGGAGGACATTGTGGAGTTGATTGGGCACAAATCCCAGTTTTAGCTCTGCCTACCATCCATAAATGGATGGGTAGACTGAAGTGGTCAATAGATCACTTGGAAACTTGCTAAGATGCCTTACTAAGAAATATGCTAAGAAGTGGGACCAAATACTACCCTCGGCTAAGTTTTTCTTTAATGATTTAGTGAATAGGAGTATGGGCAAAAGTCCCTTTCAAATTGTATATGGCTACAACCCAAAGGGAATATTGGAACTCAGAGATATTCCATCAGATATACCAATCAATGCTCATGATGAATAATTTGTAGATCACATGAAGGATGTTCATGATTAGGTAAAGAAGGCATTGGAAAAGAGTGCTTTGATGTACAAAGAAGCCAAAGATAAAGGCATGAGAGATGTACAACTTTAGACCTGGATGATTTGGTGTGGGTCTACTTGAAGAAAGAAAGGTTGCCTAAGGGAAAAAACACCAAGTTACTCATGAGGAAGGTTGGTCCATGCAAGGTATTAATAAAGTTGGGAACAAATGCATATGATTTTGAGCTCCCAAATCACCTTGGCATCTCAACAATCTTTAACATAGCAGATCTCACACCTTATAAAGGTGGTGAAGAGGAAGACATGGAAACACACATGGAAGAGTTTGAAGAGGATGTTGTGGCCCTACCTACACATGAAAGGAAAGAAATAGAAGTGATCTTGGACACTAAGATCATCAAGAAGATTAGGAATAATGTATACAAGAAGTACTTGGTGAAATGGGTAGGTTACCCTGATGAAGAGTTTGTTTGGATGGATGAGGTGGACATGAAGCATGTCACAAGCTTACAATAATTCATCTCAAAGGAACTTGAGATCAATAAACTTTGGGAGTATGGTATACAAGCACACTCTAGAACATCTCCATCTAAGGATTATGACATCTCAAACTCTCCTTTTCATTTATGCAATAAGCCCAATTTGTGAGACCAAGGGACACAAGGTGAAAATATAAACCTTGTCATCCATCTTGGTTAAAAAGGACATTTTCATGCATTTTCATACTTGGAATAGGAGAATAGGTGTTAGGATACCTTAATAAGGTTTTTAACATGTTTTGGAATCCTATAATGAATTCTTGATTGACATTTTTCTCTTGATAGATTTTTGGAGAAATCCACAAAACCCTAAGACTGACATCTTTATGTGAATGTCCTAACATGTGCATTTGAGTGCATGGAATGAGTTAGGTGTGGAGTTTAGTTTTGAAAATAGAGACTCAAGGAATTTTCATGATTTTTTACATGCTCCAAGTGTTGATGGTGTCTAAGAGGTTATAGTTGAGGTTCTTCCTTTATTAATCAACCCTAATTAGGCCTAGTTCCTAATTGGCAAACTTGAGGAAAAGAGGAGCTGGAAGATAGGTATGGTGTTCTCCCTTTAGCAATACTTGAGTGTAATTTTTAGGGTCCCTCTAAGCCTAGAGTTGGGTTATCTCAAGCCCTTGGAAGGCCTAGATATCAACTTGCTGAAAATTTTTCCTTGTAGCCCTCCTAGGAGGACAAAATTGTCAATTGTGCCATAAGCTTGGAAAAGGGATTGTGAAGTTGCAGAATTTGATTGTTTGAGTTGTTTGTAGTGATTTGGGATTCAATTCTACCCCATTTAAGCCTTAAAGACCTATGTTCCTAATTTTTTCCTTGTAACCAAATACAAAGGGAATTTGTGGGAATGGTCTACCTTGTAGAGCCTCATCTTGTCTAAGATAACATTGTGATTGTTTTAACCATTCTAAGTCTAAGAATGGTGTTTTGAACTAGATAGCTTGGGGCTCTACACCACCTAGTTTTACATGTGAAATATGCTAGGTCTTTATTTATCCCAATGCTAACCACCACCGGTCTAATGGGGTTTTCCATACTTGGTCCAACTTTCAAACTAGGTCAGACAAAGTATTAAAGAGATTTGATAGGGCTATGCATTTAGCTCAGTCCTTTTATTCCTTTTTGCATGAGAATGCCCTACCTGTCACCCATCTTCCAGTTGTGACCTTGTCATATCATTAGCCCATCCTCTATTCTATCACTTGGTACACAACTCAGCCTCATCCTTACAAAACCAAATTTTATTTCAATGCCTCTTTTTTGTCCTATCCACTAACTATTTCCCACATTCTTTGAGTCTGGAATCTCAAGCCTTGGCCCCACACCAAGGTTGGGTGGATTCAATTGTTTACGACATAGACTAATTAAGAAATGTACATAGATAATGAATAGCAGGACTCTTTAGATTATTTGCATATGCCAGAACATTACATTATGCTTCATAAGATGATCATTACAATGATCCCGAAGGGAGATATAAATACTATTTGAGGAACCTTCTTGAAGGTATCCGTCGGCCACATAAAACATGTCAACTATAATAATAGAACCTTCTGGATACATCCCGATGTAGATACATGTCGGCCTTATGGCATACCTCCTGATACCTTACAATTACATCCTATTACCTGACAAGTACATCCTATTACCTTGACAGGTACATCTTGTTACCTTGACACATACATCTTGTTACCTTGATAGGTACATCCCGTTACCCTGATGGGTACATCTTGTTACCTTGGCACCTACATCCCGTTACCTCGACAGGTACATCTTCTTACCTTGACACATACATCTTGTTACCCCAACAGGTACATCCCATTACCTTGATAGGTACATCCTATTATCTTAACACCTATATCCTGTTACCTCGATGGGTACATCCTATTACCTTGATAGGTACATCTTGTTACCTTGACACATACATCTTGTTACCTTGATAGGTACATCCCGTTACCCCGATGGGTACATCTTGTTACCTTGGCACCTACATCCCGTTACCTCGACAGGTACATCTTCTTACCTTGACACATACATATTGTTACCCCAACAGGTACATCCCATTACCTTGATAGGTACATCCTATTATCTTAACACCTATATCCTGTTACCTCGATGGGTACATCCTATTACCTTGACACATACATCATGTTACCCCGATGGGTACATCCTATTACCTCGATGGGTTCGACATCATCCCCCCAAAAGAAAAAGTTGTCTCTAGATGATAATTACAAAATATCTAAGACAAAATATATTAATAGACTGATTACAACAAGATAAATATGCTTCTCACAAATCACTTTCACCTTCATCTCATGCCTGTAGCCTCTACTAATACAATGAAGCTAACCTTGATAGCCACCTGTCCTACTTTTTCTATTTTTAACTCCTCAGTCCACTAAGCTAAGTGTCGATGTATTTCCTTTTGGATGACCCACTCCTCTTGAGCTCTCTATGCATCCACCAAGACAACCTCTCAACCAAAACCTACTTGCAGTGCCTCTGGTACACAAAAAGTCCATGCCTGCAGCAACTTCAACTCTTCTCAACTAGTCAAACTCCCATGACTGATATCCACAATTACTAGGGGTCTAGGGGGCAATGCTCCTGATGGGTCAAGGGGTAGTGCCCCTACAAAACTGCATGGAACACACTATTTCTATCATTTTCTTCTGATCTGATACTCTTTTTGGTAACCACTGATGCTTCCCCTTCCCTTTGACATCATTTTCTTACTCATTCCAATTTTATTTATTTATTTTTTAAATTAAAAAATTGTAGCACCTTAATTTTGCCTTGAGGCTTTGCTGTTTTGCAATGACAATGATGAGGGAATCATCTGATCATTCTGCAATGGTGATGGCAACAACATCTTCCTAGCACGGTAGGATCATTTGAATACATGATGTATCTCTTGCCCATCCAACGTCCCCAACTTTATCACTCGATTGTCGTTGACCTCCAAGATTTGATATGGTCCAACCCATCTTTCCTTAAACCTTTCCTATTTGATTTCATTCTAACCGTCGTACTTGAGTACCAACTGCCCCGATTGAAACCTAATTAGTTTGTCATGCCACGCCTTATGTTTGTTCTGTGTCACCTTCGTTGCCCACTATGCCTGCAGTCATTGTACATCTAGCTTATTTTCTTGTTGTCGGCATCCTTCAGGTAATTTTATGGTGTGATGCATTCTTTTCTTCCTATGCGGTCCGTTCACCGTGTACTGGACGGTGGAATTTTTTTTTTTTGGGTTTGTATTGTATGTCTTTTCCTTCTTTAGCTGTAACCTCCTTTGCATCATCTGCTTCTCTGTATTCCTTCGGACACTCATTTTCCTCTTTTTTCTCACCTTCATTGACCCTTAGCATATTACAACTTAGAAAGAGTTCATAGTCTTCTATTTGCCAGTGGTCAAGGCCATTCATTGACTCTAAGTCATCATCATTTGACCCTCCTGGTGTCAATACTCCTTCTTTGTCTGGTTCCATTTTCCTCTTTCCTTCATCATTACTTTCACCTTCACCTTTTGAATCTGACGATGCTACCTCCTCACCTACCATTTGTGTGTGTAGGTCAATTATGAATCTTTTGCCTCTACACTCCATTGATAGGGTATTTTGTTTCCAATCATGTTTTACTTTTGCTTGCACCAACCAAGTCCATCCTAGAATAACATCATATCCTTTTCTTCTCAATGGAATGACCATGAAGTCTAATAAAAATGGTTGTGTTTCAATAGTTATCAGTTGCGCCCTTAAGGTTGCCAATGGTTTGATCCCATGCTAGTCTATCATGAGCAATTGAAATGTAGGTGGCCACAACATCAGCTTTCCCAACTTCTTCCACGTATCCTCTGGTAACATATTCACACCAGATCCTCTGTCGATAATTGTGTCTATTAGAACATGTCCCAAAATCCCCATCTCGACAATCGTCAGATGCCTTCTAGTTGTGAGTGCTAGCAGCATTGGGTCTGTTGTCGTCACTTCCCTATTGTCCCTTCCTGTGTCCTCCCTTACTTTCAAAAATGATGTATGATTCAAAATGGCCATCCATAACTAGGGCATTATGAGAAGAAGGTCACTTATCTTGACTGGTACCTCCATTTGTAAGATCTATCATATGATGTTTTGTTCCACGTAGTTCCTTGCCAAGGTGTCGGTGATGTCTTTTAACTGAGATGTCTCCACAGATGATGCCTTTTCAATTTTTGCTTGCGTTTCCCACAATTTTCTCTTTTCTTTTGTTGGGTCTGAGTACACCTTCACTTGCCTCTGTGTAATTATCAAAACCTCCTCTTCATCTGTGTCGACAGTGATCAAATTTACTCCAGACTTTGGGCACTTGGCATCTTCATGGTTGTCAGGTCCACACCATCTGCATAATAATTTTGGTGTGTTCACTATTGTACAGTCTCATGCAAAATGACCCCACAAATTACATGCTCGACATTGAACAATTGACCATCTATTTGCATCATACTAGATTCAACTTCGGTTGCCATTATTATTGTTATTGTTCACATTGCTGTTGTTATTTTGCCCTCTATTATTATTCCTATACCCACCTGGAGTGACACCATCAATGTTTGCATCTCCATTTCCTCCTGACATGGAAGCGGCCTGTGTAAGAAGCACTTGTGGAGATCCTCTAGTTTTCATGTTAATGGGGCATTCCTTTATCGAATGGCCCATGATCTAACAAATATCATAGAATTGGTTGTTTGGACAGGATTTTTTAGTATGACTATCTATTTTACACTCTGTGCACCACAACTCACTGCTCTTTATCTCTTGCATATTTTAAAACTCCTTCATCATGCAGATCATGTCCTTCTGTACGGCACAAACCTTCTTACTACTTCCTTCATCATCGCTACTATCTTCTCTGGAGGGCTCATCATTATCAGAATCAAAGGAGCTCATCTTCTTCTTCTTTGTCTTCTACTCACTTTCCAAGTTCAGTGCTCTGTTGTATGCTTCTATGTATGATGACAGTGACATAATTTTCATTTTCTTCTGCAACTTCAGGCATAGACCTTCCATGAACCATCTTTTTTGAAGTCTGTCCACTGGCTTATTTTCCATTTTATTTATCAAATCTTTAATTTCTTGGCATAGACACAGACAGTTTCATTCTTCCCCTAATTGGTATTGAAGATCTTGCCAACAATTTCATTATCATTGCGCAATAGTTGAAATTCTACCAAATTTTTTTTTTAAATGTTATTCCAATTGTCTAGCTTTTGTGGATCTGTACTAGTAAACTAGTCAATTGCCACACCCCGTAGGGTTGCTGAAAATTGTCTCATCTAGTCATCTTCATCAGTTATGCCATTTGCCCTCCAGATTGTTTCACATGTCTTACAGTGTCGAATGGGATCAACCATACCATCACCATTAAATTTAGGTAACTTCTCCTTTGTTCCTACCATTTTGACGGTCACGCTTGGTATTCTGACGCTCACACTTGGTATCCTGATGCTCATACTTGGTATCCTGATAGTTGTGTTTGGTGAAGAAGGGTCTCCGTTAAGTGAATTTGTTCCTTTCGGAAGTGGATCCTAGACAAAGAGTTCACTCCACACTCTTGCTCCGTTGGCACTCTAAGCCATGCGAGTTGATTCTCTTCCATCTAGATTGTCTTCCCTTAGTGAACACCAATTCAAAAACTCATCATGGGCTTCTTCCACTAACTCCACCCACTGTCGCATCTCCTCCAACAATGCTTTTATGCTTCTACATCCATCAGCAACAATCTTTTAGAATCTCTTTCTACATTCAGCTTGCTTCGCCAAAATTAGATCGCTATGTGCTGTGCATATTTCATCCTTGTCCTTTAGTTTGTTCTTATTCTTGTTCAACTGATTTTGAATCACTCTTCATTCTCCTGCCTTTCTAGGTCCATTGGGCAATGCTGCCAAATGTTTACTGCATAGACTAATTAAGAAATGCACATAGACAGTGAACAACAATACTCTTTAGATTATTCGCATATGCCAGAACATTACATTATGCTTCATAAGATGATCATTACAATGATCCTAAAGGGAAATATAAATACCGTCGAAGGAACCTTCTCGAAGGTATCCGTCGGCCACATACAACATGTCAACTATAATAATAGAACCTTCTAGATACATCCTGATGTAAATACATGTCAGCCTTATGGCATACCTTCCGATACCCTATGATTACATCTCGTTACCTGATAGGTACATCCTGTTACCTCGATGAGTACATCTTGTTACCTTGACACATACATCTTGTTACCTTGATAGGTACATCTCGTTACCTCGATAGGTACATCTTGTTACCTTGGCACTTACATCCTATTACCCTGACAGGTACATCCTATTACCTTGACACATACATCCTATTACCCTGACAAGTACATCCCATTACCCCGATGGGTACATCCTGTTACCCTGACACCTACATCCCATTACCTTGATGGGTACATCCTATTACCTTGACACATACATCCTATTACCCTGACAGGTACATCCTATTACCTCGACGGGTTTGACATTAGTGGTGGAGTGAAACCATTCTCCATACTACGAGATTTCTTTGCATTTATGGTAGACTATTGGCCAAGTATGATAGAAGATCTTATGAAGCCTCTTCTAAAGATCTGTGTATGGCCTCAGAAGCCCTCACCTTGAATCTACTTGATATGGATCTTTAGGTTTGGCTTTCCAATATTTGTCACCAAAAGTAAGTTGTAGACAATTTTGTTGCTAGGTGAGCTCATATCAAAGCTCATCTCCATTGGTTAGAGGTTTGTGATTAGGCTTCCAAAGAATTTTTTAATGTCGTGCGAGCTCACCATTTTGTGGTAGGCATCAAATGCATCAAGGAGGACAAACATGTTCTTTATGACTTTCCTAGAATCCTTTAGGCTTTTGTGTGTCATTATGAGAAGGTCTTCACCACTTAGGGGCCCTCTGCAACATGTGATTAGGCATTACAAGCTTGCCTTGCTATTACTCCCAATAGGCTTGCTCTAGAGAAATATGTCTTTTGTGAGAAAAAGCTCACACTTTCTGACCTCCATGAAGTTATCATCTCCATGGGTAATGATAAGGACCCTAGTTGTGATGGTTTTCCATGTGAATTTTACAAAACCTTGTGGGATAATATTGGCCCTAATTTTGCATCAAGTGTATCTAGAAGCCTATAATTCTCATTCCCTAGGAAACATTATTAATAAGGGAAATATCAAATTCATACCTAAAGTCAATGATCTCGAGGAAATTTGCAATTTGAGGCCCATTACTTTATTGAATGCCTCTTACAAGATTATTTCCAAGGCTCTCTCCCTTAAAATTCAGCATTTTCTGCCTTAGATTGTTCATCCTAAATAATCTAGTTTCATTAAATCTAGATACATCTTGGATAATTTATTATTGTTGTTTGGGAAGGTATGGAGTGGGTTTGATAGTCTAAAAAACATGCCTTATTTCTTAAGATTGATTTTTCCAAAGCTTATGAATGGATTGAATGGCCTTTCATTTTGGCCATGCTCTAAGTGTTGAGGTTTGGCCCAATCATTTTGCAATCAGTTTAGATGCTCTTTGGTGATGCCTTTGCTTGCATTACCATTAATGGTCAACAATGTGAAGTCTTTGGGCTCTATAGATTTATTTTTCAAGACTACCCTTTATTGCATTCTCTTTCTATGTTGCTGGCTAAAGGATTTGGCTATCTTCTTGCCAACAGCATCTCTCAAGGCCTGCTGTGTGGCATTTCTCTTTTGGATTCCACTATGTAGCTTCTGAATGACTATTTTGCTGATGACTTCTTTCTTACCCTTCTGGAGGATGAAGACAATATTGCCAATGCCTTTCAATGCTTGGATACTTTTTTCTTTGCCTTTAGGTCTACTACTTAGTGGCACAAGATCCTTTGTTATAGACAATCCTTCTTGCCATTCCCTTACTAGCCATAACATATAGGTGGAAATGGGTTCAACATGGAAAAATATTTAAGTTTTTGAGTATTTCATTTACTTTTCAAGCATCTCCTGTGGAGTTGTGGAATTTTGTCCTGACATGAATTGAGAAGAAATTGGACTATTGGATCACCAAGCTTGTCTCCCTTGTAAGAAAATTTCAGATTTTTTCTAAAGTGCTAGCTACTATGCATGTCTACTACTCCTCATATTGGGCCCCTTCCAAAGCTTCATACCTTAAGCTTGCATGCCTCCTAAGGGATTTCCTCTAGGCCTTTGATGTTGTGCATCATGAATTTCATAGAGTTGCCTAGGGCTTTTTCTATTTTCCCAAAGACTCTGGTAGTCTTGGACTACTTTCCAATCATAAACATGAGATTTCCGTCCATGATAAGTGGGTCATTTAGGCTCTCACTAGTGATGAGGTCTAGAAAATCTTTTTGTGGCATTGCATATCTTTAGGCTTTCTAGTTAATCGACTTGCATGGAAGGGGATTGGCTTTCAGACCCTTCTTGTGACCACTAATCCTATGCATATTCAGGGAATTTTTGTTGCTAAAAGCATTTGCAAATTTTGGGAAGCCATCAAGCCATAGCTTCACTTAGTTTGGGAATGGGTTTAGAGATGAGATCTCTATGAACCAACAAAACTTGTGGTGGTCTCCCTTATTTTTTATTCAAGGTATTCCACTTGCTAAAATTCAAGGAACTAGTATGCTAAACTTATTTTGAAGGGGAATCAAGACACCCAAAGATTTATTTTTCAAGGTTACTATGAGCCTTCACTTATGGGGGGACCTACAGGTGTAGTTCAAGCTTATCCATCTAGATCAACTAATAGTTGATCTTCTAGTTTCTATGGTGCCTCCCCATCTGTTACGTAAGCTTTGTATTCACTCATCCTAACCATGGTGGGAAGATTGAAAGTGGTTTCCTACCACTCCTATGACTAGTTACAAACCCAAGTTTGGCTATCAATGGTTGGTTCCCCATCTTCTAATGGTGGATACACTCAATCCGTGTTGGCATTTGCAATCCTCTCATAAGACTTGGACTCTTAGATTTACCATAGTTTGGAAAACCATCATGGAACCAAAAATTTCTCACTTTTCTTGGTGTCTCCTTTTCTTAGGGCTACCTTTGGGTCCTAAGCTCCAACATCTAGGAGTCTCGGACCCTAGATGTCATTTTTATGGCTAGCTAGAAACTTTCCTACATATTTTTTGGTTCTATAGGAGAGCCTAGAACTATTGGTTTTGGATCCATAAATTTTTAATGCCTTTTCACCTAGAGGCTTTTACATGGCATATGGTTGTGCTGGGAGATTCACCCAGACTTCCTTTTAAGTACTCCTAGATATGGCATGCTTTTAGACTAGAGAGTTTATTTACTATTTGGAAGGACTACAATGTTGTTTTATTCTCTCACAACTTCTTGAAATACATGTTGCTATGTACTATAAAGCACATATTTGTAATAATGTAATGATGCAGATTCAAGTACAAATAGATAAGGTCATGTTGGAGGTTGCTCACCTATAGGAGCTTATAGAACATTGGGGAAATGCTTCTTGTATGGTTGCTTGAGTGTCACCAGATGCTTTATCCATTGATTACACTCCTTGCAGTTGTCAAAGAGGCTAAAGTAGTTTTGCATGCCACTTGCATACTCCTAGCTCATAGCCTTATCATTGCTCTCCTAGTGGTGGTTTTGGTGGTCACCACTACTTGGCCTTGCCTCTATGGAGGTTGGGTTTAGGTTGGTCCTATGGATCTTCCTACTATCCTTGATCTGGGTTAGCCTTCTACTCATAGAGACCCCAAGTGGGCTTTCCCTTGGCTAGAGTTAGCTCTCTCCACCCATGCTAGAGGCAAAAAAAGAACCTGATGATGCTACTACCACCCCTGTTGATGGTTGGGCTCTCGCCAAGCCAACTATCGACCCTGAGGACTTTTGGGGTTTTTATGATAAAAAACCTCCTTCAGTTGGCACTGCTCTTGTAGCTTGAGGGATTTTTATTTTTGATTAATATTTTTTTGAAAAATAGTTATCTTATCTAGCTTTGTGCTAAGTGGACTTGTGGGATGATCTTGTATCCCCCAACCCCTTTTTTGTGAATATGTATCTTTAATATTTAATTAATAGGAAAGGTCTATTCATCAAAAAATTAAATGTCTTTAAAGTCATTTATTTTATACTAATGGTGATGATTAATTTTTTTATGGAGAGTATAAAACACTACTATATTAATAATCAAGTTAATATATAAGTTCTTTTGGAATTTTTTAAGAACCCTTCAATCTCACTAATATACTTTGGACTATTTAATATAAATATATGTTGCTAAATATATTTATGTAATAATGTTTGTAGGACAAAATTGAAAAACAACATGATATCACCAAGAATAATATTTTCAAATGTTAATATGTCTGAAAATTTGAATATGCACTATGTAGGAAGCAATTTGTGCCTCCAAAAGGGTGCAAATAATTTTCTTATTGTGAAAAATATAAAACTAGCTTATATATATATATGTATGTATGTATGTATGTATGTATGTATATATATATATATATGTATATATAAATAAATAAATAAATATATGTATATATATACATACACATATATACACACATACATATATATATATATATATACATATACATATATATACATATGTATGTATGTATGTATGTATGTACACACAACACACACACACACACACACACACACACATAATGCTGAGAATAATCATTCTCAAGGCACCAATTTTTCATTAAATCCTAAAGTTTTTTTTATTAGATTTATGAAAAATATGATAATGATTAATCACAGGGCAACATGAAGCATTTTAATTAATTTTTTGATTTTGATTATGTTAGTATCAAATTATTTAATTAATTTTTTATTATAGGTGTATAAAGTTAGTATCAAATCATTTAGTTAATTTTTAATTATAGATATACATATTACTATTAAAATTTTCTTTTGTATTTTTTTTTCCTATATATGGTATTTAATTTGCACAATTTTAATCTATAAGGAAGTTTAGCATAAATTTTACAATTAGATTTTAAGGTTGAGTTCAGGGGTAGGGTTAAGGTTAGAGTTAAGACTTAGGTTAAGGTTTAAAGTATGGTAAGAATTATGGATAGTTTTAGAATTCTCTCTTTCTCCTCTCAACTCTCTATCTTCTCTATCTCCATGCTCCCTCCCCTCTCTCTCTAGCTATGACCCTCTAATCACTTCCTCTCCCCCTTCCTTATATCTCTAGATATGTCCCCTAGTAACCTTCTATCTCTCTCTCCCCTCTCATGTCTCACCATCATACCCCTCTACCTACCCTTACCTCTAAGATATCTCTATTGAAAGCATATCTCTCTTAGACACATACACACACACACACATGCAAACACATGCACACATGCATGCATAGGCATGCACACACAGACACACACACATACACACACACACACACATATGTACACGCATGCACACACATACATAGACACACATCCACACACATGAAACCATGCATGCATGCACATAGACACATGGATGCATGCACACACATACACGCACATGTATGCACATGCACACACATACACCCACACACACACGTGCACACACACACACACACACACATCCCTTTCTACTCTCTCTCTCTCTCTCTACCTCTCCCCCCTACCCTCAATTTTTATCTATTAAAAATTGTCTCTATATATGTCCCCTGATCTCTCTCTACCCCTTGCCCCTATCACTTTTACTTCTTCTACCATCTCTCTTTTAGGCTCTCCCTCCCTTCTCTATCCCTACCCTCTCTCTGTACATATCCCCTAATCAGCCTCTCTCTCACTCTCTTCCCTCCCTTATCTCATCATCGTATCCCTTTCTCTTCCCATACTTTTAAGCTCTCTTTCTATAAAAAACATAATGAGATACCTTACATCTCTCTTTAGATATGCCCCCTAATCTCTCTCTCTCACACTCTCTCTAAATATTCTTCCCTCTCTTCCATATATCTTCTCGTTATCTCTAGATATGCCCCCCCTCTTTCTCTCACACACATATAGATAGAAACACACATCACTTTCCACTCTCTCTAGATATGCTCCATAATACCCTTCTCTCCCTTTCAACCCAACATCTTCTCACCATTATATCCATCTCTCTCTCTCTCTCTCTCTCTAAATTACCCTTGATTTATCTCTATTAAAAAATCTCACTATATATATAGCCCCTAATCTCTCCCTACCTCTTTGTCCCTCTCAATTTTATCTCTTCTACCATCTCTCTCTCTCTCAAACTCTCCCTCTCTCCTCTATCCCCCCCCTCTCTCTATATAGACCCACTAATTAGCCTTTCTCACTCGAGCTCCCTTATTTGACCATCATATCGCTCTCTCTTCCCTTATTTATAAGCTCTCTTCCTCTAGAAAAACATAATAAGATATATTGTCTCTCTCTTAAGATATACCCTGTAATCTCTCTCTCTCTAGATATGCCCCATGCCCCATCATCTTCTCTCTCTCTCTCCCCCCCCGACACACACAGACACACACACACAAACTCATATTGCTATTATATACCTTCTATTTCACTCTCTTAATGTTATTTGAATATGAAATATAATATCTAATATGGGTAAGTACACCAAATTGTGGTGCTAAAAGGGAGGTATAAGTGGACATCTTTTTTTTTTTTTTTTTTTTTTTTTCTAAAATCAATAATTTTTGAACTTCAACAAGAATTTGAAGATAGTTAAGCTCAAAATTTTAAGATATGACAAAAACACAAGTAGTAATCTTTTGAATCTAGTTTCTAAATTAATATTTTTTTTTCAAAATGGTTTATTTTTAGGTCCTCAAAAAAGGGACCACAGAAAGTGGTACTATTTTTTTAGGAAAAACATAACATAGTAGAAAGTGTGGCTCCCCTAAAATTTAACTTTTTTTTTTAAAAATTCTTTAATCACTCTAGTCAAAATTTACCTAACACTATGTAGTTTATTCCAAATTTTTTAGGTAATTTTATAATGTGTATTTTTTTAATGAATTTTTAAATTAGACACATCTCAAAAATGTGAAATATCTATGTGCTCCCCCTAGAAATGATTGAAAACTAATCTAAAATCAAAACTTATTTTTTTCAAAGTGTGTAGAATGGAGTCTAGTTTCTAAAAAACTAAGTTATTGCAAAATTTGATGAAGAAGCTAAAACCTATAGCCCAATTAGTACATGTTGGTTTTTGACAAAAAATGGACATACATTCGAAAGAAATTATAGTTGAAAGGCTTGAAATAGTTCAAATAAAAAATAAATTATATGGTTATATAGCTAACATAGAGACCTATAATGTCATGTAACTTGATTTTATTGATGCTAAACCATGAGGAAACTTGAAGGAGAGCACATAGGAAAAATAAATTATTTTTTGTATGGTTGCAGCAAAACACATCTTAGACTAGTTTAGAGATCCTAAACCTTTGGGTTGGATCCCCAAGGCAAAACCAAGCCTTAGGCTTGGTAGAATGCAAATCTTTAAATAGCACATGCATGCTATAGTGCATGTGGACTATAACATGCACATGCTATTTAAAGATTTATTATATTTGAGTCTTAATAATGCATGTGCACTTTAGTGCATACATGATTTAGTGTGCACACACTATTAAGACCTAAATACTATGTAGAGAGGGAAGGAGAGAGGCAAAGAGAGAGTGAGAGAGAGAGAGAGGAGAGGGGGTATAGGAGTGTGTGTGAGAGAGAGAGAGTAGGAGATGGTAGAGGAGAGAGAGAGAGAGATTAGGGGATGGGAGAGAGGAAGTAAGAGAGAGTAGGGGGTGGCAAAGAGAGAGTAGGGGATGGAAGAGAGAAAGAGAGTAGGGGATGGGATAGAGAGTGAGAGTACGTAATGAGAGAGAGAGTAGAGAGGGAGAGAGAGAGTGATATAGAGTAGGTTGTGGGAGGAGTGGGAGAGAGAGAGGGGGATGAGAGTTTGTGAGAGAGTAGGGGATAGGAGAGGAGAGAGAGAGGAGGGGATGAGATTGTGTGTGTGTGTGTGTGTGTGTGTGTGTGTGTGTGAAAGAGAGAGAGTAGGGGATGGGATAAGGGAGAGAGAGTAGCTTGAGAGAGAGAGTAGGGGATGGGAGAGAGAGTGTGAGAGAGAGAGTAGGTAGTGGGAGAGGGAGTGGGAGAGGTGGATGGGAGTGTGTGTAATAGAGAGAGTGTGAGTGTGTGAGAGAGAGTAGGGGGTGGCAGAGAGAGAGTATGGGACAGGAGAGAGAGATTGAGAGTAGGGGATGAGAGAGAGAGTAGGTGGTGGGAGAGGGAGTGAGAGAGGGAGAGATAGAGGAGGATGGGTGTGTGTGTGTGAGAGAGTAGGGGATGGGAGAGGAAAGAGAGAAAGAAAAGGGGGATGGGAGTGTGTGTGAAAGAGAGAGAGAGTAAGAGATGGGAGAGGGGAGAGAGAGTAGGCAATGGGAGAGGGAGTAGGAGAGGGAGAGTGAGAGAGAGAGAGTAGGGGATGGGAGAGGAGAGAGAGAATAAGAGAGTATAGGGTATGGGAGAGGAGAGAGAGAGAGAGAGAGAGTAGGGGATGGGAGAGAGTGAGAGAGAGAGTAGATGGTGGGAGAGGGAGTAGGAGAGGGAGAGAAAGAGAGAATATGGAGAGAGAAAGTAGGGGATGGAGGATGGTGGAATAGGGAGAGATTATTTTTCACATAGTGTGTACACATTATAGTGCATATGCACTTTATAGTGCATATGCACTATATGAAAATACCAAAAAATGGTCATAATGCAACTTTGGGTGATCCATATTCTACTTTTTGTCTATTGTGTATTTTGTTGTTCTGAAAAAAAAAAGAAGGTTTCAAGCTATTGAGAGCTAGCAAACACTATTTGAAGGCTTTTTAAATATTCGTTCATTCTATTTGAAGCTAGAAAACACCAAATTCGATCATTGGATATGCTATTTGAAGGCTTTTTGAATATTCTTTTTATAGAAAAGGTTAGTGTAGTCCTTTTTAAATATTCTTTGTTGTTATATAGAGACAAATTTGATTATAATTTGACTTTTTTAATATATAGTGAATTCATTAAAATTTGTATGTTTGAATGAATTGTTATTTGGAAATGGTTAGAAATTTGACAAGTTTTTTAATAAATATTGTGGATTCATTAAAATAATTGTAATTTGTAGATGTATTTGAATGATTTGTAATTTACAAATTGTAAGTAATTTAGATGTTTGAATAATTTGACATATAGAAATCATCATCATGCCAAGGAAGAAACCAAAATCTCAAACAATGGAAGAGAGGGAGAGAGATTTGGAAATTAAAAGAGATAAAATGTAACTACTACATAAACAAAGAAAAATGCAAAGAAATAATGAAGAATTGACATTCAAAGAGGAACAAGAACCACCAATGCAAAGAAACAAAGATGAAAAATTGGAAAGATAAAGAGAGCGAATGAGACTATTGCGCTCAAGAAGACAATTGAATTGTGAAGCTACACCATCTTCCAATGTTGGTGTCTATTGGTGTAAATACATATTTTCTATTTACACTTACTTAAGTTTACTTAGGTTAATGCATTATTTTATTATTTTATTTTGTGAGACACTTAGAAGTTTGCACACCTTTTTGAGTTGCCATGTTGACAACACAAAAGTATGCAACTCTATTTTAGCACATGGTGTGTACAACACTGATTTGTGTTTCACACCCTTGTAGGCTTATCCTCTTATCATCAGACATATTTTCGTGCTTAATGGAGGATAACCCATATTTGGTGGACACGTGCCTAGTTGTATGACATATCATGATGTTGATTATGAGACATTCTATATGTATCTCAAATGCTTTTATATACATGCACTCCTAGTGTACTTTTAGAAGGCATATTGAATGAATATATTGTTATTCTGATCATGCTCTCTCCTTTTGGTATATAGTTGTGCTTGTGTTTGAGTTCTTAGTTCTTGGGTGATTTTTTCCCTTAGAAAAATTCTTACATGGTATCAAATTTTAGATATTTTTTCATCACATAGTCATTCAAGACTATTGTTGCTTCAACACTTCAGCCTGAATCTAGAGTACTATAAAAATTGGGAGCATCTAGAGCTACAATTGACCTTACCATTGTGTCCAAAATGTTGATTCGGTGAAGATCAACTATAAACTTGAATACCTTGGCCCAAAGTTGACCATGAGGGAATTTTTTTTTACAAATTGAAACCCAGAGGCCTCGATTTGTAGTTCAAACATTTTTTGGCAAACTTATTTTTAATAGTAGCAGGCACTATACAATTTTTTGTCCACCAAATCTGGGTGGCATCACTTCACCACCGACCCAAAATATTCTCGTAGTGGCATCAACATATTCTACTAGTAGTGACCACTTCCACCACCGACGGCTTGCCTTTGTCTTAGCATCTACAACATTTTCTATATATATTGTGCAGAGTCCAAACCCACAATGCATGTGGGATATATATCCCACACCACTAGTGGCTTGAACAATTTTCTGGCAACATTTTCTCTATTTTTGACCATGCATTAAAAACCATTGGCAGTATATACACTTCAAAACCCATTTCCTCTATTTCTAGTCTGTCCAGTGGATATTCCAATGTCCAACAAGCACATAACATATCTAACATTGCTATTTGATTTTTTGGCTTGATGACTAGTCGTGGATAACACTCTGGTAGCACTTAACAGAGCCACGTTAGCCACAATGGTTGACTCAACTCCATGAAAAAATCAATTTTTTCCATGTAGATCAAACTACCTACATGTGTGGAATCCAATCCAATGCAAACATGTGTTCATTGATTGACACACCAGTCCCTGTGACAGTTACATGTCAATAGCTGACCAAGTGCCATATAGGGAACATGTTAATTTTTCTTGCCATGTCAGCACATTCAATGTGCTTGACACATCATCTACCACATCAGAACCATCTATCACTTTCCACATCAATGATCATACAGTATGTACTTTGTGTCATGTCATCACTCGTACTGTACAGATGACACGTTAGTAAGGGGCCTTTTTTGCTAATGTCAATAGAGCCATCATTCTTAGGCCTTCTTCATCTGCTATGATGGCCATTTGATTGTCAAATTATAGTACTTAGTTTTCTTGCTAGACCCCTCTCTAAATTAATTTTTGATTCAGTAGCCTAACTTTGTGAGCCCATAACATGGACATCTAGACTCCGATTTAGGTGTAATTTTTTTTGAAATTGGGTAGAATTTCTTGAATTTTCTAATGGTGGTGTTTTTTTCTAGTTTTGGTGCAAGGATTTTAAGAAAATTACATTTTTTAGTGACTGTACCTATATAATCCTACATTCTGCAACTTGAAATGCTCTGTACGGGCACATCTGGTCACTTTTTTAGGTTCTATTTTTTTTTAAAGTGCACTATTTTTGTCTACTTTCTAGATTTGAAGTAAGATTCAAGGATTGCATGGACAAAATTCTCACTTTTAAAACTATAGATTTTTCTGCATTGTAAAGCTTTGATCACTTTTCAAAATTGTTGTATATCTAAGCTACATTGCTTAGTGATAGATTTCGGCCTCAAAAGGCAGTTATAAAAAGTATAATTAGAAAGTCCACTTTGTTCATTTTGACAAGTGGCCCAGTATACCTGCACTACTTATAAAGTGCCAAAAGCATCTTTTTTGGGAGGGGTCTTTTGATTGAGTGAAAAGGGGGGTTGTGTACTGTGTTCTTGTGTCTCTCTTTTGTGCTCTTTTCATTTCTACATCATGGGTTCATTTAAATGTCCACCTCTAACTTCACACAATTATTCTACATGGAAAGATATTGCATGGAGAAGATTAATGGAAAAAGGATATAGTCTCTATGTTAATGGTAAAATTACGAAACCTACTAATGCTAAAGAACTCATTGAATGGAAAAGACAAGACTAACAAGCTTTAGGTGTTATCAGGAGTTGTGTACATAGAGATCTCTTGTTTCACATTGCCAATTGTATAGAATCAAAACCAACTTGGGATAAACTTGCAGCATTATATGGTAAGGTTTGTGAAGAAAGGGATTTTAGATTGAGGATGATCTATTTCTCTTAGATTTGAAGAATTTTGACACAATTTAGGATTACATCACCAAAGCTAATGAGTATAGGGAACTTCTTAAAGATTGTGGAAATCCCATGAAGGATGAAAAGTTGGTTTATCACATCCTGAAGAGGCTACCTTCAGAATATGCTTCCTTTGTTTCGAGTTTTAATACACATAGGTTGACCATGGGAACTACTTACCAGAAGGCTTCATTTGATGCATTTACAGAGATGTTGATTGTTTAACAATCTCACTTGATGGATTTAGGACTTCTCAAGTCATTAAAGACCAAAGCCTTGGTGGCTAGTGATGAGCACCAATCAAGTCAAAGGAGGGAAAAGAAACAAGAAGAAGAAGTAGTGGAAGTAGAAATCACAATCTGAGACACAATAGTCCTCCTCATAGCAAGGTGTTAGTAAACAATTTTTCTCAAATGATTTTATATACAAAGTAGAGAAAAATATATACCAACAAATGAATTCCTATATAGGACTAAGGAATTCTCTACTTAATGTTTCTTCAAAAAAATAGGCACAACTACCTTTATTTCAAATAAAGATTTTTGATCTTTTAACTCAACAAAAAGATCTTTCAAAATACAATCTGCTGATAATGTTGAATCAACTTATTCTGTCTCATCAATATAAAATAAATTTTTATTCTAAAGAACCACTCAATTTTAACTATCAATGTTATCCACATAATTAAAAATTAAGAAATCAAGTAGGCAAATTCAATAAAACTCACTTCTCACAGCTTCCCAAATTTTGAATTGACAACTTCAAAATAGATAACAAAAATAGCAAGATCTTTTATATAAATAACATCTTTAGAAATATTGATTCAAACAAGTAGATAGTAGTATCTACTTCCAAATCTCTTAACGAAATCAAACTATAGAGTTTTCTTTGTATTTGCAAAATTCTGAAATGTTACTTCTAAAACTTAAGATTAAACCATAAACCAAAAAATTTTGTCTATTGGTTTGCTAGAGATTAACCCTATGCCATACTAATTATTACATATCTATAAGGTATGGGGCTAGACAGTTGCCAAAATTACCCTGCTAGGAGTAAAATAAACCAAAATTCAAGAAAAGTAAAATAACAAAAAAAGAACAACTAAGAAACTATGTGTAACTGTTTCTTTTAATTTGGTAGCACCATCCCCACTGGCCATGTTTCTCACTACTTTCCATGCTTCATAAGTAGTTGAGAATGTTGAAATAATAGATTGATGTGGTAGACCAGTGTAGGCAAGCCTCTGCTTCCAGATTTCTTTTTCTTTCTTCAATTTCGTTATCTTTTCTTTGTGCATTTCCAAGTGTTCCAGATTAATTATTAGTATGGCTTCAATATGTGCTACATTTGAAAAATCTTGCTTTGTTGGTGCTTTCTTGTCTTGAAGTTCCTAGAACTTCTTTTGAACCTCCTTGATCACTTCCTTAGATTGGGCAACAAAGTCCTCCTCTTTACCTGTGAACTGCTTGACAAACCACTTAAGGTCTCCTTGAATTATCTAGTGTATGATCTTAAGTTCTTGCAGTGTTTACTTGATTCAGTCACACCCTATATTAATACTTTTTTCCTCCATTCAATACAATCTTTGATCACATACAAAGCTTTTTCATCTAAACCTGCCATAGGACATTTAGCCTAGAACTTCTATAATCCAAACTATTGGATATCTTCCAGCCATATCATTACATTCACCCAATTGTTTCTCTCCTTCTCATATCCTTCATTACTTGTTTCCATCTTGTTAGTAATGGTTGATATTTATTTCTAAGCCTTATCCAGGAGACTTATATGCTTCATAGTGTCATCTAGGATTCCTTGCACCCATTTCCCTACTATTTTTGCAACTACTTTGCATTTGTGTAGGTTCTCAAGAGATTGTTGGTTTGTTGCAAAGGACACATCAATGATCTCTAACATCTCACTAATCGGTTTTGCCTTAGGATGAAGGATGGCATTGATATATTGTGCCATACTTTTTATTGTCTCTTTCATCTCTTGTTTTTCCTATCCATTCTTCCAAACCCTATGTGCAATCTTCTTATTAGAGGCTTCAAATAATTCCATATCCACCTCATGGTTTCCTTTTCCCATATCAACTTTTGTTATCTGGTAGTCCTAAGGAGCCAAGGATTTGCGTGAACTTCCATCTAGTGGCATGGCTATTTTAGTTGACCAATGCTCTAAATTCTTATCAAACTTGATCCTTGATTCATACTTTCTTCACCTTACACGTTTTTCCCAAGCATTTACTGACTAAATCATCAATTGGCATGGAAAGAGGAACCATGCTTTTCTTCTTCTCAATATAAGTCTCCAACCATTTAGGTGTGGCTAGTTCTTTGTAAGTGGTAGGGGAGAATTTGGCCAAGGTGAGATTACTCTCTTGTCCTTCAGTATTTATTGGTGAATTTTAAGGTTTAGGTACATTGTTTTCCATAGGTATTTATTTTGCAACATCAAGATGAACTATTACTATACCTTTGCTTTTGGTTGCTGATGCATTCTTTGTCTTTGAACGGGTCACCCTTTTAGTTTTAGGAGTCCCTTCCTAAACTTGAAGTTGAAGTGGTTTTGGAACTGCTTCAGCTTCAACTTCAACTAGACCTATAATAGGATCATGAATATCTTGATTAGTGATCACTTTTTTCTTTTTGGCAGCCCTTTTACTTTTTCTTTTTGAAAACTTCCTAGCCAGTTTAGGGGTGACAACAATTTTTGATTTTAACCAACTCACAGTCCTTGCCAGCACGTCCTTAGTGCGAGAGAATACATTATGCTCTTCTCTTCTTCCTAAATTAGTTTTGGGAATAGGCATGCAATCAATCTAGTAGATGTAAAATGGGTCAAGCACCTCTTCAGAATCCTCCTCTTTCAACCCACATGTATCAAGATCCACATTAAACATATTGATTTGTTTAACAATTAGCTATGACCACAATCTTTTCCTTACTTCAAATTCATTAGGGCAATTTACCTAGTAGTCTTCTAACTATGGGGTGAAAGCACAAACCTGTGTCACCATTTGTGATATTTGGAGGGGTTATGGCCAAAATAGTTCTGGCTATAATGGTTACCTGTACATACATGGCAGGTTTCCCCATTGATGTGGCATGCAAGGATGTAACTGAAACACTTCCGGCCAAAACGGTTTCAGCTATAACCCCCTTGTATCAAATGACTCAAAATAACATAAAAAATAGCCAAAAAGTGATTAACAAAATTTTTATAAGCTTGGGGGTTTCGGCCGTAACCCTTCCAGCTAGAATAGTTACAACCAAAACTATTTTGGCCAGAACTACCTATGTGGCATCCTAGGTGGCAACCACATAAGCAAAAATAAGAACTTCTTCAAACTTCTCATTTTGAAGGCCAATTCAACTCACTAAATTGAAGTTTTTTTAAAAACTAAAAATATATTTTCGTAGGTCTTAGAATCAAGATTATGATCATATAATTTTTTTACTATTTTGATTATGAATAATATGTTATAATTTGAAAATAGTACAAGTAGGTATTTTAAGATTCAAGAAGATGTCTATTCAAAAATAAGAAAAAAATAGTAAATCATGTTCAAAAATAATTATTTTTAAATGTTGCACTAGAGGAAGAGTCTTCTTGAAGAATATGTAATTTTTTTAAAAAAATATGAAGATTTGATGGAAAAAGTTTGGCAGGAGATAAAAACTATCAATTTCTAATAACTTTGGCTTTGACCAATTATAACTTGAAAAATATTAGCCCAATTTCAAATTTTTTTTTTGGTGCACTAGGTATACACGTTTACTCTAACATATTCCAAGATTACACTAGAATATGAACATTTGCATACATTTTTTTGACGGGAAAAAAACTCTATATTTTTATCATTTAAAAAAAATTAAAAATAAGACTTTAAAAATTAAAAAATAGATAAAATTTTCAATCAATTAAAAAAAAACAATTATAGACATAAACTTCATCTAATTTACACATTTCATTAGTTTACATCATCTTCAAGTTCTAAGCACAAATGCCACTTTTATCTTGTTAAAATTGAAGACTTTAAATTCTAATATCACTTTTCCTTTATAAAAGGTGACACAGGTTTGTGCTTTTACCTTGTGGAATATGAACAAGAGAGATTGTATTCTTAACATTATTCCTGACAAAACCTATATAATCAAAATCTTCCCGAGGGGAGAAGTGTTTAAACCATAGACGGGTCAATGATACTTTTGTTAACATATCTTGCTTGAGGCTAGGACATATATAGTGGCCGATTTTAATAGGAAAGAACACAAAAGATGACCTCTTAGAAATCTCAAAAGACTCTACCACAAAGAAAAATTGTCTACACATTTTAGATAAAACTATAGAGTCTAAGTAGTAATGAGGTAACTTCAATGGTTCACTAGAAAAAGTACCCATCCTAAGATATGTGAACCTAGGGAACTTGATGTAAAAGTAGCCATAGACTTGTATAGCTTGCATAGCCTCTTTTGAAAAACTATTGTTTTCATGACCTTAAAGTTTAAAGACCAGCCTTCCTAGAAAGACATCATTTACCCTTTTTAACTCCTTACACAAAGTAGCTTCTTGGAGATCACTACAATACCGGTAAATGGGCATTTCATTAGTCCAAGGTGAATGTGGGAAGTTTTCCCATTCTTTAGACATTGCTAGGATATAAATAAAATAGGAGGACAATAAAAATAAACCAAAGTTGTTGACAACCACTAAACCCTTGTGAAAATTCTCAACAATCAAGTTGGCCCAATCAATGAACTTATTTCCTTCAACAATCTTTTGGATGAAGAAATACATCCAAGACTCCCAATGAAATGTATGTTCATTTCCCTTAATTTTGTTCAATAGAAGTACAATGTCTATAATTTCTTTTATGAAATGTTTAATGGTTAAAGGTTTTGGCAACCTTGAACCACCTTGTACTAGTTTTAGAAGCCAAGATTGGGCTACCTTACTATCATAACTGCTTTTCCTTTCAGCATATAGGTGTTCTACTTCCTCAAATGTCCATGGTTCATAGGGTTCTTTGTGAGGAATTCTAAGGGCCAAATAAACACTAGTTTTGTTAATCTTAAGTATGACTTCTCCTAAAATTTTCTTGATACACCTTATGCTAGGGTCATAATGACTTGCACACTCAATAACTAGCTCTAGGCATGTGATTGCTATTGGAAAGGCGGTAGCTTCAAGCAACCCACTATTAGCTAATATTTGATAAATGGGACATGATTGGGTGTTTCTCACTCTTTCAATGAAATCAATTAAATTTTTATTAACCAAAAATGTGTCATGAATTTTAGGGAAAGAGCTAAGCAGACATGGCTTTCCAAATTTGGACATCTTGGGATATTGAAATAACATCATGGATTGCTATGGAATAATAGGTTCTAAAAGACACAAATGAAAATATTTCAAAACAAAGCAAGCACAAAAAAAAATTATAGAGGATAATGGTAGTGCACTTATAGTTTGACAGAGCTATATAATGCGACTCGTTCTCCCTACCAGATGACACTGGGATTTCCTTTGCAAATGGTGGAATGAGTGGTGAGATGGCAAAATAAATGCATTTAAGGGATAAATTATAAGGGAAATCACAATACAAATATGGAAAGTAAATATAATAATTACTATTTGTGTGCCACACATTAGAAAAGACCCTCTGAGTGATTTGTTATAAATGCCTATCAAATCCACACACTTATTAACACTCCATGTCATCATGAAATTACAAATTTTCCTTTTCACCAAATCTTGCTATATTAGAACACGTGCCACCTTAATGTTCTTATTTATTATCTCGCATGCCTTGGGAAGTGTCTTTATTAGGACCCACCTCGCTTTTTGATTCAAAAATTAAATGCATGCATGAAGACATAACATTAGTATACGAAATCAATTTTGAAGTTGAAGTTGAAGTTTGGGATGGTCAGGTTTCAACTTCAACTTTGATCTCACCAAGATTGACTTGGGTGGAACAAGTGAACTTTAACATACGGAACACAGAAGAGAGCTTGAACTTGAACTTGAAGTTAATTGAAACTTCAAGTTCAACTTCATGATTAAGACATGACTCATGATTGAAACACCCTAGGATGCGAGAAAAATATAAGTGGTAACACAAGGCAATACTTCTTCCAACAAGAAGGGAAGTAATGAAAAGAAGGACAAAATTTTTTGTTCATATTTCAAAAAGCCAAATCATGATGAGCATCATTGCAAGACTAAAAGAATCGACAAGTTAGAAAATATACTCAAGAAGAACAAGATTCAAGTGCCAGGTACTTCCAAGGATTCAACTCCAACCTCTTCAAAAGATAAAGGGCAAGTACTTATGGAAAATACAAGTTCTTCTTTAGAATATACTTGACTTAGGTGCCTCCTATCATATGGGTTCTTCAAAGCAAGACTTTTCTTTATTGAAGTAGTCAAAGGTACCACACATCTTTGTGGGAGATGATACTAAAATGGAGTTGAAGGGAAAGGACATGTGGAAATGGAAAATGGGGAATTCAAAGATGTTCTCTAAATTCCAAACTTTATCTCCAATCTCCTCTCAGTTTATTGAATCACTCAACTTGGAGATGGTCATAAAGTTGAGTCCCTTCCAAATTTAGTGATGGCATGCAATCTTAAAGATGATTCATTGGTTACAGTGGTGAAAGTCAATCATGACAAGAGGCTTTATTACTTCTCCCACTTTGTACATAAGTCTCCTTCTCAAGCCTTGTTAACTCACTCTCCTTCACAAATCAACTTATGGCATGAGCGGTTTGGTCATCTTGCCTTCGACCATCTTCAACAATTTTGCTTCAAACATAAGGTCAAAGGTCTACCCAACATCAGGGTGAGCATTCATCATGCTCAATGGATATGCATCTCGAAGAGAAGTATGATAAAAGAAAGTCTTCTAGAGCTCCAGTTGTTCTCCAGTTAGTTCACATGGTTTTAGCAAGACCTTTTGCAGTCACTTCAGTCAGCCAAGGTCATTATGTTCTCACATTTGTTGATGACTTTTCAAGATTCACTTGGGTCTACTTACTTCATCACAAGAATGAAGTGGTTTATAAGCTTCAAGCCTTCAAGACTCATGTTGAAGACAAATCAAGGAACACCATCAAGGTGTTATAAGTGGACAATGAGAACCGATAAGTAAAGAGAAGACTTAGGGACTTTTATAGATTTGAGGGAATTGAAATTTAGAATCCACCAGTATTCAGTCCACACAAGATAGATGTTGCAACAATGAGGATTAGGACTCTCAAGACCATGGCAAGCTGCATGATAAAAGCTAAGTCTTGTGATCCAACACTTGAAGTTGAAGCCATTAATAGTGCTACTAACATACTTAATAGGTCTCTTCATAATGCCTTAGATGGGAAGACTCCTTTTGAGGCATGGTGTGGCAAAAAACTAGTTGTGAGTCACCTTCAAGTCTTTGATTGTCTAGCATGGGAAAACCTATGTTCTAGGGGATGCAAGGCACCAGCACCTAGGCCTTGTACTTTCATAGGATATGAAGATAGAATGAAGGCATATAGACTTATGGATCTAGAGACTCATGAAATCTTTATGGAGAAGGATGTTCACTTTGAGGAAAGTTCACCTAGCTTATCCTCTAATCGACTCCACACATCATACACAATGAAAATTGATAGTGACACCAATGATAATGCTTCAACAGATTCAGACATGTGGAGCTCTATCAAGTTGTAGTGAGCAGTCACACCATTAGTATGGTCCACATGCTTACATTGCCACAGTGAAAGGTCCAACACAACATGGTTCATCTTGTCTTCTAGCTCTAGCTTTATTTGACTTGGGAGATAGCCTTGAGGACTTACATCTTCTCTTTGATGAAGGTGATCCTTTTATAGTTATTGTAAGGGCTCACTTTGACCCTCAAGTCCATTCTCTACATGATTGATCTTTACAGGTTGGCATGATTGTAGATCCTTATGAACAGTAGTTGTTAGAGGTCTTTTTGTTAGTTGAGGAGATAGATGGTTCATTGGAATAGATTCAATAGAAATCCTTGCTAGATCTACATTCATTCTTTTCAGTATAGTTGGAAGGAGTGAACATCAACATCAACATAGGGATACTTAAGTAGGTTTTAAGGCCACCATACATCTTCAAGATTGTATCTTTTCCTTTTTTTCTTCCAAAGGGGAGGAATGTCATTCTACACTCTTAGACCAACTTCTTCCTTGTAGCAGCTTTCACTGATAGGAATTCTTCATTTGGGGGGGGGGGGGGACTACCTTATCTCTCTTCCTCTTCTTTCTTATGGGGTGGACTTTTTCCTCTTATGAGGTTTAGTTCTTCTCATTCTTCACTTATGTATATGCTGGATGTATGTTGTAATGGGGGGTCTTGATTACTCCATCCATCCATGCATCCCTATTCATCTCTCTTTTTGGGAGAGGGTTTTTCCCATGAAGTTTTCCTTCTTTCTCTACTTTATGAGAGATTTCATTTTTATTATGTACATGGGTGCCTAACATGGCTTAGTAGCTGGGACCCATCTTGCATTTTATCTTAGTTTTCGTAAGCTTAAGGGCATTCCCCTAAGTTGAACTTAAGGGGGGTGTTGGTGTAAATAAGTATTTACTATTTACACTTACTTAAGTTTACTTATGTTAATGCATTATTTTATTTTGTGAGACACTTAGGAGTTTGTACACCTTTTTGAGTTGTCATGTTGACAACACAGAAGTACACAACTCTATTTTAGCACATGGTGTCTACAAAATTGATTTTCATGTCACACCCTTGTAGGCATATCCTCTCATCATCACACATACTTTTTTTATTAATGGAAGATAATCCATATCTAGTAGACATGTGCCTAGTTGTATGATATATCATGATGTTGATTACAAGGAATTCTAGATGTATCTTAGAGGCCTTTATATATAGGCACTCCTAGTGTACTTTTAGAATGCATATTGAATAAATATATCATCATTTTGATCATACTCTCTCCTTCTATCTATAGTTGTTCTTGTGTTTGAGTTCTTAGTTCCTGGGTGAATTTCACCCTTAGGCAAATTCTTACAAAGTCATATCATCATCTCATGTTGAAGAGATGCTAATTTGTAGATCTAATGATGTACACACTCCATCATGTCATGTTGAAGGCACAACATCAACATATCAAGTAGGTGATATTCCATCTTTTGCATCTTATTGCTAAGGGACATCATCTTTAGTTCAAGGTATGCAAAGCACTCAACTTTATGTTGATGTTCAAAATGTTGAGGGAATGGAAGAGATTATAAAACCTACTAGAATTCATTTTAGAAGATCAAAATATTTGATGGATAGTGATACTAAAATTTTGAAATCAATACCTAACAAGATTAGCAAGCGTACTTGTCAAAGAAAAGCTAATCATATGTGGAGATTATTCTTTGAAGAATTAAATATTATAGATCAATGTTAATTATTTATTGAAATGATGAGGAATTTGAAATTTAGGCCTATCATGAAGATTCTTAAGCTAAAAATGGTGGATGATTCAAATGAAAAAAATATTGTAAAGAATCTAATGAGTGCTTATGAAAAAGTGGGTTCTAAATCATGCACCAAAGATAGTAATATCACAATACAAGTACTTACATAAAAAATAGTAAGTACCTAAATGAAGAAAGCTCAACTCATGAGAAAGACAAAAAAAAATTGAAAATCAGTAGAGGTACTCTAAGGAGAGCCATGCATAGGTGTGAGAGATTGGAAGATCTAACAAAAAATGAGTTATGGTCATTTAGCAGTAGACTACAATAAAAGGATAAAGAAATTAGTGAAGCTTTGAAATCATTGATCAAAGATTTTTTGAAAAATAACACATGTGTTTCCCCTAATCAAAGAGATGTTGTAAGGAGGATTGGTAGCCAAAATTGCACCCAGATGTGAAACATTTTTTGGACTCAATTCAGACACAATTTTTTGCAAAATTTATTGGTATGTATCCTCAAATTCGAATAAGTCAATTTTTTTTTGAGATAGGTAAACCTTTTTATGTGTAGATAAATCACACACACAACTTGTTTTTGAGGGATACATATTGAATTTTCTAACCATTTTGATGTTTTTAGGCATATGTGTGTGTTTTGCATTCTAAGTTTGTTTTGTAAGGCTGTGACATGAATGAGCCACCTAGATCTTCAAGGGAATTCATATCCAACATTTTATGTGAAATAGGGGATGACCAACAATTTTAAAAGACATCATGCTTGGATGGTATATGCTTATTTTGTGGCTCTTTGCAACTTTTATCAACTTGTGAACATATGGATAGTACACATGCAATTAGAAATAAAATAGTAGATTACATAAAATATAAGATAGTGACATATGCTCTAAAAGATGGAAAACAAGGTAAAAGATGTAATTTAGTCATTGAAAAGATTCTAGTGTATGAGTTCATGAAGATTTTTCATGAAAATATTATTTATGAATATGAAAGACATACACATAGAGCTCGATGGTTGGATTTTCAATTCAAGTTGTGCAAGGATACATTTTCATTGGATACCATTGTTTTGGTTGTAGAATTCATAGAGAACTACACACTAAAACCACAAAATGAGGTGCAAGAAAAGTATTATACTTCTCAATAGGTTTTTATATTTTTTCACATAACATTCATGCATTCACCTACAAGTACAAAGGATGACAAGAAGATTTTGAGGGAGTAATATTTTTACATCACCGATGATCGATCACATTCTATAGAGTTTGTATATAGTTATTTTCAACTATTTTTTTGAGATTTGGCTAATAGGGGCATACCATATAATCATCATAATATTTTGTTAGATGATTGCACATCTCAACTCAAGAATATATGGATGTTCTATTGGTTGAGCAGGATGCATAGGTTGTCTAGAATTCAATATATGTAGAATTTCATAGAGGCTGGTCATGAAAAGGGAGAGCACAATGGTGTAGGCGCATGCATCAAAAGAGCCTTAGCTCATGAAAAAATAAAGTACAAAGATAGAAAAATATTGATAGATGCAAAATCTACCATCTAGTGGTGTAACATCACAATGGGTCTAGGTAAGGAAGGTGAGTCTACGGTTCATAGATTGTTTTGGTTGATTGATAATACTAATATTGCACCATGTGGGGATTGTTGCACACTAATAGGATCAAGTGAGTTGCACTATTTTAGAAGCTTTGATGTAGGTTCATGGAGTATCCACACACAAACAATGGCATGCTATTGTCCATCATGTGCATAGAAAAATTGGGATGACTGTGAGTCAACTGAATGGGTTGACAAATTGGATATATGGGTTTTGGACCCAATTGATGCCTATCATCCCCCACAAGCACTAGAAATAGCAGAGATGAATTTTTCCATTAAATTTGACCACTTGTCTGATCTAGTGCAACTTGGTAATATATATATTTATATATCTTTTTAATCTCAATATGTAACTTTATAACTTTTACCTAAGTATTTTTTAATTAATGACCATATTTTGTACATTTATCACTACAAACCATGCTTTTTATATTATTGCACCTAAAGACAATGAAGAAGGGATATATTATTATTTGTGTTGTTGTGTCTAAGACAAATAAAAATTTGATCACTCAGTTATAGATGGCAAAGGTTTAGAGTACCATATCGATGCAGTGGTTGTAACCGACACATGGCTTAGATGATATTCTATGAACCCTAACTTGCAGTTATTCAAGGATTGGCAAACAAAGAGGAAGATTCTTCATTATTTGAACCTTTTTGTCACATAAAATGTCCACTTGATAAAATATGGTGGTTAAACCATATAATAAGACTCTTTAGAAAGTTTGTGAGTTAGACCATGAGACAATACTTGAGACATTAAAATGTAAAGTAGATCTAATTGGTTCATTAGATTGAATAGGAAGAGAGAAGAGAGAGAGAGAGAGAGAGAGAGAGAGAGAGAGAGAGAGAGAGAGAGAGGTGCAGAGGCACCTTGAATCATAGGGTCCTTACCTTTTTGTTTTTGTTGTGTTATGCTCCAATTGAGCTTTGTAAGTAGAATAAGGGTCATTGACCTAGGTATGGTAGTTAGGGTATTGGATGTAATTTAATGTCCTCAGAAGAGTCACTATTTTGGCCTTAAAATGAGGACATACATTGCCATAGGGAAATTAGTAACCTAACAGATGAATTATTATCTTAGGGAAGGGTTCCTAGCATGGTATTCCAAAAGGATATCCTAAATAACAAGTTAGAAGTGTTAAGAAGAGCAAACAAGAAAAATCCAAAAGTTGCTATATTGCAATTTTGCAAGAAATTGTGTATTTTCCTTTTAAAACCTGAAGGAGGCTAATGAAAACCATAAGGATGAAGGGGAAAGACCTAGGAGGAGATATAAAGACTTTCCAATCCCTAAAATGAGAGAAGTTAATATCATTGTGTAGGGTCAGCATGCTATAGCATGATATTTGAAGGTAAAATTACTAAGTTTTTGAGTTTTAAAACATTTTTGACATTTTTTTTGTAGAATTTACTAGTTTCCATGGTATATTGGGTTGTTTAGAACAATTTTGTTTTAGGAAGTTTGTTTAATTGTCTTTCTTTTCATAGTTGCTCAAAAAGTTGCTTGACAACTTTTGAGCAACTTCTTAAAAGGTTGTTAAACTTTCAAAAACTCTTCCCCAAAGGCCTACTTAGATCAAAAAAATCTTATAACTATTGGGAACAACCTATATTAGCCCTTACAGGTAGGTAATAGGTATGATGTACTTATTTTCACAAGAAATCAATAAAATAACCTATTTTTCCTACAAATTTTTGTGTTTTAGAGCATAGTATAGACTAGTAAAGATGTTGGGACATGTGCTAGTGACCCCAAGAGTTAGAGGGTGAGTTACCTTTCATCTACATGTGGTGTTATGTTTCGATCCTTTGTAGTTTGTAAGTTATTCAAGTTTTGTTCAAGGTGCCTAGAAATTAGCATTAAACCAAAGGTTTCACCTAGGGCCTTATTATTTTGGCACTTTCCACCATGGGAATTTGATGCTCCTTAGTGGAATATAAGCCCTATCAGTGTACTTCATGATTATGTAGGTTTTATAGATGGCCATGCAAGGAATGAATTTTTCCACCATACCCTGGTTGTATGGCTCCTTACATGCACCACTCAACATTTCACCACAGTTAGTATAACTTTTGCTCCATAGCGATCCAAGTTCTTTAACTTTGGATTTAGACTTGTTTCACATGCTCCTAGATGTTGCAATAATTTTTTGTAGTTTTACACATGTGAAAGGGTACCTATAGTGTAATTGCAGCCTTATAAGGCTTATCAACACTTTCCAAATGTTGTTACAATAGTCGCTTCTAGTCTCTTCCAGTTTGTGAGGTTTACATATGTTTTATATGTCCTAAAAGGGTGTTTGAATCTCACTTTAAATTGTGTCTTTATGTGGGGTTTTTCCATATTATGTTCAATTTATTTTTTGAAGGGCTACTGGCCTTTTCAATGACAAACTATTGTAACTATATATTAGTGTTGTTTGGACACAACATAATCACTTTATCTATTGTATACAGACCTTAATAGGTCTAAAGTGTGTTTGTATTCCATTCCATGGTCATTGTTCTCTTTTCATTCATGTTTGGGGGTATGTTCCCTTATTAGGATTTTGGAGAATCCTTATGTTTTGGTGCTTTTGAACTTAGGCAAACCTATTGATTAGGTTTCTTGCCTTGTTTGGGTTGTGATAACCTATGATAAGTTCATTATTGATGCTTGTGATAAGTGTCCCAACACTAAACCCTCTTTTTTAGAAATTTGAAGGATTCCTACCTTGTCTAATTGCCTAGTGGCTTTCCTTTTATAAGCTTCCACTATGCACTGCTGCATCACAACCTATCCTAAGTAAACTATCTAGGATCCTTTGGTGCCTTCTTTGATGAGCCTAAATGGGTACTCTTGCACTAGTCATCTACTTGAATTGGACATATTTGGGAACTGACAATATCCATTTAAACTCAAGTCTCCATTTAAAGGTGGCAATGAGTTTTTTGTTGTTCTATCAAGATCATTTATATATTTCGATGAGAACTTTGAGGGATCATGTCTAGCTTGAGTATCATGGCTTCCCAAGTCCTGTAAATACAAGGCTATTGATGAATATGCATTTCTAATTGAAACATCTGTGGTGTTGGAGTGAAGTGCATGACCAGATTCTTTTCCTACTAATGAGCCAATTTAAGGCTTCACTTCACATTGTTCCATGGACTATTCTATAGCACTTGTTACTTCTCTATCTAAAATTTTTGTGTTTGTGTACATGTACACTCTTTTCCAGTAGCTGTAGGTTTTTTCTCTTCATCCTAAGTAATTGGCATACCCTGGATGGCACTAAGATAACCATTTTCTTCTAAAATGTCCTTTTCTTTTAGATTAATCTCTCTATTGAGCAAGTTTTCTATATCTTACTTTGTTTATTTAATAGATGTAGCTACAATTCCTCTATATATTAAGCTTTCCTTTGTAGGAATCTTAACTAGGGTCCTAGAATAGTTCTAGATGGTCCCATTTGACCTAAATATGTAAAGAGAAAAAATTGCTCAAAAGTTGAAATGTAGCTCAAAAAGTTGCTTGAGTAACTTTTGCATTTTTTTGCAAAAAAGTTGTAAATGGAAGTTTAGGAAGTTGTAATTATCCATGCTTAGGAATATGAGTATGGGAAACATTTTTTCAAAGTTAAGAAGGTTTCCAGATAGATTTGCATTTTTAATCAACTTTTTCAATTTTGTAGAAAAAGTGAAACTTTTGTAAAGTTCACTAGATTTCACTTCTAGGACTTGAAAAAGGTTCCAAACTATTAAGAAACAACTAAGAACACCTAATCCTAGGCTATCTTGACCAAAAACTTAAAAAGACACAATTTTTCTTAATTAGCAACTTTTCTTCATATCTTGCACAAAGTGGCGTAGGTATACATATCTTGCTCATATCTCTCTCACTATTTGTCATGGGATCAAACTATTTATTTTGTTAGCTCTAGGTGGCTAGGTAAACCCTAGCCCCAAGCTTGTTCCATCTTGTTGAGCACTCAAACATTCTTAGGTATGTCAAACTGAAACATCCCTAAGAGTTACTAAATGTCATAGGGAAGTGATCTTTGACAGGTCATATCTTGGAGCTTGTGTGATGTATGGATCCAATTCTAGGTGCCATATGAGCATGTTGTAGAGACCTACAATAACCTTTCTCACTTTTTGGAGATATTATTCTATTTTGATTTTGTGATGCCAACTTAGGTGATGTTGAAAGTTGTGATGTTGACTAGTACAAATTTTCCAACTACCAAATCTCCCTCACCATTTGTCATGGGATCAAACTATCTATTCTATTAGCTCTAAGTGGCTGAGTAAACCCTAGCCCCAAGCTCATCCCATCCCTTTGAGCACTTCTCAGGCACACTAAACCAAAAAATCCCTAACAGTTACTAAATGCCATAGGGCAACAATCTTTGATGAGGCATATCTCAGAGCTCATATGAGGTATGGATATGATTTTAGGTGATTTATGACTCTTGTAAAGACTTACAATAAAATTTCTCTTTTTGGATATCTTACTCCATTTTAATTTTGCAATAACATCTTGCGTGATGTTGAAACTTGTAGTGATGGCTAGTACAAAGTTGCCAACGGCCAAATCTCCCCCACCATTTTTCATTGGATCAAACTATCTATTTTGTTAGCTCCAGGTGGATGAGTAAACCCTAGCCCAAATCTCATCCCATCCCTTTTTGTGCTTGAATGTCCTCAGGCATGCCAAATTGAAATGTCCCTAAGAATCACTAAATGCCATAGGGCAGCAATCATCGATGGGGCATATCTTGGAGCTCATGTGAGATATGGATGTGATTCTAAGTGCTATAGGACCATGTTGTGGAGACCTATAATAATCTCTCACTTTTGGGAGATCTTACTCCATATTAATTTTGTGATGCCATCTCGATTGATGCTAAAACTTGTAGTGTTGGCTTGTAAAAATTTGTCAACTACCAAATCTCCCTCATCGTTCATTGTGGGATCAGACTATCTATTCCATTAGCTTTGAGTGGTCAAGTAAACCCTTTTCCCAAGCTCATCCCATCCCTTTGAGAAATCAAACATTCTTGGGCATGCTAAACTGAAACATCCCTAAGAGTCACTAAATGCTAGAGGGCAGCAATCTTCGATGGGGCATATCTTAGATCTCGTGCAAGGTATGGATTCCATTCTAGGTGCTATAGAAATGTGTTGTGGAGACTTAAAATAAAATCTCACTTTTTGTAGATCTTAGTCTATTTTGATTTTGTGATGCCATCTCAGGTGATGCTGAAACTTGTAATATTGGCCAGTACAAAGTTGCAAACTACCAAATCTCCCTCACTGTTTGTCATGGGATTGAACTGTCTATTCCATTAGCTTCGAGTGACCAAGTAAACCTTAGCTCCAAGCTCATTTTTTACCTTTGAGTGATCAAACATTCTTGGGCATGCCAAACTGAAACATCCCTAAGAGTCACTAAATGTCATAGGGCAGCGATCTTTGATAAGGCATATCTCAGAGCTCATTCAAGGTATGAATATGATTCTAGGTGTTATGGGACCATATTTTAGAGGCCTTCAATAAATTTTCTCACTTTTTGGAGATCTTACTTAATTTTTATTTTGAAATACCATCTCTGGTGATGCTAAAACTTGTAGTGTTGGCTAGTACAAAGTTGTCAACTACCAAATCTCCCTCACCATTCATCATGGGATCAAACTATTTGTTTCATTAGCTCTAGGTAGCTAGGTAAACCCTAGACCCAAGCTTGTCCCATCCCTTTGAGTGCTTGAACATTCTCAGGCATGCCAAACTAAAATGTCCCTAAGAGTCACTAAATGCCATTTGACAACATTCTTTGATGAGGGATATTTCAAAGCTTGTGCAAGTTATGGATGCAATTCTGAGTACTATAGGACATGTTGTAGAGACCTACAATAAAATCTCTCACTTTTTGGAGATTTTACTCTATTTTAATTTTGCAATGCCATCTTGAGTGATCCTAAAACTTGTAGTGTTGGCCAGTACAAAGTTTCCAATTTTCAAATCCCCCTCACTTTTCATCGTGAGATCAAATTATCTATTCTATTAGTTACGGGTTGCCAGGTAAACCCTAGCCCCAAGCTCATCTTGTCCTATTGAGCACTTGAATGTTCTTAGGCACATTGAACCAAAACATCCCTAAGAGTCACTAAATGCTATAGGGTAGTGATCATTGTCAAGGAATATCTTGGAGCTCATAAGAGGTATGGATGTGATTCTGGGTGCTATATGACCATGTTGTGGAGACCTACAATAACCTTTCTTGCTTTTTGGAGATCTTAGTCTATTTTGATTTTGTGATGCCATCTTGGGTGATGCTAAAACTTGTAGTGTTGGCCAGTACAAAGTTTCTAACTATTAGATCTTCCTCACCATTCATCATGAGATCAAACTATCTATTCTATTAGCTCCAAGTGGCTAGGTAAGCCATAGCTCTAAGCTCATCTTATCCCTTTGAGTGCTCAAATTTTTTCGAGCATGTTGAATGAAAATGTCCCTAAGAGTCACTAAATGCCATAGGGCAGCGATCTTTGATGGGGCATATCTTAGAGATCGTGTGAGGTATGGATGTGATTTTGGGTGCTATAGGACCATGTTGTGGAGAGATATAATAACCTCCCTCACTTTTTTGAGATCTTACTCCATTTTAATTTTGTAATGCCATCTTGAGTGATGCTAAAACTTGTAGTGTTCGCTAGTACAAAGTTACCAACTATCAAATCTCCTTCACTATTCATTGTGGGATAAAAATATCTATTTTGTTAGCTCCAAGTGGCTGGGTAAACCCTAGCCCCAAGCTCATCCTATCCCATTGAGTGTTCAAACGTTCTTTGGCATGCTAAACTGAAATGTCCCCAAGAGTCACTAAATGCCATAAGGAAGTGATCTTTGATAGGGCATATCTTGGAGCTTGTGCAAGGTATGGATGCAATTCTAAGTGCTATGGGATCATGTTGTAGAGACCTATAATAGGATTTCTCACATTTTGGAGATCCTACTCTATTTTGATTTTGCAATGCCATCTTGGGTGATGCTAAAACTTGTAGTGTTGGCTAGTACAAATTTTCCAAATACCTACTCTATTTTGATTTTGCAATGCCATCTTAAGTGATGCTAAAACTTGTAGTGTTGGCTAGTACAAATTTTCCAAATACCAAATTTCTCTCACCATTCACCATGGGATCAAACTATCTCTTATGTTGGCTTTAGGTGACCAAGTAAACACTAGCCTCAAGCTCGTCCTATCTTGTTGAGAACTCGCATGTTTTTAAGTACGCTCAACTAAAATATTCCTAAGAGTCACTAAATGCCATAGGGTAGAGATATTTGATAGGGCATATCTTAGAGCTCATTTGAGGCATGAATGTAATTCTAGGTGCTATGGGACCATGTTGTGGAGACCTACAATAACCTCTCTCACTTTTTGGAGATCTTACTTCATTTTGATTTTGTGATGCCATCTCAGGTGATGTTGAAGCTTGTAGTGTTGGCTAGTACAAAGTTTCCAACTATCAAATCTTCCTCACTGTTCATCATGGGATTGAACTATCTATTTCATTAGCTATGGTTGGCTAGGTAAACCTTAGCCCCAAGCTTATCCTATCCCATTGAGTGCTCAAACATTCTCAAGTATATTAAACTGAAATGTCTCTAAGAGTCACTAAATGCCATAGGGCAACAATCTTTGATGGGGCATATCTCAGAGCTCATATGAGGTATGGATATTATTTTGGGCACTATAGGACCATGTTGTAGAGACCTATAATAAAATCTCTCACTTTTTGGAGATCTTATTCTATTTTGATTTTGTGACACCATTTTGGGTGATGCTAAAAATTGTAGTGTTGGCTAGTATAAAGTTGCCAACTTCCAAATCTCCTTCACTATTTATTGTGGCATCAAAATATCTATTCTATTAGCTCTAGATGGATGGGTAAACCCTAGCTCCAAGGTCAAAATTTTTTAGGTATGCTAAATCAAAACATCCCTAAGAGTCACTGAATTCCATAGGGCAACAATCCTTGATGGGGCATATCTCGAAGCTCATACGAGGTATGAATGTGATTCCAAGTGCTATAGGACTATGTTGTAGATACCTACAATAACCTCTTTTTTTTTTTGGAGATCTTATTTTGTTTAGATTTTGTGATGCCATCTTGGGTGATGTTGAAACTTGTAGTGTAGGCTAGTACAAAGTTGTCAACTACCAAATCTCCCTCACCATTTGTTATAGGATCAAACTATCTATTTCATTAGCTCTATGTGGTTGGGTAAACCCTAGCCCCAAGCTCCTCCCATCCTATTGAGTGCTCAAATATTCTCAAGCACATCAAACTGAAATATTCCCAAGAGTCACTAAATGTCATAGGGTAATGATCTTTGACGAGGCATATCTCAAAGCTCGCGTAAGGAATGGATGTGATTTTGGGTGCTATAGGACCATGTTGTAAAGAACTATAATAAAATATCTCACTTTTTGGAGATCTTACTCCATTTTGATTTTGCGGCACCATCTCAGGTGATGTTGAAACTTGTAGTGTTGGCTAGTACAAAGTTTCCAACTGCCAAACCTCCCTCACCATTCATTGTGGGATCAAACTATCTCCTCTGTTAGCTTTAGGTGGCTAGGTAAACACTAGCCCCAAGCTTTTCATATCTCATTGAGCACTCAAACATTCTTAGACACGCTAAACTAAAATATCCCTAAGAGTCATTAAATGCCATAAGGAAGTGATATTTGATGGGGGCATATCTCAAAGCTCATGCGAGGTATGGATGTGATTCTAGGTGCTATAGGACCATATTATGGAGACCTACAATAACCTCTCTCTCTTTTTGGAGATCTTATTCCATCTTGATTTTGTGAAGCCATCTTGGGCAATGCTAAAACTTGTAGTGTTGGCTAGTACAAAGTTGCTAACTACCAAATCTCTCTCACCTTTGTCATGGGATTGAACTGTCTACTCTGTTAGCTTCAAGTGGCTGGGTAAACACTATTCCCAAGCTCCTCCCAACTAATTGAGTGCTTAAACATTCTCAAGCACACCAAATCAAAAGGTCCCTTATAGTCACTAAATGCCATAGGGGAGTGATCTTTGATTATGGCAACTAGATATTTCATCTCATCCAATGATGGAGACTTGTGATAGAAGGTAAAGGGGTGATCATACAACTCATTTTCCACATCTTATTTTTTTTTATGGTAATAAGGTAATCCTTGTTTTTAAGGTCAAGGAACTTGAGGTTACCTATAAACCCAAGTTGCCTTAGTCCTAATGATTTTTTCCTTTTAGCTATTTTTGTCAATAAGTTGACTCAATAAGTGTTTTGAGATTCATTACACCTTATATAGGTCCTATTTTTTTTACCAAAAATCACTTGGTTAAGTTCTAGGAAGAGTTAGTATAAAAATTGCATTTTGAAATAAAAGTTGCTAACAAATTTTTGGCAATTTTAGCAATTTTTTGGAAAACCTTGAAATTAACCTTGAAACCTATCAAACTAATTCATAATTAGTTGGAATGGATGTCAAACAATGAAATTACCCTCTATGAATTTAGAGGAGACATAAGGTGTTGGTGATTATTAAGTTTTTTTTATATGGCAAGGAATCACTGCTGATGTTAAACTTGTATATAAGATCATTGAGTTATTGTCAAATATCATTACTTCCTATTTGGAACAACAAACTCATACTTTTTAAGAATGAAACACCACTTTAGTTGCATGTTATCACTAAATGGAGTTAGTGAAAGATGTTAAGGATCTTCTTGAATTTCTTAATAGCCATTTCATGGGTTTGAAACATAATCACTTCCCTTTGTGAAGAGTTGTCTAAAAATCAGCAAATTACATGTAGTTGCAAAGAATATACAGTCATAGGATGTTGGAAGATTATTTTCACTCATAGGATGTTGAAGAATCTCTTGGAAGGATGGAATATATGATAGGCTAAAGTTTGTGAGATAGTTATTAGGTGTTCCTTGAACTGTCTAAGATATTAGTTTGAAGCAAGAAGTTGATTATGATCCATTTCTCAAATTTGCTCATTTTTTTCTTATTGCTTCCCAAGTCTTGAATAGGGAAAGTGATCAAGTAGTTTTGTGAAGTTGGGTAGAAGTTTTTTCATGTTGTAATTAAGTTGGAAAGAGTCTTTGAAAACACTTATGAATGTGAGAAAGGTAGTTTTCCTTAAAAGTGTTCTTGCTAGGAATTTTCTAGCTTTTGGTGTGAGCATTTTGCATCATTTTGGATGCAATTTATATTAGAATGAATTAAATAATTTCACTCAACCCTCGTAGAATGGTAAGGGAAACTTTGGAGAAATTGATGAAAGCTTAGTGCAAATGTATCGTGGAAATGGAAATTTGGAAGAAGGTACTTATGGTGGGGGTGTCATGAAATACATGAAATGTACTTAAAATATAAACAAGAAAAATAAGATATATATTAGGATGCATCCTACTATGAATGATTGTGGAAATTTTTTCAAGTTAAGATATATATTATGATGACTAATAATGTCATACATGAACAAACATATAATATATTATGATAACCAATAATGTCTTGCATGAAGAAACATAAAATATATTATGATAAACAATAATGTCATACATGAACAAACATATATTATATTATGATAACCAATAATGTCATACATGAGAAAAAATACCATATATTAACCAATAATTTCATAAGTCTAATAATGTCATGCATCAAATATATGTCATACATTAAATATAAAATATCATCTACACATCAAATGTATATCGAATATGTCCACTGACATAAATCCAACATATATGTCCACTAATGCCTATACATATGTGTTTATCAACTATATCTTCTCCTTCCCTTGAGATGAAGGAAACAAATTCCTAGAGGTCTTCAATCATTGTGTGGAGGTAGATGATGGGGTCTTCCTCACACACTCGCTCATCCTCTTTTTTAGGCTCATCTCTAACTCGAGCTAATACAAACAAAGTAGATATGGATCAATAATTATTATACATTTAAATAAAATATATGTACACACAAAATTAATTATTTTCTTACCACCATCAAATAGTCACTCTATATGTCCACCTCAAAGGCTCGCAAATGATCAGGTGTAATGAGGCCCTACAACAATTCAATCAATATAATCACTTATAAATAATATTAGAAATTTTGATACTAACTATTATAAAAAACAACTAAAACAAAGAAAATTCTTTCATACATTGGTCAATGGCTCTGAATTAGCCATCGTTGTAGTAACTCCATGATCGATGGACTAGTGAAGATGGGTGTAGTGCCTACCCTCATTCACATCTTTTCTAGACATATTGTTGCTATTCTTATCAAACTATGATGGACTAGTTTTATGTTGATGGATTAGTGGTATTGTTTTGAGACTATCAGACATTATGTTATGGATTCAGAGGTTATGTGATGAGATCATTTAGAATTTGCATTTCATGCATACATGATGATCATTATATATTTTTCAGCTATTGTTGATGATTAGTTGATGGTTATTATCTCATGTGTTTTATTATGGATACTTACCCCATACTTGCATGTGTATGGTGTGCGTGTTTTCTTATTTTATGGCATTTCTGATGTGGTTAAGGAAGGGAGTCATAGTCACCTGCTTAGTCAGGATCTACATGATGCACCACTTCCTGCCATTGTCTATTTAGCTTAGAATTATATATTGTATGTACATGCATGGTTTTCTCTAGGTTGTAGGTACCAGGTATTGACTTCCTTGAATTGCCAGGATGAGCGTACCCTATTATACTATCTCAATGATAAGAGAAGGGAGATAAATTTTCAAGTCCAAATCCCAAACCTTTAAGCCAATTGTCCTAGTGAGGTAGGACAAGTATCTGGATATTTTACCCACCGAATGTGTCGGATGACATAATTCATGATTTTTAACCCTTTAGACTGAGTTTGTGTGATTTTCTCTATGATGGGTTTTCATATTTTATTTTGGAGGTCTGTGGTGTATTTTCTATTAATTAAGTCTTAATAAATAGATTTAATTAATAAATTAATTATTTGAGAAAATTAATATAAAATATCATGTTATTTGATATTTTGATTATAATTAATTAAATGGGAATTAATTGAAGAAAAAGAATTAAATAAAAGAAACTTAGAAATTAAAATTAATAATAATAAAATAATAATAATAAGTAATAAATAAATAATAATAATAAAATTTATAAAAATTAAAATGAAAGTTATAAAGATTTAAATGGAAATTATATAAAAAGTGAATTGGAGTTATAAGCTTGCATGAGAGTTAACGCACTTTTTTATTTCTCATGTGTCAACAACACGAAGGTTTGTGCATCAATTAAGCACATGGTGTCTACAACCCTATGGCTCATCCAAAAGGTTGGAAAAGACCCATGCTTAGTTGGTGACACCTTCTAGCTATTTCTAGAGGCATTCTAGATGTTTCCTGAGAGCTCTTTATATTTAAGCATTCTTAGAAGCTTAGACACAGCGTGGAGAGCTTTTGGAGCATTGGAGGACTTGGGAACTCTGAAGAAGGGAGGAGCTTGCTTCGCGGGTTTTTCTGATGAAGAGCGAATTAGCATCAGAATCCGGGTAGGTTCTTGTGATTTTAATTATGCTATTTCCGCATCTTGCATTCCCTGTCTTTTTTTTGTCTTCCATATGTTTTCTGAGGATTTTTTTTTCTATTTAATTGTATGCATTCTCAATATGGGTAGTTACATTTTATTTCAAAATCTTTATATGCATAGATTTGAAGAGAACATGGGGCTAGGGTTTAAATTGTAGCCAAACCCATTGGATGAATTAATGAGTAAATTTAGAGAGTAAATATTAATAAGAAACTCATGAAATCATATATATATTCCTTGTGAAAAAAAAAATATAATTTCAGATCTACATAAATAAACATTTTCATATATATATTTAAATATATATATATATATATATATATATATATATATATATATATATATTTAAATATATATATATATATATATATATATATATATATATATATATATATATTTATGAAATTCTATGTATATTTATATATATATATACACACACACATATATATACATATATATATTTGTAAATATATATATATACATACATATGTATATATATATATATATATATATATATACATACATATGTATATATATATATATATATACATATTTATGTATATATATATATATATACATATATATACATATACACACACACACACACACACACACACACACATATATATATATAAATATATATATATATGCATATATATATATATATATATATATACATATATATATATATATATATATACATATATATATATATATATATATATATATATATATATATATATATATATATATATATAAAATTGGAAAAGTCAAATATAGAATCCCAGTTGATAATCTTTATTAAAAATCCAAATTTCGTATGCATCTATGAAATGCGATTTTGAACATGTTATAAAAAAAAAAAAATTATATTATTTTGGGTGGGGGTGGATCGCACCCCTCCTACCCGCACCTTTATATTGTCACTAGGTACCTGCTTATGCAGCGTACCTACGACAGTGCCATTAAGCCAACAGTCGCAGGGTACCCGCGATAGACGTCACATTGGTGACAGTCATGAATATGATGGCGGTTTTTTTTTTTAAAAGTTTGGTTAAGTTATATAAAATTCAATTTTATATTTTGTTTTAACAAAAAAATGAATATTAATAATTATATATATATATATATTTATATATGTATATATATATATTTATATATAAATATGTATATATATATGTATATATGTAAGTATGTATATATGTAAATTTAAGTTATCGTAAAAGATTTAAAAATATGAATAATAACTTATCAATTATTATTAAAATAAAGAGATATTAATAATTAACTTAATTAAACTTAGTTTAATTAAGGTTGATTATTAGAACGTGTCACAAATTGAAGTTTTGAAATATGTAGATTTTGTTGATAATATTGGAATCATTGGGAATGTTATTTTCAAACAATGTTTATATAAACAAAATATTATTAGATCAATTTGAAAATTGAGTCTAATGGTTTTGGGGAGAAACTTTTATCTATTAAACAAATACATGGGTTAGGCAAAACATGAAATTTCTCCACTTGATATCTAACTTGGAAAACGTAAACTGAAAACCTCCACATTTAATTCAAGTATGTAATTTTAGCAAAACTAAGACATGTGTTTGCATTGTGTATTCTTTATGCTATTGTTTTGGGTTTTGGGTTGACTAGTGTTGACCAGTTATAGGACGTCTACCAGAGGCTTGGGGGGTTATGTGATTGTGATGATGATGTTTTAATCTCGATCTTTATAAACCCAACCATGGTTATGTGATGGAATGCTGTATGTATTGGATGTGATTACTGATTGTTATAGTTGAGATTCTTATGTATGAGACACTTGACTTAACCATTATTTTTGGTCATCGATCAGTTATCCTTGGTTATTTTCTAGTTGCGATGATGGGATTGTGATGTGGATTTATTCTTGATGATGTCATGTTGTGACATGTTTGACTCAACCATTTTTGGAGTCTTCGATCAGTATGATTGAGATATATTTTGTTTATTGAGAACCATTGGATACTTTGATTATCAGTGATACTTCAGTTGCCAATAGAGAGCTGTTGTGATCATAAATTTTTATGGATGTTTGCTCATGGGGATTTGATGATTTCATGCCTATTTGATTATATTATTATGGATTATCTTTTGTGATTTTGAGATTTATGATTCCATGAGCATTAGGGTAGGATATCTGCATATAGTGATGGGAAGTGGCTTGCAATGGGGGTCGGGGCCCTAAGAGGCTGCCAGGGTAACTCATTGTAAATTGGATTAATAAGTGATAACATTCACACCTAATACTAATTGAATGAACCTAAAAAGATAAGTTTTTTGTTCTCACCCATGCCTTGAGTGCTTGTACAGGCTAGGATGGGAGTAGTGAGAACCATGGTTGTGACCTTGCATTTCGTAGTATGCCTTGTCAGTATGAGAGGATACTAGTGGCCACATGAGATCAGTATGGACCCGTGGAGTTTAGCTAACTGCCAGGGTAAATTGTACGTGATAAATGCGATGACACTTTCCCTCTTGCATAGTAGGTTCCTACATGTCATTGTGTGCCTATGAGGATTAGATGTCAGATTTTTTGTTTGGAGGCTTTGAGTTAGTATACTTTTAGGATTCCTGGACTTATAGAAATTTGTGCTATGTGATTTTGTTAGCCTATTTGGGACTTGAGATTATCTCCTTAGCACGGTGGGAGTGGACCACTTAGGTACCATGCGGTCGAGTGGTGGTGTATTTTCCACTGTTATCATTTGAGATTTATTGAGACATTGTGGCTAATGCATCCTTTCATTGATGATTAGCATATGTTAGATGATGTTATCTTATGCTTATATTTTCATTTTAGATTACTTTCTACATATGATGTTGTATATGTTAGGTGTGACATTCCTTCTATGTTAGTACTGATGAGATCTTTGGTGATTTGGAATGTTACGCACAGAGGGATGGCTAGGATCCACGATGGTCTAATGATGCTATTAACAGTTGGGAGGAAACATGGACTTAGTTATTATGTTTGATCTTTATGATGGATGTATATGTCTTCTATGATGATGTATCATGTGATTATCTTTACTTTGATGAATCATGGATTAGAATAGGATGATGTACCTTATTCTATGTATGTATATTCTTTTGAGCTTGTCATACCCTGTGACATGTACAGTGGATGATTGAGAATTTTGAAATGTAATGTATAAACATTGGACTTATCATTATTATTTCATGTGGATGTTGTACTAGATGGATTTATATATGTTAAATGTTTGTAGATGTAATTCAACATTAAGGGATATTAAATAATGTAATCTATTATGTATGTTATGTTTACTATCAGATGGACATTGCTATTGCTTCCATTATTGTGCATAAGTTATATGTGGTATTTACTTTCATGAAAAGAAAATGCTACCAAACTTAGTAAAATTCTAGGTTAATTCTTTGGATCCCTTGGTGGGGCGTTACATTTGGTATCAGAGCCCGAGTTTCTACATTGGGAGCTCTGGGCATTTTGGAACAACTAGAACTTTGAACTATTAAGTGTATCTGTTCAACTTGAAACTAAGTGAACTGAAACAGAACCTGAATTGTTACTTGAATATTTTTCATACTTCAACACTTAGTTTTCAAAACTAGAAATTTTACTTAAACCTAAACATAGAATTGAACTTAGTCTATTGCAACGTGTGATTGTAATAGTACTTTGTATTGTTGTAGGATGGTATCTAGGACTAAGTTTTTTGTTAGAGGCCATGGTAGAGGTTGTGGTCATGGTAGAGCTATTAGTGTCCATGAGTCTGCCCATGAGGGATCGACTCATGTAGAGAGCAGAGAAGAGCACTCTAGTAGGCAGCAGGAAGAGAGCCGTAGAGAGGACCAAGCTGAGTCTGAAGAGGTTGGTTTGAGATAGATGATGCAGACTATTCTAGAATGTCTACCTCCTATTCAAGAATAGCCCAAAGTGCACCAGACAGAACAAGAGCATAGACCCAGATCTAGAAGTCCTCGGAAGGATCATTAGAGGTTCATTGTGTCCACTCAGATGAAGGATCTTTCAAGATCCAAGGTCAAGCCTTTCAATGGGCAAGGTTCTGGTTATGTGTCCGAGCAATGGCTTATTTCCCTCGACAGGATTTTTTCCATGCAGGAGTTCGAAAGCAATGTTAAGGCAAGGTTTGTGATCACTAATTTAGAGAATTTTGGGGCCACTTGGTGGACGATTGAGGAGAAGAAGTTGGGAATCAATATGAGCAGTGTTACATGGGAGTTATTCCTAGAGAGTTTTCATGAATGATTCCTACCAGAGGAATGGAAACAACAAAGGGCTGATGAATTTCATAATCTTAGACAGTATACCTTGTCAGTGACTAAGTATGAGCATAATCTTTATGAGCTCATGTCTTTTTTAGGGTTCAGTGAAAATTTAGCTCAGTTGACACATTACTTTATTAGGGGGTTGAATAATCATATTATTGGGGGAGTTAAGGTATTTGAGCCAAAAACCCTCAAGGATGCGGTACATCGAGCTATCCTTGTTGAGAAAAGTGTCAACCTTAGTCAAGGTGGTTTTGTAGGAGCACCAGTAGCATCAGGATCTAAGAGCAACTACAATTTAGTTGGTAACAAGAAGTTTTCTTTCTCTAAGGGGAAACAGTATCAACAACAGTCTCAGTAGACACAACAACAGAAGAGATCGAATTCTCAGGCTCAAGGTGGTGGCAAAGGTTCTAACACCAAGAAAAACTATAATGCTCAACGCAATAAATAGAATTAGTCCAATCAGCTAGCTCAGAGTAGCCAGTCTTTTGTTAGCAGGAACAGTCGTTAGCAATCAAATGTACCACCTATGGGTAGAGGATCTGGTAGAAATATGGAATTTTTTTCATGTGGTCAAATTGGAAATTATGTAGCTCAGTGTCCTCAGCGAGCACCTCAATTTTTAGGACCTAGACCTATAGTTTCAGAGCCTACAGTTGGTGATGTAGGTAGAGCTCATAGAGTTTTTGCAGCAGTTGATCAGCATCAGGAAGATCATCAAGGAATAGTGGTTGAGACCACAGGTGCTATTAGAGTTATATCTCTTTCAGTATTGTTTGATTTAGGAGCTATAGATTCATTTATTTCACCATCTATAGTTTGTAAGTGTAAGCTGGATGCAGAAAAGTAAGGTTATGGTTGGCAAGTGGAACTAGCCTCAGGCATTAAGGTCTCCACAGACTCTGTAGTTCATAAGTTTGGGCTTAGCTTAGGAAGCTTTGATACTGCAGTGGATCTTCGAGTTATACCCCTTGGTTCCTATGATGTGGTGTTAGGCATGGACTAGCTTGGATCTCATAGAGCCAGTATAGATTGCAGGAAGAAGATTATTTTGTGCCAAGATGACCAAGGGAATGATGTGCAGATAGTTGGGATACCAAGGCCTATATCTCTGCGGATGATTTCTGCTATGAAATTGAAGCAAAATTTTCATAAGGGATGTCAAATATTTGCTGTTATGGTAAATGATCTTGATGAGGATGATCCCATGAGGAAGACTTTAGATCACCCGATTTTGCAGGAGTACGCAGATGTTTTTCCAAGTGAGATTCTAGGCATGCCTCTGAAGAGGGACATTGACTTTAGTATTGATCTGATTCCTAGAGTGAAACCTATCTCTAAAGCTCCTTATCGCATGACTGCACAGGAATTGGGTGAGCTACGTCTTCAGCTAGAGGAACTTTTGGCCAAAGGGAGCATTCAACCTAGTGTATCACCATGGGGAGCTCCAGTGCTCTTTGTGAAGAAGAAAGACGGTTCTTTACGCCTTTGTATCGACTACAGACAATTGAATAAGGTGACTATTAAGAATAAGTATCCTCTGCCTAGGATTGATGACTTATTTGATCAGATCAAGGGAGCTACAATAATCTCCAAGATTGACCTTCAGTCAGGATACCACCAGCTTTGCATTAAGGAAGCAGATATTCACAAGATCACTTTTTGAACTTGCTATGGGCATTATGAGTTCACAGTGGTACCATTTGGATTGACTAATGCTCCATCGATTTTCATGAGTTTGATGAATGGTGTGTTTCGATCTTATCTGGACAAGTTTGTACTCATGTTTTTTGATGACATATTGATATATTCTAAGACTCAAAAGGAGCATGAGGAACACCTGCGGTTGGTATTGCAGTGTTTGAGAGACAATCAACTTTATGCCAATGTAGCTAAGTGTGAATTCTTCAAATTGGAGATTAAGTATTTAGGGCATGTTATTTCAGGTGATGGTATTTCAGTGGATCCTACAAAGATTCAGGCAATAATAGATTGGACTACACCGACTAATGTGTCAGAGATTCGTAGTTTCATGGGTTTAGCCAGTTATTATCATAGATTTGTCTAGAACTTCTCTAAGATAGTACATCTAATCACTTCTCTTCAGAGGAAAGGAAAGAAGTTCATGTGGATGGAGAAATGTGAGGAAGCTTTTCAGAAGCTCAAGGAGCTTTTGACCAGTGCATCGATTCTAGCCATACCTGATCCAAAAGGTGATTTTATGGTGTGTACAGATGCTTCTCTTGAAGGGATTGGGACAGTGTTGATGCAGAATAGATGAGTGATTGCGTATGAATCACGCAAGCTCAAGGATCATGAGTTAAATTATCCTACACATGATCTTGAGTTAGCAGCAGTAGTTCATGCTTTGACTAGATGGAGACATTTCTTGTTGGGGCACAGATTTGAGCTACACAGCAATCGTCGTAGTCTTCAGTACATTTTTACTCAACGTAATTTGAATGCTCGCCAGAGGCGATGGATGGAGTTTCTATGCGAATATGATTTTGAGGTTAAGTACATTCAGGGTAAGGAGAATGTGGTGGTGGATGCTTGAGTCACATGAGACATGTGGTATCATCGATGACCCTTAGTGTGAACTTGTCTTCAGGCACTTCCTACGGATTCCTGGTATCAAGAAGTGCGCAAAGAGATAGATTCAGGAAGATCTTTGGAAGGTAGGTTTGCAAGTTATGTTTGAGAATCAGATGGTCTTTTAAGACATCTGGGGAGGATATATGTGCCATTTTTGGATGAGCTTCACACCTTGATACTGGCAGAAGCCCATCGTACACCTTACTCAGCACATCCAAGTGTCAAGAAGATGCATGCTGTTCTGAGATGTTTGTTCTTTTGGTCTGGGATGAAGCAAGATATTGCTGATTTTGTGGCTAGGTGCCTTGAGTGTCAGAGAGTTAAGGCAGAACATTAGCACTCGGCTGGACTTTTGCAACCAAATCTCATTCCCTCTTGGAAATGAGATATCATCTCCATCAATTTCATAGTAGGATTACCTATGACTGTCCGTTGTCATGATGCTATCATGGTCACCGTTGATCAGTTGACTAAGGTGGTGCATTTTTCATTGATTAGGTCTTCCTACATAGCAGCTTCTATAGCTAATGTCTTTATGCGTGACATTGTGAGATTACATGGTATTCCTAGAAAGATCATTTTTGATAGGGATCCTATATTCACATCTGCATTTTGGACATCGCTGCAGCATCAGTTTGGAGTGTAGTTAAACTTCAGTTTGGCATATCATCTAGAGACTAATGGTCAAACAGAGAGGGTGAATCAGTTTTTGGAGGATATGTTACAGATGTATGTGATGGATAGGCAGACACATTGGGAGGATTATCTCTACCTGGTGGAGTTTGCTTATAACAACGGGTATCATAGTTCTATTGGCATGGCACCATTTCAGGCATTATATGGACATCCTTGTCGTACACCATTGAGTTGGGATATTCTTGAGGATCGCATCCTGTTGGGTCCTAAGATGCTTCGTGATATGGAGCAACAGGAAGTGTGTATCCATGAGCACTTGACTATGGCACAGGATAGGCAGAAGAAGTATGTTGATGCTCATAGGACTGATAAGCAGTTTGCTGTGGGAGATAAGGTTTTCTTGAGAGTGCAATTGCGAAAGTGTTCAATCCGATATGGAAAGGGTTGTAAGCTAGCACCTCATTTTGTGGGACCATTCGAGATTCTAGAGAGGATTGGTTTGGTTGCTTACTGCCTTGCTCTACTACCCAGCCTAGCTCGCATTCATAATGTTTTCCATGTTTCAGTGCTTCAGTAGTATATTCCTAATATTGTACATGTTCTTGATTGGAATGCATTGCAGGTAGAGGACGGGCAGCTGGCTCTAGAGCTGGTTCGTATTCTGGAGCAGCGGGAGTTAACCCTCAGGGATCGAACCATCAAGCAGGTAAGGGTTCAATGGGACCCTACTGATGATTCTTCAGTTACTTGAGAGGATGCAGCTAGATTGAGGGAGTTATATCCCTACTTGTTTGTAGGCTTCCAGGAGTAAGCCTAACCCAAGGGGGGGTGGATGTAGTGCCTACCCTCATTCACATCTTTTCTGGACATATTGTTGCTATTATTATCAGACTATGATGGACTAGTTTTATGTTGATGGATTAGTGGTATTGTTTTGAGACTATCAGACATTATGTTATGGATTCAGAGGTTATCTGATGAGATCATTTAGACTTTACATTTCATGCATACATGATGATCATTATATTGTTTTCAACTATTGTTGATGATTAGTTGATGGTTATTATCTCATGTATTTTATTATGGATACTTACCCCATACTTGCATGTGTATGGTGTGCATGTTTTCTTATTTTATGGCTTTTTTGATGTCGTTAAGGAAGGGAGTCGTAGTCACCTACTTATTTGGAATCTACATGATGCACCACTTCCTGCCATTGTCTGTTTAGCTTAGCATTATATATTGTATGTACATGCATGGTTTTTTTGTAGGTTGCAGGTACCGAGTATCGACTTCCCTAAATTGCCAGGATGAGCGTACCCTATTATACTATCTCAATGATAAGAGAAGGGAGATAAATTCTCAAGTCCAAATCCCAAACCTTTAAGCCAATTGTCCTAGTGAGGTAGGACAAGTATCTGGATATTTTACCCACCGAATGTGTCGGATGACATAATTCATGATTTTTAACCCTTTAGACTGAGTTTGTGTGATTTTCTCTATGATGAGTTTTCATATTTTATTTTGGAGGTCTATGGTGTATTTTCTATTAATAAAGTCTTAATAAATAGATTTAATTAATAAATTAATTATTTGAGAAAATTAATATAAAATATCATGTTATTTGGTATTATTATAATTAATTAAATGGGAATTAATTGAAGAAAAAGAATTAAATAAAAGAAAATTAGAAATTAAAATTAATAATAATAATAAAATAATAATAATAAGTAATAAATAAATAATAATAATAAAAGTTATAAAAATTAAAATGAAAGTTATAAAGATTTAAATGGAAATTATATAAAAAGTGAATTGAAGTTATAAGCTTGCATGAGAGTTAACACATTTTTCTATTTCTCATGTGTCAACAACACGGAGGTTTGTGCATCAATTAAGCACATGGTGTCTACAACCCTATGGCTCATCTAGAAGGTTAGAAACGACCCATGCTTAGTTGGTGACACCTTCTAGCTGTTTCTAGAGGCATTCTAGATGTTTTCTGAGAGCTCTTTATATTCAGGCATTCCTAGAAGCTTAGACATAGCGTGGAGAGCTTTTGGAGCATTGGAGGACTCGGGAACTCTGAAGAAGGGAGGAGCTTGCTTTGCGGGTTTTTTTGAGGAAGAGAAAATTAACATCAGAATTCGGGTAGATTCTTGTGATTTTACTTATGCTATTTCTGCATATTGCATTCCCTATCTTCTTCATGTCTTCCATATGTTTTCTGAGGATTTATTTTCTATTTAATTGTATGCATTCTCAATATGGGTAGTTACATTTTATTTCAGAATCTTTATATGCATAGATCTAAAGAGAACACGGGGCTAGGGTTTAAATTGTAGCCAAACCCATTGGATGAATTATTGAGTAAATTTAGAGAGTAAATATTTTATAAGAAACTCATGAAATCATATATATATTCCTTGTGAAAAAAAAAAAAAAAAATTTCAGATCTGCATAAATAAACATTTTCATATATATATTTAAATATATATATGTTTATAAAATTCTATGTATACTTATATATATATATACACACACATATATATATATATATATATATACATATATACATTTGTACATATATATATATATATACATACATATGTATACATATATATATTTAATTGGAAAAGTCAAATATAGAATCGCAGTCAATAATCTTAATTAAAAATTTGAATTTTGTATGCATTTGTGAAATGCGATTTTGAACATGTTATAAAAAAATAAAAAAATAATATTATATTGGGTGGGGGCAGATCGCATCCTGCATACCCATGCCTTTATATGGTCACTGGGTACCTGCTTATGCAGCATACCTACGACAATGCCATTCAGGGAATAGTCGCAGGGTACCCGCGACAGACGTCACATTGGTGACAGTCATGAATACGAACGACGGGTTTTTTTTTTAAAGTTTGGTTAAGTTATATGAAATTCGATTTTATATTTTGCTTTAATAAAAAAGTGAATATTAATAATTATATATATATATATATATTTATATATGTATATATATATATTTATATATGTATATATATATATTTATATATAAATATGTATATATATGTATATATGTAAGTATGTATATATGTAAATTTAAGTTATTGTAAAAGATTTAAAAATATGAATAATAGCTTATTAATTATTATTAAAATAAAGAGATATTAATAATTAACTTAATTAAACTTAGTTTAATTAAGGTTGATTATTAGAACGTGTCATAAATCGAAGTTTTGAAATATGTAGATTTTGTTGATAATATTGGAATCATTGGGAATGTTATTTTCAAACAATGTTTATATAAAAAAAATATTATTAGATCAATTTGAAAATTGAGTCTAATGGTTTTGGGGAGAAACTTTTATCTATTAAACAAATACATGGGTTAGGTAAAACATGAAATTTCTCCACTTGATATCTAAATTGGAAAACGTAAACTGAAAACCTCCACATTTAATTCAAGTATGTAATTTTAGTAAAACCAAAACATGTGTTTCCATTGTGTATTCTTTATGCTATTGTTTTGGGTTTTGGGTTGACTAGTGTTGACCAGTTATAGGATGTCTACCAGAGGCTTGGGGGGTTATGTGATTGTGATGATGATGTTTTAATCTCGATCTTTATAAACCCAACCATGGTTATGTGATGGAATGCTGTATGTATTGGATGTGATTACTGATTGTTATAGCTGAGATTCTTATGTATGAGGCACCTGACTTAACCATTATTTTTGGTCATCGATTAGTTATCCTTGGTTATTTTCTAGTTGCCATGATGGGACTATGATGTGGATTTATTCTTGATGATGTCATGTTGTGACATGTTTGACTCAACCATTTTTGGAGTCTTCGATCAGTATGATTGAGATATATTTTGGTTATTGAGAACCATTGGATACTTTGATTATCAGTGATACTCTAGTTGCCAATATAGAGCTGTTGTGATCATGATTTTCCATGGATGTTTGCTCATGGAGATTTGATGCTTTTATGCATGTTTGATGATATTATTATGGATTATCTTTTGTGATTTTGAGATTTATGATTCCATGAGCATTAGGGTAGGATATCTGCATGTAGTGATGGGAAGTGGCTTGCAATGGGGGCCGAGGCCCTAATAGGTTGCCAGGGTAACTCATTGTAAGTTGGATTAATAAGTGATAACATTCACACCTAATACTAATTGAATGAACCTAAAAAGATAAGTATTTTTTTCTTGCCCATGCCTTGAGTGCTTGTACAGGCTAGGATGGGAGTAGTGAGAACACATGGTTGCGACCTTGCATTTTGTAGTATGCCTCGTCAGTATGAGAGGATACTAGTGGCCACATGAGATTAGTATGGACCCGTGGAGTTTAGCTAACTGCCAGGGTAACTTGTACATGATAAATGCGATGACACTTTCCCGCTTGCATAGTAGGTTCCTACATGTCATTGTGTGCCTCTAGGGATTATATGTCAGATTTTGTGTTTGGAGCCTTTGAGTTAGTATACTTTTAGGATTCCTGGACTTATAGAAATTTGTGCTATGTGATTTTGTTAGCCTGTTTGGGACTTGATATTATCTCCTCAGCACGGTGGGAGTGGACCACTTAGGTACCACACATTTGGGTGGTAGTGTATTTTCCACTCTTATGATTTGAGATTTATTGAGGCATCGTGGCTGATGCGTCCTTCGTGATGGTGGATATGTATCCTTTCATTGATGATTAACATATGTTAGATGATGTTATCTTATGCTTATATTTGCATGTTAGATTACTTTCTACATATGATGTTGTATTTGTTAGAAGTGACATTCCTTCTATGTTAGTACCGATGATCTCTTCGGTGATTTGGAATGTTACGCACAGAGGGATGGCTAGGATGTATAAACATTGGACTTATCATTATTATTTCACGTGGATGTTGTACTAGATGGATTCATATATGTTAAATGTTTGTAGATGTAATTCAGCATTAAGGGATATTAAAGAATGTAATCTGTTATGTATGTTATGTTTACTATCAGATGGACATTGCTATTGCTTCCATTATTGTGCATAAGTTATATGTGGTATTTACTTTCATGAAAAAAAAAATGCTACCAAACTTAGTAAAATTCTAGGTTAATTCTTTGGATCCCTTGGCGGGGCATTACAATGAGGAGTCTTAGATATCAATAGCTACATGTCATATAATATAATTTATATCTAACATGAAACATGCAACAAATATAATCAAATGAATTAAATTAACATGAAACAAATGTACCTCTATGAAGCTTGTATCATGCCTAGGCTTAGAGTCCCTTGTGAATGTCAATGGTCTAAGAGAGAACTAATGCACATGCATAAATTTTTTTTGTTAGGCCTTCATATGATTAATTAATAAATATATGTATTAATTTAAATGATTAAATTGATAAATAGCTCTCATCTCATCTATAGGACAAAAAATGGGGCTGGGAATCTATACTAGGGTTGCAACACTCTTACACTAAATTTTGTACAATGTCAATACATGCTAATTGATTAGTCATTCACTATACATACGAAATGTGATCAAATTAGTTTATTATAATTATAATTTACCCATGTGTTGATGACAAATGTGTCACTCAGGAAATCATTAGTGACTAGCCCATCATCTATACTATCTCTTGCATGACTACCAAATGTACATAAGGATCCACATAATATGCACATGTGACCACGATGCACAGAAGGCTCCTCCTCAATTAATGGACTTGTGCAATGAATGAAGGTTTGCATCAAAACATTAATAGTCCCTAGAGTGTTGGTCTCTACATGTTACTTCACAATTGAAGAAATAATCACATGCTCACACTGTGGCTTGAAAATAGGTGCCTTAACTACATTAGGGTCATGACATGCCCCCAGCATCTCAAATGATAACCCCTCACCTCTACCCTGAGATTCTAATAATTGAAGATCTTCCCAAGGAAAAATTCACAATACAATTTCTTTAAGAAATACATTGGAACCTCGTGATTATTATAGGGAGGGCCATCAAAGACCATCCACCATCTATCCCAAAAGTTATTTCTAATAACATCATGTATGCACCAATGGATGGGGAACCTTTTAGTTGTATTTTTAATAGTATCTTATTCTCCAAGCTTTTTAAACAATGCACAAATGCTAATATTTTATTTTTTTTAACATCTTGATATGATAATTTATTTGCATAATATCTTCTTTGTTCACCCCTCTTAACACACCAAATATCCAACTGACCACTAATAGAAGCCACATGGGTCATAATGGACTCAAGGGAGGGTGCCAATTATGCTCTCATCGAATTGGTTTGTCCATAATCTTTCAACCTACCAATGAGTGCTTCTAATTCATTTTTCTCTCTTTCTATTTCATTCATTATGTTGTCTTGGGTTCTAGGAGGAGGTCTTCCTATTAGTGCAGGTTGCATAATTTCTTGCTCTTGTTGTGGAGGGTTTTGATTTTCATCTTGTGAAGGGTTTTGATTTTGATCTTGTGGAGGGTTTTTGTTTTGATTTTGTTGATCTAGTTGGAGATTTGGTAGTTCATTATTCACATTTCCTAATAAGAAACCAATTGCAATTTAAATAAATAAATGAATTTAAAGAAAAATTGAAAAAAACCTACAAAATAATGTAAAAACTTACAAAACAATGCAAAAACATATAAAACAATGCAAGAACAAGAGTAGAAAACATATGATGTGATCTTGATCTTGAACTTTGGTGACAAGGAGGCATTTTGAGGAGGCAGGTGACAAAATTCTTCAATTTCTTCAATTTGCACAAGCACTATGGGGAGAAATGCAAGAAGTATAAAATGGGCTGCGAATTTGTAGATCAGTTATAAAAAAAATTACTTTAAAAAAGTGTGTACAGACTTTTGAAAATTTAAAAAAAAAATCTTTGTGTCATGTTTTTGGCACCACAACTTGGTGCACATACCCATATATTAGATAAATAATGATTAATATTTAATTAATATTAGAGTTAGGGTTATAATTAAAATTAGATTTCAATTAATTTAGTATTAGAGTTAAGTCTCAATTTTGTTGGGTAAGTTTTAATATATTTGAAAATTTGAATAATAATTACCTATGCATCTATATTTATATGCACAAAAAATTAAAGAGGTGAAATGATGAAGTTATTTAATGTCAAAATATATTAGTTATTATAGCAATTATAGTATTCAATTATTCATATAATATTTGGAGGTATGTATGGCTTATTTTATTTAATTTTATAATATTTCTATTGAATAGAAGTAATTTATTAATAATGTATTTTAATATTTATTTAGAAGAAATTTACTAAATTTTGTTTTAGTTTTAGATGTGAATTTTATCAATATACATTCTAAATAAATAATTTAAAAGAGAAAGAGAGCATTTCTATATTTTTCTACATATATATATATATTAAAATAATTTTATAATCTATAGTTTTGTATGTTTATATTGAAATATTTTTTTCTAAATTAGTTAATATCTTGGTATATATATGTGTGTTCTAAATAATAAATTTAGAACAAAAATCTAAATAGAAATAGAACATATGTAACATAAATAAAAATCAAAAAATATGTAACAATAAGATTCATGATAGATTTATAACCTTTAACATGCAGAAAATATAGGGTGATTAGCAAACCCTCAAGAATACTATTAAATTGATTTAAATAAGGAGATATAAATGCATAAACAATTGTAAAAATTCTAGCTATTAGAAATTTGTACCTAATAGAAATTAAATGTATGTTACTTGAGATATGATTGAATTATTTTGTAAAATATTTCACCCTCATATAAGTAGTTTGTGATATCTTTAAACACGGAATGGAAAAGCTACATGAGAATTTGTTATGATTCAATAAGTTGAAGATCAATGATCAACAATAAAAGGATAAAAGAGATAGATATCTCTTAAATGGGAAAAGTGATGTAGGAGTATCCTTAGACTGTTGGAAATCTTACATTGCCAAAAAATATTTCCTTTAAGTTTATCTATTTATTGTTCATATGGATAGTTTTCTTGTTATTTTTGGTTGTGATCTATCAAGTTGGCTATTTTATTTTATGTGATCCTTATGACATGGTGTGGGCATTTCAAAGGTCCTATATCTAGCTTAGTATCTTTTTTAGATGTTTCCATATGATATTATCTTAAGATTGAGTTGATCCTATGCTAGTATTCATGTTCTAATGTTTAGGGTAGTAAGTTGTGACTTGTGATGAAGATTCAAGATAAGTGATGGTTACTGGCCCATTGTTCCATGTTGTAATATCTTTGATCATCCATGTTGTATGTTTCCCACAACACATTGCATCTATTTAGGGTTATTCTTTTGGATTTGGGTTATATTTTGTCTATTATACATTTCCATTATCTTGGAAATTAATGAGAAAATAAGATGACTTGTGGTTGTTGATGTTATATATAAGTAGGTTAGTAGTTCTTGTTTAAGTAGTACAAGGAGTGCTAGGTGATTAATAGATAGAAAGATAAGAAGTAAAAGCAATTGGAATAACTTGGTTTTGTTGAAGTATCATAATTTAGAGAGATAATCAACTGTAAATGTATCTATCTGGTTGTAGTTGTATATTGATAATGGTGATGTAATATCTACATTTTTAGGCCAAATTGATGATAATATAGTTATATTTCTTCCTTTGATGCTTATTTCTTGTTAGTTTATTTAGGAATTTCTATTATAGTTTAATCTAGTTACAAAGTCAAACATATCCTTTTGGAGTTCTCTCTCTTTGTCCATGTCAAGTGGTATGAGAGATTAGTTCACTTGAAAGAATAATAAGCACTTGGAATCTAGTGTCTTTGACTTGCATGCTTTGATGTTGTGGAGTGGACGAAGTTGGAAATTTTATCTACATCAACTAAAGGTGAGTGCAAGGTGACTAGAGAAGGATTGGTTGCTTGGAAGATTAAATATTGCACTTGTGAAGCTCAATATGGGATGTTAGAAAATTAGATCTTACCTATGATAATGGAGGGTTTCACAAGGAGGATTGGTTGGTTGACAAGTTGATAGTTTCTTAGTTACCAAACATACCTAGCTGGTTGAAAAAAATGTTATTTTTGGTATATTTAGAGATCAGATTAGGGAAATCAACACTTGTAATTAGATCATCGAACATGAGGACTTGAAGGTTGACATCTTTGCAAACATGCCACCTAGAAGGATGGATCCTAGAATCTTGGAGAAAATGATGGAGGATTTCATAAATAAGATAAGGACTAATATATGAAATGCTTTGGCTAGGGCTAGGAAAAGCCTAGGGGTTAAAGATGAATTTGAGGAAGTCATTGAAGTTCTTGAGATAGATGAAGTTGAGATACCTATCAAGGAGTTAAGATTGCTGAGAGATATGACACACAAGGGTAAAAGTCATAGAATTGATGTTTCATATTTTTCAAATTCTTTATATTTGAAGGAATTGATTGATTACATTAATTAACTTGAGGATTACTTTGGGGTTGAAGATATTAGGGATCCAAATAGAGTTAGGTTATGATAAATTAAGTCAAAGGGTTATGTTTCCTTATGTTGGAAAGAATTACAAAAAGATAAGGAAGATAATAGTAAACCTAAGATCACTAGGTGGAGAGTTCTAATTTCTAGATTAAAGGCCAAGTTCATATTAGAGGACTATAAACAAGAATTCTGTAAGAGATTGTCAAACTTGAAGAAAAAAAATTTGATGGTTAAGTTGTATGTACAGAGGAGTTCTATAATATGATAATTAGATCTGAATATTTAGATTGATATAAGGGAAAGATGGCTAGGTATATTAATGGTTTGAGACTTAACATTCAAGATGAGTTAAGAATGATGAATATTAATATAATTGAAAAGGCTTAATAGTATGCCTTGCAAGAACAAGATAAGTTGAAGAGGAGACAAGTTATTGAATGATGCCATTATAGGTGGAGTCTAACACCAAAAGTTGAAGTAGGTATTAGTCAAAGATTAAAGAAGTGAAAGATATTGAAACACTTGTTATGGTAATAAGAATTAGAATAGAGGTTGTTAAAGAAATCATGGTAAGACACCTAGTAATAGAGTGTGTACTTCAAGATTTGTGGTACAACCATTTTCTTTATGGTTAAGAATATATGTGGATCAAGAATGAGCATGAGATTTATGTTGTAAATCTTTTTAGATGTTCATAAACTACTCTTATATAACATATTAGATATTAAACTATGGTATCTAATGTAGGAGCATCCTTATGTTGTTGGAAATCTTGAATCACTCAAAAATGTTTCCTTTCAGTTTAAATCTTTCTATTTTTCATTTGGATAATTTTCCTATTTTCAAAGGTTTCAATCAATATATTTGGATCATTTCCTTATGTGATCCTTATGGTTTGGTCTAGGCATCTTAGAGATCTAATGTTTATCTATATATTTTTCTCTGATGTTTCAAGATGAATTCATTTTAAGATTTTTCTGGTCTTGTATTTCTTTTCCTATTCTAATGGTTAGGGTGATGAGTTGTAGCTTGTGATTAAGATTCATGTCATGTGATGCTTCATGATAAATTTTTCATATGTTTGATCTCATTTATTGAATGTTTTTATGAAATGATGTATGTATTTGGGGTTGATCTTATAGATTTGGGTCTTGACTTATCTAATAGTAACATGTTTCCTTTGTCACAGAAATTAATTATTAGATAAGCCAACTTGTGGTTGGCGATCTTCTATTTAAGTAGGTTAGTAGTTATTGTTTTAGTAGTACATGGTGTACTAGGTGATTAGAAAATAGAATGATAAGAAGAGATTCAATAGAAGTAACTCATATAACTTGGGTATGTTAAAGTATCATAAATTTGAGGGATGACTAGCTAAGAATATATGTATCTAGTTACAGCTGTATATATCTGACTTGTCTATTAGTTTGGTAGAATGAATAAGTGAAAGGTGTTGATAAAATACTTAGCATAAAAAATATTTAGGTTTTTTCATTGATTAGAAAGTGGTAAAGGATAAGGGTTCAAGAAATAACCACCAATAGTAGGACATCACATTGGTTAGGATAAGGGATATGACTATGATAATTTATGATAGGTAAAAGAGGCTTATCAAATAGCTAGTCAAGGATTGAGCCTAAAGGGTCAGAAATGATGTGATATGATGAAAGGACCATCATAAATAGTGATGCAATAGGGATTGTAATCAAAGTGGCTCAAGGACAAAGGCCACGTATAGACTCACATGAAGACATGAATTTCTATAAAGCTAGGCACCTACTCATAGGTAGTCATAAGTGTTATGTGACAAGTACATATGCTATTTAAGTTTAAATATGAGAGCTATTTTTTAAGTTGATTTTTTTGTTTCCCAAGATTTGAGAAGTGTAAAAAGACTTTTGACATGCCGTTAGAAGAAAAAGGAGTTGTTGATGTTGTTTGGATTGAAGAGAAGAGAAGAAGACATTATAGTAGTAGACTAGAGAGTCAATAAATAGATTAGCTTCAAAGCACAATGAATAAGAGTTGAAGTAGTACAATTTAAAGGGAAAGATAAGGGATAGAGAAGATAAGAGAATCTTGAAGCATTTATCAAGGAGATTTATACTTGGAAATTATGAATTTGGGATAATAATTAGTATCAGAGTGTAGACCTTGATAAAAATAAGCTTAACAACTTAAGCAAAGATCTAATGGAAGCTTTTAGACTCAAGGAGAAACTTGAAGAAGCTCTTGCAACCATTGGTTATTTGAAGGACAAATTAAATGTAGCGCTGGCAAAGATAAAGAGGTTGGTAAAGAAATCAATGTGAGTTAAGAACTCATTGAATAACTAGAAGATCAAAGTGGGGTAGAATTTTCCAAGGAACCCATTACTAACCTAATTATGGCTGATAATTAGAAGTCAGACATAACCATTGTGCTGATAAAGAAAGAATAAGAGAAGATATAGATAATGCAATTTTGGCCAAAGATAAATTTGAGGAAGTGCTAAGAGTATCTAGAGAGAGGCCAAGAAAAGAACCCTAGAATAAATAAGAAAAAAAGATACACGAAGAGTGCAAGTGGGAGAGAAGCAAAACCACCCTCACATGGAGGAGTTCACACAACTAATTGAAAAAGTACTCAAGCTAACTAAGTAGTTGAAGAGTAAAAATTCAAGGAATGAGAAACTAAGAAATTTTTATGAGAGCTCAAGGAAGATAGATGAATAAATAAAAGCTTAGAGGTGAAAAAAAGCACCATTGGTCTTGGATATGAAGGTGATAGAAAGACTAAAGTAGGCAAGTCTTTTGGAGAAAAATACTTGAACTTCAAGAAGCAAGTAAGGATATCACCAAAATGTAAGAAACCTATAAAATGCACTTGTTATTTTATGGTAAAATAATCCATTTCATAAGTGTATGCTAGTTTAAACAGGTATTACATGGTATTTAATGTATCTTTGATGATTATTATTATAATTTTCATCATTATGGTCACATAATACAAGAGTAAAAATATAATTTTAGTAAGAAAATGATTGATGAATAATATTACTATTATAACAAGTATGGGCATAATGATAATAACATTAGATCTAAAGAAAGATCAAACCAATCATCTCCAAAGTTGATGAGCTCTATTAAAAGGGATAATTTCTCCACAAAAATGCACTCAACTTCAATAAATTAAGGCCACCTTACATCTTATTACAAGATTAAGTTAGGTTAGAGAAACAACACTTGACATTGGAGAGGTATTAAGATAACATGTTTCAAGTGTCACAAAGTTGGACATCTCGCAAGAGATTGTAGGAGTAGAGGTAGTCCATAAAACTAATTCCCTAATAAGAAAGGAAAGAGAAAGCTTGCGAACAAAGAGGAAGCGAAAAAGGACTTCTACAAGACTTTGACCAAGAAAAGTGATAAGAAAGAAGAGGTAAAACCTATTGATGTTGTGAGCTAACCTGGTAGTGGTGAGACTTCTAAGTCAAACTAAATTATCACAACTTAAAAATTTATGCAAACAAGGAAAATATTACACCAACAAACATATAGCACCTATAGGAGGTAAGATAATTAGTGAAAAACATGACCGTTACTCAATATATTACAATAATTTGATAGCATGGGATAGGTGATAGGTAAGCCTTTTATTTTCTATTATAACCATAACATTACTTATTCAATCTATAAATAGAAACACTATGAGCAATTCACTACTTTGCTTTGAAGTTAAAGTCTCTTGAGCTTTCAAATTTGTAAAACCCTATCTTTTAGTGTAAGTAGTGGAAAAGATTACAATATTGAGCTAAGAAAGACAAATAAGGTGTGAATAGTAAATCATTGAGAAATTCATTGAAACAAGATCTTGTATCAGCTATTGATTGAAATATCTAAATGGCTAAAGAAATCAATAAAGCAATGTTGGTAAACTAGAGGGTCACCAAACATCCTTAGTATGAGGGAAATATATTGAAGAAAAATGTAATAGATTTGGGAGGAGAATTTATCCTGCTCAAGTTTAGACTAGTTGTGCTTTGCTACTTTCATGAACTTTCAATGGATTTTCTCTATCTTATTTCATTGAGTTGGATTGACTTCACTAAGTTTTTGTGTTCACCAATGTATTCCTTTGCTTCATTCATTGAGCATATTCAGTGACCTATCTAAAATTGTTTGGTGATGCTTTGATTCTTTGATCACTGAATTGTCTATTTGGTTCTTTGAGAGATCACTTGTGTATTAAATTTGTGATCTAAATTTAATGTATGGGATTGATCATTGGGAAGTGTGTGGACCTATTTTGGGTTATTGCTTTATCTAATACAGATCTAAAATATTTTATAAATCATTTTGGCAAGTATAAATAGGGCATCAATTCCTAGGTTTAGAAGGAGTTTTTAGAAGTCTAAAGTTTGGAATATCACATATCGTACATGATGTATGAGGAATATGTTATGTAATTGAATCTTTATCCTTTCCCACAACTAGGAAGGCCTTACATCCTTAAATGAATGAAGAAATAGCCGATTAATAAAAATATGTTGATTTCTCTCTTTCTAGTGTTTTCTCTTGGTTATTTTGTTCTTTTTTTGTGTTATCTAGACGTAAGGTATAATGATGGCTAGGCCCAAAGGCACCCAAGGTTGAAAGAGCATCCTAGGTTGTTTTATTATCCTGAATTTGTTCAAAGATTTAAGTAAAGGCCTTTGATATAAGAGCATGTGCATTTGTAAGAGTACCCTTGGTTGTTTTTTTTTGTCAAATACATGAAGAAGTATAATTTTTTATTTTCTATATTTCCTAATCAACTAAGTGTGAAGATAGAAGATCATGTATGATGTATGAGGAATCTGTTCTATAATTATATTTTGTTCCTGGTCTATTGAGGACAAAAAGAGGGAATGATTCTATATTTATTGTTGTGGATAGAATTTATAAGATGAAACATTTCATACCATGTAAGAAAACATTAGATACTATGCATATTACATATACTTTCTTTAAAGAAGTTGTTAGATTGCATGGATTATCAAGGACTGTCATCTCTGGTTGAGACAAAAAGTTTTTTGGTTATTTTTGAAAGAATTTGTGGAAGAAGTTTGATACTGAGTTGAAGTTTAGTTCTACATTTCATCTATAGACTGATGGGAAGACATATGTTGTAAAAAAAAGTTTGGGTGATTTTTTGTGATGTTTAGTTGGAGATAAACTAAGTAATTAGTATTTAGTATGGGTACAAGTGAAGTATTCATACAATAATTTTGTGAATGGGAGTACTAGAAAGACACCTTCTAAGATTGTTATTGGAGTACAACCAAGAGGTAAATCAGATTTGATGGATATTATTGGAGAAGAGGAGTGCTAAAGGAGAAGAATTTGCTAAAATTATGAAGTCTTTGCATAAGGAAGTGAAACATAAGTTGCAACAAAGAAATCAGAAATAAAAGGATAATACAAATAGATCAAGGAGACAAAATATATTTGAAGTTGGTGATGATGATGGTTCATTTGAAAATAGGTAGATTTCTTGTTGGCATATACTGAAAGTTGAAGATGAAGAAGTTTTGTACTTGTAACATCTTGAGGATATTTGATAGTGGTAATGCTTATGAAGTTGAGTTACCTAACGACATGGATATATCACCTATATTCCATGTTACTAATTTTTATGAATATCATGAGTTTGATTACAAATTTTTTATACTAAGTAATTATCCTCAGAAGAATTTGGAAAACATTGAATATATTTTAAAATAGAGTGTTGGCAAGGAAACAAGAGGGAAAGATTACATGGAGTATTCAAGGTCAAGTGACAAAATAGACCTATTGAAGATGTTGTGTGGATTTCTAAGTTTGACTTGGATTTAGCTCAAGCTATGATTTTTTCATGATTCAAAAAATCATTTCTTTTAACCCTAGGTGTTTGAAATCCTAGGATGTTTTATTATCCTCCTCAAGTGTAATATGATTGTGCTTTGTTACTTCCTTGAACCTTCTTAGTAGCTTTTATTTCTATTGTCTTGGTGGATTCACTCTGTCTTCTTTTTTTGAGTTGGATTGACTCAACTCACTATTTTTTAACTGAGTTGTTCCTTTACTTTGTTCACTAAACATGTTTGGTGGCCTATCTAGATCTATTCAATGGTGCTTTGATTCCTTATTCATTGAGTTATCTGTTTGGCTCTTCTTTGAGAGATACATGTGTATTTTCTTAGCCCCAACTAATGATGGAACTAAGCATACTATGAATGCATATAAAAGAGTCTTGAATTAATTATTATATTGTCTTTTATATTATGTCTTAGTGAATTAGAAATTATGCTAATTCACTAGAGTGCCATATCAATAATCTATCTCTTTGTTCCTCATCTTTTGTCTTTATCTTTCTCTCTATCAACACCTTTGTCTTTCTTTCCTCTACTCTTGTAATCTCTCTCCTACTCTCTCCTACTCTCTCTCCTAGGTACTCTCTTCCTCACTGCTACTCTCTCTATCTCTCTCCTGGGAACTCTTTTCCTTCCCCCCCTCTCTCTCTCACCTCTTACTCTCTCTCTCTCTCACACACACACACACACACACTCTCTCTCTCTCTCTCTATCCTAGACCTTCCCTCTCTCTCCCCTGGGTATTACTATTCTAATATCAATAATAATTTACATTACATTAATTTATTAATATAATATAAAACTAATATTATACTATTATACAATAATAATAATAATTAAAATAATAAAATTAAAAATTATATAATATAATGTACTAATATATAATAAAATATAATATAGATAATAATAATACATTAATATTAATATTCTAAAATATTATCCTAATATTATACTATCATACAATAGTAATATAACAATAATAATTTATAAATAAAATGTTTGATTGCTCCAAATAACTGATTAGAAGAATATAAAGAACTATTCAAACATAATAATTTTGAAAAGTTGTTACTAAGTGATTAACTTCCGTCTGAATTCTTAGGTATAGCTCCCTTTTATGTTTGGAATTTACAACGAATTATGTTTTATCACTAAATCTAAAATGGGGTATGTTCTTAACCCATGAATATGAAAGGTGAATCAAGTTAGGCCTAAATAGGAACTAACTTAGGCAAGAGTTTGAATTTTAGGATTAGTCAAGCTTATGGATTAACACATCTTATGAACGTAAAAAGTTTAAACAATTTAGCAATGTATACTATCTACAACTAAACTAATATTTGAAAGATCTTAGTTCTAAGAATGGAAAAGACTTAATTTGAAAGAAAGCATGGAAAGGGATTTCACTTGGACATCCAATAACAATACTATTATCTTCAATTCACAGTTTTGAAATAGGGGAAAAAAATTTTGTTCATTCCTTGATTCAAATTAGATGGAAAGAGAAAACATAAAACTAATATAGAAACAAAAGGAACTAAAAATTGATTGACACAAAATACCCTCAAATTGTCTCTTCAACATCAAGTATTTCAGACCAAAAATTAGCCGACCTTTTATTAATATTTCAATTAAGTACATATAGGATTCTGAGATGACCATTACAAAATGGGACTCAAAATTAGTTCATCTCCTCAAATTTTATAAATGACAAGGATGCAATTTGTCAGTTATAATCATTACATCAAAATGCGAGAGGGTAGGATATGAATCACTTTGCCTTCTTTACTTTTTCTAACTTTTCCTTATAGGCCTTAGTGGCAATGATGGTTGGAATCAAGTCCTCATGCCTATGAACATGGATGCTGGTGTATCTCAAGAGCTACTTGGAATGCCTTCTTGCTAAATCCTTGATGATGTTCAACCACTTTTTTATTTCCTCCATAGCCACAAGTATAAATCCACCAAGTTTCTGGAGCTCAGACACTCTGTTCTACTGATCAGAAGATATCTTTGTTAAGCCACCTAGATAAAAGAAGAAATTATTTTGCATGATGGCCACTTTGATCATCCCCTTTCCTTGTCCACTAGCCTAGGAATATATATGCAGACCTCTTAATAGTTCATAGTCTCTGTCTTGATCTTTTTCCACTTTAGCTTATGTTTCCTTTAGTCCTTCCTTTGCCACCATGAACATTTTAGATTTGTATTGCATGCCCTATAGCCATTCAAATAGAGGCTCATCTCCCCTAGGAAGGATCTTTACTTCCATAACTTCCTTATCTTTCACATGGATGATCATCTTTAGTAAAGAAATGCATTCTTCACTCTTGACTTCCTCTGCTACTAGGGTAGCTTAATCAACTGAGATATTATCCTTCTCTGTTTCAAGCCTCAGTATTGCATTGCCTTTTTTTTTCCTATAATTGCAAGTCCTTCTGAATTTAGTTTCCTACTCCATTCTCTACCAATCTTCCTGAAGTTCTTTTCTTCTTGTTACTAGGAGATGAGAGCTTGAATGTTAGTAGTAGTAGGATCACTAGTGATTAACATTCCTAAGATGCTCACAAGTGGGGTGACTAACTGCCTGATAAAGCTATTAAACTCATGAATCTCCACCTTCAATTTGATATTTGCTACCTTACAAATTTTGAGTTGTCCCTCTATCACATCATTTGTTGATTTCCATAGATCCACCTTGTATCATGTCTTACTTCTGTGAGATCCACATAATGCTACATGAAAACTGACATGCCTTTAATTCTCCCTTCTTTAGAGGCCTTGGAAATATCCATAGTCAGATGCCCTATGTTAGGATCTTGTCCAAAAATTGATAGGGTGTTTTGCTTCTTAACTTTACTGAATGTTGATCTATACTAAACAACTAGGGACAAAGTCTCCTTATTAGGAACTCCCTCTTCTTTTCTCTTCCTTTTTCTATCCAAGGTGTCCTCAAGCCACAATTTTCTACCAATCACCTTGGATGCAGTCTTGAGTGTGTCTATACAAAACATATTTCTTTTGACCAAGGTCAATGTATTTGTTGCTAAAGAGAAGAGATTCTTTAGGACCTATGAAATGAGCTTTGAAGATTTAGGGCCTTTCTCTACTTTTGCAGTCTTCTTCATTGCTTCATCACTACTACATTTGACCTCATTTTTCTACCAACAATTTTGACCATCAAATAAAAAAGTTTAGGTTGGTCAGAATGTAGAAGGAAAAAATTTCTTTTTTTTCAAATTTTAGCCCCGTGTTATCAAAATTTCGACCAACAAGGGGCTAAAATGTGAAAAACAAAAACATTTCCTATTTGTTTTTTTATGTGCACACATGATCATTTGCATTTTTTTGGAGTTGGAAACTTGATGCACTTTCCTAGTGCGAAAAACTTCAATCCATGGAGGGTCAGAGTAGGGGCATTAGCTTGGATCAGAGTGGATCTGAAACCCAGATAATTAGCTTTGGGGGCATTGATTAAATCCCTCTACATTTTGTTTATTTCCTCTTTAAATGTTCCTTGTTCAGTATCTCCTCCTACTACAATTCACTTTATAAATTAATGAGGGGATTACATCCAATATCCTAAATTAATCTTAAATCAAGTCTCCTATAATTGCTAGAAGATGTATAATTTTAGTTCTCTAGGAGGAATCACCAACACTGTAACCTATTCACAATGGGTATTTGGGATACTTTTTTGAATTAGCTTTGCAAGTAAGTTCTTCTAATGGTACTATTAATTTTAGGGTTGCATTCTATTATTTTCCAAATTACGTTTCATAGAATTTAATAAATAGTCAAGTACCCAACTTTTAGATGTTGTGATTGAAAATATAGTAGATGTAGATTGATTTCTTAGTAGATGGACTACCATGATCTTAGGTTTTGATTCATTTTATTACTATACGATTATACTTTCTATCCAATGCTTTTAATTTTTAATTTTTAATTATTTTACATTTCTAATATTAGAGGTTGTGTTACATTGGAGGGAAGATTACACAAGTTTCTCCTCATGTATTTTGGATATTTTGTGACTGAATTTTCAATGCTAAAACAACATTTATTTCAAATAAAATTCTGGCTACTTTCTAGAGTAAATGTAGCATGGACAATTTCAACGACCAATTATTTTATTTCCTAGATTGTGGTTTTCCCTCATTTGGATAATTGTTTAAACTAGGGGGTCTTTTCAAATTTCTTACTATTTCTTTCTTTGAAATAAAACTTAGGGGTTGAATATGTTTTGTCAGTATGAAATAGCTAGCTATATTTTCATTTCATAGTTTAAGAACTAAAAGCTATTATACGGTCGCTCCTATTTAATAACATATTGTTTGCAAGCACTACATGTTGTTTTGGCAAACTGAAGAAATTTGGGCAACTTTGGACAATATATTTTGGAATGTACTACAACTTGAAAGATGTTTGAGGAATAATAAAGGGGTTGGAATCATCTTATTGGCAAAGTCACAGAAATATTAATGTTTTCCTTACTTGTGTATTGTAAACTTTGTTTTCTCTTGAACTTTCATTTAAGTTCCACTTGTGGAAGTTACTACAGCTGGAATATTTTTTGATCCTATTTTTCTTTGTACAAATATTAGGTGAGAGATTGACAACTCTTGTAAACCAATGCAAGAAATTTAATGAAATGCCTAAAATAAAAATTTATTAGATGACATGTTTTTGTGGGAAGTAGATCCTATTGAAATGTGAGGTTTTGAGTAGGGGAATTAGCTTGGAGTTCCAACATATTATCTTTAGGAAGCAAGGATTGAAACATCCTTCAATGTGATATTCGTGCTCAAGATGACTTTGTTAGCAAGCTTGTAGGCCACATGTCAGAGGTAAACCTATAATATTGACAAAGTGACTAGAGATTTTCTTGTATATATAAATCTCCATTTATTGTGGCATTTAAGTTCCAATCACATTGTTTACAAATGAAAATTGAGTCATGGCCTACTTTTATATTGGTTCATAGGTATGTGGGCTAAAATGGTCATATGATAATCGAGAGCTTGCATCAAGTGGAAATGATAATTAGGTTATATGTTGTTTCCTTGCAACAAAATATTATTGATATGGTTGACACATTGTTTAGGTTGACAAAATATTAATGATAACAATTGTGAAGACATCTTGTTTCTAAAATCCAAACTTTTAACTCATACCATATCAGCAACTATTACCCATTAAATGAAATATGCCAAAGACATTATCAAATATTATGGAAGTTGAAAGTCATTTTTTGGCTATGTAGTTTGAAATAGCATGATAAAATTAGTTTAAGAAATGAAAACTCAAATTCTTATACAAGGAAAAAGATGAAAAATATGGAGGATTGTATTTTTCTCGGGCTTGTGAATGACTACATCAAAAAATAGAATATAAAATTGCAAGCTATTATCTAAATTATGCAAAAATGGGATGAATATTATGGCTGATAAAAGAGGGCAAAGTTTGCTGGAAAATATTAAGTTGTAGATGTTATTTTCATAGTCAAAGAACATTCTAGATTTTGGGATAGTAATTAAACATCTGGATGTTTTTATCTACCCTCTATATTGAAAAGGTACCTTTATGATGATCTAATGGGATGATTCTATGTTTTAGAAGTATGCCAAGAGCTGAGCAACATTCTCTCTACTTTCGAGGATAGTCTACTTGTAATGTATATCCTTTGTTTCATTAAAAGAATTAAAAAATTGGGTTATCAGGTTTTGTTTCTTTGTGTCATACCCAAAATACGAGGGCAAAAAAATAATTTTTTTAATAAAAAAATTAATAATAATAAATTCACTAAGGTTTAAGAGTTGTTTCACAAGTGCAAGAATAGGTTTACTACATACATCTTAAGTTTATAATCATAAGAAGAAATGCATCGATAAAGTTAAATTCTTGTTATTAAATTGGTATCAACATTTGGTTCGTTATTACATTAAGATTTCAACGATATATTAAAATTATGTGAGCAACAATATGAATTGATCTTAAATTTAACTACGCAAACAAGATTCATTATCTTGTTAGTCTAACATAAACTTGTTTAAAAGCATAACAACTTATTGGTTAAAAAATTTATTTAATTTAAATCTAAATTTAACAATTTCAATCAAACTACTTGGTCAGTGCTATTTTAATAAACAAGATAATAACTAACACAAAATATACTTGAAACTTTGAAAATACTAATTAACTTGTTACTTAATTAAAATCTAATTTTCTAGATTAATTTCAAATCTAAACATTTCTAATTTAAACTACACTATCTCTAAAACTAAGATAACTCTAATTCGAAACTAACATTTACAAACTAAACCAATACTATACTAAAAAGAAACAATAATTAAAACACTAACTAAAACAACTTAACAATAAAACTAAACTTAACATTAAAATTTACTAACATTCTAACTTGAGTGAATTTTGAAACTAATCCTAAAATAAACTTTTAAATAATATAACAAATTAAATTAAAATTACTAACTAAAAAAATGAACTAACTTTAAAAAAAATGAAAATCTAAAAAAAAAAAAACTTAATTTAAATTATCACTAAACTAACCTAAATTACCCCATTCCCCACATCACCTTTCCCCATGCCAACCTAACTGTACAAAAGTGCACAGCTCAAAGTTGCCCCTTCACATGTTGACCAAGGGATATGGTGGAGAAGAAAGTGGAAGGTTTTTTATAACAAAGTTTGTTTAATGAAACTTTTAAAAATGGCAACCCAAGTACAAGAAAGGTTGATATTCATTCAATGCAGTCTCCAAAAAAAAAACATAGCAAACTCTAGCGCATCCTTCCAAGACTTTTCCTACTACAAAATGATAAGGGGAAGTATAGGGTGATGTCACCCAATGAAAGTGATTTTGACTTTATTTTAAAACCTTTTTTTTTAATGCCCTTCCTAAGAGTTGGTGCCAAGGGAAGAAGGAGTTAATGCAAAAGTTAATTTGGTAGAAAATAGATATTTGTTCTATGCTTTCATATTGATTTATTTATTTATTTTGTCTATTTAGATATTCAAAATAAGTTTATTTATTTACTTTAAGGATAAATAAAGATTCCTCTAAGACTCTTTGTCACAAGGGAGGAGAATTAATTTGTTTCCCATAAAAAAATCAGAGAGAGTTTTTACTTTTGGGGGGGTGGGGCGGAGGGGGGGCCGAATTTTCTTTTTTAAGTTCTTATTTTTCTAAGTATAGATTTCCAAATTGATTAGTTTCCCAAGGGGATTATTTTTTTTTTTTAAAGTTAGATTAATCATAGAGTGTAATGGTTTGCTATCCTAATAAAATAAGAGAAAATTTTTCTTCTAATAAGCACGAAGCCAAAACAAGTTCCCAACATAACAACATTTTTGTCTTAACATTTTTGAAAAGAGAATTTTTGTATAATTTGAACACCATCATTTATCTCATTTTGATATTCATTCCTATAACTGAAAATAAAATATGAAAATCTCATGGGAAGCGATATTACTCAATCACTATTTTATTGACAACCTGATTCAAAGGCTCAGCTGGGAAAGAACCAGGAAGAAAACCTGATGTCGTTGCCATTACAACAAATTTTTTTAAATACAATTTACATAGGATTCCAATCTCAAAATTACAAGAATAAAATTAAATTTCCTTCATGGCCCTTAACAAGAGACCCATTTCATTTTCTATAATACATTGTTGAGGTCGTGGAGGGAATGAAAATTGACCAGGTGACAAAATAACATAACAAGAAACTAAATCAGACATTCATATCCATACTAGGTTTTCACAACAGTATTCAACATTGATTCAAAAATAGGAAAAGGTGAATTCTTCCAATAGGAGATGTCAGACACAACACCAAAATAGGTGCCCAATCGGGGCTATAACTCAAGAACTTCCATTCTTCCATTCTTACATGCCAAAACTCATACATGGTTTGTGCTGATAGGTAGGGGCCCATAACACCCTACCCTTGTAATACCCCAAAAATTGGCTCATTGCCATGATACCAATTCTGGTCTATTTCTGATAATTTCAAAGTATAATACTCCAAAAATTGGCTCATTGCCATGATACCAATTCTGGTCTATTTCTAATAATTTCAAAGTCCTATTCTAATAGGCAATTCTCATTCTGTTATTCATTACTTGATTTAATTGTCAGATGCAGATAACCTAAATCTACATTCATCATGCTTATTATTTAATTTCTATAGTATTTACTCATATTAGTCACATTGAACCTATTGATTAATATTTAATTTAATTATTAAGTATTTATACTTTAATTAAATTAAATTATAATGGCTAATGTACTATGGAATTAAATTTATTTAATTTAATAAATACGCCTATCTTAATTAATTAAAATAAATTATTTAATTAAATGGGAAAGGTATTTCTAATTAATTAAAAGAAATTATTTAATTAAATTGAGTACTTACTTCTAAATAATTAAACAAAGTTATTTAATTAAATGGGAAGCCATTCCTAATTAATTAAATGAAGTTATTTAATTAAACAAAAGTGTCTCTAATTAATTAAAGATTATTTAATTAAATAGAAAAAGTAATTATGAGAGCATATCTCATTTTATTAAATTAAATATTTCTACAAAATCTCTTTTCAGTTCAAAAAGGGAAATTTCCAGTTCACTATTGATCAAAAATGAGTGAAATCAGTTAACTCCTTTTTCTACTCAAATTAAAACAGTTAACTCCTTATTTTACTCAAATTAAGTTTGTTAACTTCCTTTAATTTAGGAATCTCCCTTTATGATTGAACCTCATCTTCAATCCTAATCGTTGATCTGAATCGATCTCAACTGTTGATGGATTCCAGGAGAGTCTATTTAAAAGACCCTCATCTCTTCATTTAGGATGATGAATTTGGAGAATTTGCATCAAATCGCTGCTGAAATTCATGCTCATATTTACTTACATTTCTTGCATACATTCTCATTCTTAGTTTAATCTCATTTTAGTTTAATCATGCATATGCTTAATCTAGTTTGCTTTATTTGTTCTTAGATTACATTGCATCTTTCATTTTAGATTAATTTGCATACTCATTCTTAGCTTTTCATTATCAAATCCTTCGTTCTTAGGGGGTCTGGTTGCCTACACCTTGATTCTGAGGATATTAATAGGCAAAATCCCTTTAGATAGAAGGAAATAGGTCACTTTGCAAGGCAAATTTTGGATGAACAATCCAATATTTATTCTGAGATGAATCCACATGCAATGACCGTGTTGAAGTGTGTGTGTTAGCATAGGCCGCATTTTCACATATACATTTCTGGCGCCCACCGTGGGGCTTGAAAATCAATTTTTCTGGCCTCTTTCTGTATTTTTTTAAATCTTTTTTTTGTTCTCTGTCCGTACTGTTCCGTATAGGTTCAAAATCTTTGTGTGAAACTATTCATTTTTGCGTGAGGATCTAGAATCTTCGTGCAAAGATTACTTTTGCATTGCGCGAGAAAATTCTTTGGCACGCAAAACTTCGCGCGAGACCTGTTTCTTCGCGCGAGTGGAATTCTATTTCGCGCGGGCCGTAAAATTTCTTCATGCAAGATGAATTTAATTTCGTGCGAAGCTCTACTGACAAAGGCATTTTTTTGCATTAATTTGCATGTTTTCTAATTTTTTTGCTGACTGTTCGCAGTTTCTAGTGTTTCTGTGTTTTCTAATTTTTTTTGAACAACATAGCAGTGGTTTGTGGAACAATGGGAAAAGCATGCTAAAGTTGCCAGAAATAGGTAAAAATCTACTAAGCGCATTACGAGGATCACCAGGTAATCTTCCTCAGCTGATAACACTTCATTTGGATCTAAAACAAACATCTTTCGTATTGAGCTTGTGTGTTTCCTTCTGTATTTTCATTTTACAACACATGCATAAATTGATACTAGGGTGTGATCTCTGTTAGTATTCATTTAGTAGGCTCAGTCTTTAGTGATAGATCTGATTAGCTATCTTGGGTTATTGGACTCGCTAATCTGCCGACCCCTCATTCCACCTATGGTTGCAAGCTCAGCAACACGTTAAATAGGGGAGGGGTCTACAGGACATAAGCATTAAAGGCTCCACAAGGCAACCCTTTTGTGCTTTCTAGAACTCACTAATTTCTGAGTTGTGGACTCGTTTTGGCTTGTGTGAGGGGTTAAATGTTCCACATCTTTGGACTCACCTCACATTAGTTAAAGCGTTAAGTGTACCACCTTGTGCTTTTTGATTACTTTTAGATAGATTTATTTTCAAGAATTAACGTCTGTACACACATAGTAATTAAGCCCCCATTAACACTATTCGTGGATCTTGAGGGAGTGGGTTCCTAGTGAAACTCCTCTCTAAGACAGATTCCTTATGGGTGGGGAAGATACTTTGAGCATCTCGTAGATAGATGAATCTTTGACTTGTTGATTAAGGCATCCTTTCTCCGGAGAGGTTGTAGATCACAGGAAGATGATATCATATATCTTTAAGAGATAATCTTAGTTTAGCATGTTGGATTAATCTGTTTGTTTTGATTGGGCTAAAGGTGACAAGGTGTCAAAACCTTGAATTCGGAAACTAAGTCCCCTCGTGGTACACTATTGTGAGTCAGTCACCTTTAGAGAGGGTTAACCGTAGCAGACAATCCCTCTATAGGGAAAACTGTGATGATGAAACCTTAAGCGGTAATAGCCATTTTTGCCATGGTAGTGATAACCGCTATATAAATTTCCTTGTGGAAGAAATCTCCATGGGTGTGGTTCATTGTGGGTTGTCAGATCTCCCTAGCAGCTCTTGAAGATTAAGTTCTCAAACTGTGTCAAAACCTTGATGTACTGAGATTGGAGGTCACCCCTGTGAGTCATAAAAGTTGTAGAGTCAAACCATTACTAAATACCTTAGAGAAGCCAACTTTTATTTTCTAAGAATGTGTGCAATGATTGCAAAACTCTTTGAAAACGTACACAAATAGCTCTCTTAGGGATTAGCACAAACTAAGTCACCTGATTGTTCATGCGCAAGGTTGCTTTTGCCCTTTCTCATTATTTTCAGACGTGCTTGATATCACTTGCTTGTTGTTCTACGTGCCTGTTTATCTGCCTGGTTATTGGAATGATCAAAATTTTTGTCAAAATCAGTTGCTGTTGTGAAATTATTCTATCCTTTTGCGCGAAATCATTTTGGTTTCGTGCAAAATTATTTGCCTCTTGCACGAAGATATTTTGTCCTCGCACAAAATTAAAGTTCTATTGCGCATCTTTGCGCGATCTAGAAACATTCTCGCGCGAAATTAAAAACTGCTACTAACCTTCGCGCGAGACAGAAACACCTTTGCGCGGACCGTAAAACTTCTTCGCGCGGCCTGTAAAGGTTTTTCGCGCGAGACTTTGTATCAGCATTTACAATCTGGGTCTGTTCTAGCTATCTGCGGCCTGCACACTATCCTTTTTTGTGTCCGTTTATCGCTCTCTATTTGCAAATATTCCTGGAACAGTGACACTTCGTTTAACTGAAACTTGTGCCTTATACCTTGACTAGTCTCATCTCATATGTAATCTTGGTCCTCGTCTTAATGCTTGTCATACTTTGTGCCGTAGTGGTCATAATCTCTAGCTGTTCTAGCCTTTAAATCAGACCATTTGTGCCTTAGTGAACATCATTCTTACTACTCTCTTGTCCTTTTTGAGACTCAGTCTTAGTATAGTCCTTTTCTAGGTTCTAGCTTTTTGTCCTTGCCTATGACTGTCACAACCAGAAGTGGCAACGTGTTTTATCCTGATAACACTAGACGTGGTCATGCTAGGGGTCGTAATCGCGGTAGAGGTAGCTTACCTTTCGCTACGCAATCTATATCCAGTTTGGCTAGTGACGCATCTTCACGGTCTTCCTCACCTGCAAGGTCATCTCAAGTTCAACAAACGTTTTCCAATTTGCAAAAAATTAGGAATCCTTTTTACCAAAAGGATACCGAGATAGGTAGGAGTCCTACATCCTCAAACACAATGTATGATCTTTTCTCCATGGACCCTTTTGAAACGCAACATACGGAAATCGAACAAGTTCCTATAATGACTAATTGTGAACCTGAACGGGGTAGTCATAGTTGATATCAAGAACAACCTAGGGATGACAAGGAGAAAGAGAAAGAAAATGACACTGATGAAGAACAAGAAGAGGTGGAAATCTTTCCTGAACACGTAGCAAGATGTTGAAGGACAAAAACTTTCAGAAGGTCATGGGAATCCTACTCAATGAAGAGAAAGAAAAGTACTTTCTCAAACTTTCCCAAGAGGGAGCTAAACTGCCCACACATTTCGATGTGGAGACCATTATCAAACGTGAAGAAGAAACTAAGACCACTAAACTCCAAAAACAACTGAAAATTATGCAAGACCAATTGGCTCAGATGATGCATGAGAAAGAGAAACCCAAAAAGACATACACATTAGATGCTCTTTATTCATTTCCATTTGACAAAAGTATAAACATACCACCTTTCCCAAGAGGCGTAGAACTACCCAAATATGACAAGTACTTTGGTACTACTGATCCCCAAGATCAATTGCAAGAATTTGGTGCTTTGTCTATGGAGTTTATACACAATCAAACATACCTCATGCGTTTATTCCCTAGAAGCCTAGGTGGTCAAGCTTTGGAGTGGTTCTCACATTTACCTCCTGGTATCAAGATGTTTGACGAAATTGCTAATTCATTTGTTCAGCAATATTCTCATAACAATCAACATCCTGTAAATATTCGAGATCTATGCAACCTTATGTAATGCCCCGCCAAGGGATCCAATTTTTTTTACTAAGTTTGCCAAACAAATTTTTTTTTAAAAACATGAAAGATAAAACCATTCATAACATTTGTGGAAGCAATAGCAACAATTCAAATAAAAATAAACATAACACACATATATATATATATAACAAGCTACATTCTTTAAAGATCCCTTAACATTGTATCACATCTAAATTAACTATTCATCTAACATCCCATCCTTATGAAATAACAATGATACATCCAATGTACTTAAACAATATAGAAGTGTCCTTTTGGAATTATATTTTAGTTTAGCTCAATCATCCACTGTACATATCATAGGGTATGAAAAGCTTAAAAGAATAAACATCTAAGTAAATAAAGTACATCATCATCATCTAATATTAATTCATGATGCAATAACATAAATGAAACCACATATCACACATGATACATCATCACAAAAGATATAAACATCCATCACAAAAGATAACCATATATCACAAACATAAATAACTAAGTGCACGGTTCCTCCCATCCGTTAATAGCATCATTAGACCATCGTGGATCTTAGCCATCCCTTCGTACGTAACATTCCAAAGCACCGAAGAGATCATCAATATTAACATAGTAGGAATGTCACTCCTAAAACATCCTACTAACATGCAAAGTAAAGCATAATAAATCATCAACTAACATATGCAAAGTAAAGCAAATCATCAATATCAAAAACATACAAGTAAATACATCCATCATAAGGTATATTATCTATCATAATACTTCAAGAACATAATGAAGAATAAATACCAACCAAGGATAATCCAGCCACGGTGTCTCGGACGGAAGTCAAATGATAACAGTGAAAATACACTACCACCCGACCACGTGGAACTTAAGTGGTCCACTCTCACTGTGCTGAGGAGATAATCTCAAGTCCCAAACAAGATATCAATACACATAACATAAAAAGTTGAGGAATATTAAAAGTATACTAACTCAAAGGTTCCAACACACACAAAATTGACATCTAATTCCCAGAGGCACACAAAGACATGTAGGAAACCTACTCTGCAAGAAGAAAAGTGTCATCGCAATTATCACGTACAAGTTACCCTGGCAGTTAGCTAAACTCCATGGGTCCATACTGATCTCATGCAGCCACTAGTATCCTCTCATACTAACAAGGCATACTACGGAATGCACGGTCGCAACCATCCATTCTCACTACTCCCATCCTAGTCTGTACAAGCACTCAAGGCATGGGCAAGAACATCAAAACAACTATCTTTTTAAGTTCATTTAATCTCCATTTAGTGTGTAAATGTTATCACTTATTAACCAAACTTACAATGAGTTACACTGGCAGCCACTTAGGGCCCCGACCCCCATTGCAAGCCACTTCCTGACACTACAAGTAGATTACCTACCCTAAGCTCATGGAATCATAAATCACCACAGTCCTGTACAAGCGACTGGAAAGAAAATCCAAAAAATAATCCATAAAAAGAATCATCAAATATCCATGATAAAAACATCAAATATCCATAATAAGAATCATCAAATCTCCAAGATAAGAATCATCAAATCTCCATGAGCATCTGAAAAACATCCATAGAAAATCATGACCACAACAGTTCTCTATTAGCAATTGAAGGCATCACTGGTAATCATAAGTATCCATTGGTTCTCAAGAAGCAACCAAGAATATCTCAAAATCATTCTGATCGAATACTCCAAAATGGTTGAGTCAAACATGTCACAACATGACATCATCAAGAAATAAATCAACATTTCAGTCCCATCGTGGTGACTAGAAAGTAATCCAAGGATAACTGATCGATGACTCAAAAATGATTAGCTCAAGCATCTCAGATATATATACATCTCAGCTTCACACATGAAGGCTAAAGAACAAATACAAATATTTCATAGAGCATACGATCACATAACCATGGTTGGGCTTATAAAGATCAAGACCAAATAAGATCAACATGCCATCACATCTCATAACCCCCGAGCCTCTGGTAACAACCTAGGACTGGTCAACACTAGTAAACCCAAAACCCAAAACAAGAAGCATATAGAATACACAATGCAAACACATGTTTTGGTTTACTAAATTCACATAGTTGAATAATGTATAGGGGTTTCCAATTTTTTGTTTGCAAGTATACTTTCAAGTGTCTTAAGTTTCATCATTTGACCTACAAGTCAACCCAATTGTTCTCCGATAGCATTATCCTTCCATTATTAAGAATTACATTCTAAAAATAACTTAAGGATAAGTATTTACTTATTGGCCTTTAATTAAATCATTCACTTTATTTGCTAAGATCAAAGTTACTAATTGAATAACTCTTCCTTATCATTAATTCAACTTTTCAACATAATCACAAGATCATTATTCATTTATAAAAGAACCAATTATCAATCTTCGAATAGAAAGATTATAACTTTATTAAAATGATCAATTAAATCCATCAATTAACTTAGGTACATAATTCCATGACCTAATATTTAATTATATGTTACTAAGTCTTCACCATTAAAATATCTAAAATCATAATTCAAGTCATAAGACTTACCAACTTTTGATACCAATATTTTAACAATCTTGTTTAAGAATTATATCAATTAAATCTCTATTACATAATTTAATTATTAATTAAATCTAATTAACTCTAGATAATTGATTTAATTAATAGTTGCATAACCATAGCATTGTTCCAATTAATATCAGTTGACTAATAACTAACTAGAATTTTGTAAGATTAAGGTCAATTATAATCTAGTACATAAATATTCATATTCATAGCTCAATAATAATAACTTGTTAATATTTAATAACAAGCTATGTTGGAAATCTTATCCATAATGACCACATTTGTCATTCTTTTCAAATAACTCTCTATCACACAACTTAATTATAATATCATGGTTATGATATCAGTTCAATGAATATCAATTGATCAATTATACTTCAAATCCCAAAAATTAATATCTTTTTACAAACCTTTAATCATTAAATAATCTCCACTAGATTATCTCTAATCAAATTTGTTGATAACTATTTAAATCATTATTTATTAATAGTTTGTTATATCCAACAAACATTAATAATTAATAAATTCATCAAACTATATTTTCATAAGCCCCATTAGTTAATATTCAACTAACCTTTAAGGCATATCAATAATTTATAATCAATATAATAATTCAAATTGTAGCTATGTTATAACAATTTTATAATGTAACTATGACTCTTTGTCAATATAATAATTCTTATTTAAATGTAAATCCAATATCATTAAAATTTGAGTCTCTTAATAATCATCATTAAACACATTTTATAAATTACCACCTCTTAACTATATATTAAATATTATTTAATATACATTAAATAATTAATATTAAAATTCATCCATTCTCTATTGAAATCAATATCTCTATCCATTAGCTCTATTTACAAATTTTTCATTAAAAATTTTCATTAGTTCATTTAGAATATTCTTATTAGTCTTTAGACTAATTAAATAATTATTAAATTCTAATTATATTACTTTGATATATTATTTTTGTGAAGTTTAAGCATAAAGAACTTTTGGTTATGGAAAATGAAGAAATATCCGTCCTTAAATAAAACAGTCTCAGTACGATGGCCATATCTCCCTAATGAACAGTTGGATCGGGCTAAAATTTAAATATGTTGGAGAGGGTCAAGTTGCGCCAATTCTAACTAGAGCGATTGAATAAATTTGATTTCGATAAAAAGTTATGAATGACTGAGTTCAGGTCTATCCAAGGGGCAGCGACAGGACAGTTTGTGATGAATTAAAAATTTCTTGTTAAAATAATTGTTCTCTAAATTTAACCATAAAAGGGTTTGTTCATATGCATCTAAAAATATAATTGATAGAAAGATTACATCTAATCATTCGAATTTTCAACTTAGAATTTCTATTTTAATTCCAAATCTAGTCTTTCTAATTTAATATAAATTCGAACCCAAACCCAATTAAAATCTAATTTCTTTCTCATTTGGAACTAGGGTTTTTCTATTATTTTCTTCTCATCCAAATAAAATATCTAGATTTTAATTTCAAATACAAAGACTATTCAGACACATAAAACAGATATGATGAAGACAAGAAAAGAAAAAGTGCAAAGGAAATATGAGAATATCACGAGTGCACCTGGATATTGATGCTAATTTGCCATGCCTCAGAAGTCCATAGAAAATCTCTTCCTTCTCCATCATTCGCAATTCTTCCAAGAATCCAAGCTGATCAAATCCTCCAAGTGATTAGAAGTACTAGAAGGAGCATAGAAGCAAGTAGAAAATATATGAGCATATGAATCTTCTCCCATGCATGTAAGCTTTTATTTTAGCTTGTAGCTCGTGGCTTCCATTAAGCTTGTAGCTTCCATTAAGCTTTTTATTTAAGCTTCTATGAATGCCTGAATATCAAGAACTCTCAAGAAACTTTTGGATTGCTTCTTGAAACCGCTGAAAGGTGTCACTAACTAAGCATGAGTCTTTTCCAACTTTTTTGATAAGTCATAGAGTTGTAGACACCTTGTGCTTAATTGATGCACTAACCCCCAAGTTGTTGACACATGCCAATTCTCATGCAAGCTTATAACTCCAATTTACTTTGCTCTTTCCAATTTAATTTATTTATTTATTAAATCTCATGCACTAACTTTAATAATTTCACTTTTCAATCTTAATATATTTATATTTTAAGCACATGAAATCTAGAATCTTTTAATAATTTAAAACACATTTCCACTTTTAAATTTCATTTTTCAAAACTTTATTGTTAAAATATTTATTAGCTTTAATAATAATATTATTTAGTCATTTATTTAAAAATGAGCTCCAAATATATTATAAACATTGTCACATTCCAAATTTAATATTATAACTTTTATCTTTCAATTTAATTATTTTATTTTCAAATTTAATTATTTTATTTAATTAATTTTTTAATTAACTAAATAAAATAAATATTAAAATTTTATATTAATTTTTTATTTAATTAAACCATTAATTAAATCTTTTAATTAGGTTTAATTAATAGAAAATACACCAAAGACTCACAAGGTAAAAATATGAAAACTCATCATAGCCAAAATATATACAAAATCAAACCAAGAGTTTAAATTACGAATTACGTCATCCGATGCATTCAGAGGGTACTCAACTTAGATACTTGTTCTAATTTTTCAATTAGAACAAATGGTTTGAAGAGTTGAGATTTGGACTTGAGAATTTATCTCCCTTCTTTTATCATTGAGATAATGTGATAGGGTACGCTCATCTTGGCAATTCAGAAAAGTCGATACCCAATACCTGCAACTTACATAAAAATCATGCATGTACAAGCACAATATATACTAAACTAAACAGGCAATGGCAGGAAGTGGTGCATTGTGTAGATCCCAACTAGCAGGTGACTACGACTCCCTTCTTTAACCACATTAGACACACCATACAAAAGTAAACACACAAAGCAAACACGCACACCATACACATGCAAGTATGATGTAAGTATCCATAAGAAAACACATATGATAATAAATCATCTTACTAATCATCATTAATAATTGAAAGAAATGTAATAATCATCATCAATAATTGTGAACACTAAAAATAATTATCATACATACATGAAATGTAGAGTCTAAGTAATCTCATCACATAATAAACTGAATCCATAGCACAATATTTGATAATTTCAAAAGAATGCTACTAACCAACAACATAAAACTAGTTCTAAAAGAGTTCAGCAATGATAACAAAATGTGAACTAGGGGCAGTCACTACATCCACCCCTCCTGAGATTAGGCTTACTCCTGGAAGCCTACAGGAATGAAAAACTAAGATACTCACTATGTGGGTCCCATTGAACCTTTTTTCTCCCTACAGGGGGGTATGATTCCACTGAAAATATTACAACACACTTAGAGCAATATGATTTTGGTTTAATGGTAAATCGAAAACCACATTGATCCCACATTCATTCTAAACAAGAGCAACTTAATGATTGCAAAGATAAACAGAGGTTTACTACCTTACAACATAGATAAAAGATACATGTTTTGCAGTTAGAATGAGTTTCAATTTTTTAGTTTTTCCTTCATTAAGGTTCAAGTAGAATTTTTAGTTTTGAAAGCTAAGTGTTGGAGTATGATAAATATGCAAGTAACAGTTTTAAGTTCTATTTCAGTTCACCTAGTTTCAAGTTTTCAGTTTGAAAAAGATACACATGATAGTTTTAAGTTTTTGTTTTATTCAACTAGTTAATAACTAGTAGCATTTCAATATATCTAGAGCTTCCAATGTTAAAAGTCAGGCTCTGATACCAAATGTAATGCCCCGCCAAGGGATCCAAAGAATTTCACTAAGTTTGCCAATTTTTTTTTTTTAAAAAACATGAAAGATAAAACCATTCATAACATTTGTAGAAGCAATAGCAACAATTCAAATAAAAATAAACATAACATATATACATAACAGGCTACATTATTTAAAGATCCCTTAACGTTGTATCACATCTAAATTAACTATTCATCTAACATCCCATCTTTATGAAATAATAATGATACATCCAATGTACTTAAACAATATATAAGTGTCCTTTTGTAATTATATTTTAGTTTAGCTCAATCATCCACTGTACATATCACAGGGTATGAAAAGCTTAAAAGAATAAATATCCAAGTAAATAAAGTACATCATCATCATCTAATATTAATCCATGATACAATAACATAAATGAAACCACATATCATACATGATACATCATCACAAAAGATATAAACATCCATCATAAAAGATAACTATATATTAAAAACATAAATAACTAAGTGCACGGTTCCTCTCAACCGTTAATAGCATTATTAGACCATCGTGGATTCTAGCCATCCCTCTGTGCGTAACATTCCAGAGCACCGAAGAGATCATCAGTATTAACATAGTAGGAATGCCACTCCTAAAACATCCTACTAACATGCAAAGTAAAGCATAATAAATCATCAACTAACATATGCAAAGTAAAGCAAATCATCAATATAAGAAACATACAAGTAAATACATCCATCATAAGGTATATTATCTATCATAATGCTCCAAAAACATAATGAAGAATAAATACTAACCAAGGATACTCCAGCCAAGGTGTCTCGGACAGGTCTCAAATGATAAGAGTGAAAATACACTACCACCCGACCGCATGGAACCTAAGTGGTCCACTCCCACCATGCTGAAGAGATAATCTCAAGTCCCAAACAAGATATGAATACACATAGCATAAAAAGTTTAGGAATCCTAAAAGTATACTAACTCAAAGGTTCCAACACACACAAAATCGACATCTAAATCCCAGAGGCACAAAAAGATACGTAGAAAACCTACTCTGCAAGCGAGAAAGTGTCATCGCAATTATCACGTACAAGTTACCCTGGTAGTTAGCTAAACTCCATGGGTCTATACTGATCTCATGCGGCCACTAGTATCCTCTCATACTGACAAGGCATACTAGGGAATGCACAGTCGCGACCATGCGTTCTCACTACTCCCATCCTAGCCTGTACAAACACTCAAGGCATGAGCGAGAATATCAAAACAATTATATTTTTAGGTTCATTTAATCTCCATTTAGTGTATAAATGTTATCACTTATTAACCAAACTTACAATGAGTTTGCCTGGCAGCCACTTACGGCCCCGGCCCCCATTGCAAGCCACTTCCCGACACTACAAGTAGATTACCTACCCTAAGCTCATGGAATCATAAATCACCACAGTCCTGTACAAGCGACTGTAAAAAAAATCCAAAAGATAATTCATAAAAAAATCATCAAATATCTATGATAAAAACATTAAATATCCATAATAAGAATCATCAAATCTCTAAGATAAGAATCATCAAATCTCCATGAGCATCTGAAAAAATTCATAGAAAATCATGACCACAACAGTTCTCTATTGGCAGCTGAAGGCATCACTGATAATCATAAGTATCCATTGGTTCTCAAGAAGCAACCAAGAATATCTCAAAATCATAGTGATCAAAGACTCCAAAATGGTTGAGTCAAACATGTCACAACATGACATCATCAAAAAATAAATCAACATTTCAGTCCCATCGTGGCGACTAGAAAGTAATCCAAGGATAACTAATCGATGACTAAAAAATGATTACCTTAAGCATCTCAGATATATATACATCTCAGCTTCACACATGAAGGCTGAAGAACAAATACAAATATTTCATAGAGCATACGATCACATAACCATGGTTGGGCTTATAAAGATCAAGACCAAATAAGATCAACACGTCATCACATCTCATAACCCCCGAGCCTTTGGTAACAACTTAGGACTGGTCAACACTAGTCAACCCAAAACCCAAAATAAGAAGCATATAGAATACACGATGCAAACACATGTTTTGGTTTACTAAATTCACATAGTTGAATAATATGTAGGGGTTTCCAGTTTTCTGTTTGCAAGTATACTTTCAAGTGTCTTAAGTTTCATCATTTGACCTACAAGTCAACCCAATTGTTCTCCGATAGCATTATCCTTACATTATTAAGAATTACATTCTAAGAATAACTTAAGGATAAGTATTTACTTATTGGTCTTTAATTAAATCATTTGCTTTATTTGCTAAGATCAAAGTTACTAATTGAATAACTCTTCCTTATCATTAATTCAACTTTTCAACATAATCAAAAGATCATTATTCATTTATAAAAGAACCAATTATCAATCTTCGAATAGAAAGATTATAACTTTATTAAAATGATCAATTAAATCCATCAATTAACTTAGGTACATAATTCCATGACCTAATATTTAATTATATGTTACTAAGTCTTCACCATTTAAATATCTAAAATCATAATTCAAGTCATAAGACTTACCAACTTTTGATACCAATATTTTAACAATCTTGTTTAAGAATTATATCAATTAAATCTCTATTACATAATTTAATTATTAATTAAATCTAATTAACTCTAGTTAATTGATTTAATTAATAGTTGCATAACCATAGCATTGTTCCAATTAATATCAGTTGACTAATAACTAACTAGAATTCTGTAAGATTAAGATCAATTATAATCTAGTACACAAATATTCATATTCATAGTTCAATAATAATAACTTGTTAATATTTAATAACAAGCTATGTTGGAAATCTTATCTATAATGACCACATTCGTCATTCTTTTAAAATAACTCTCTATCACACAACTTAATTATTAATATCATAGTTATGATATCAACTCAATGAATATCAATTGATCAATTATACTTCAAATCTCAAAAACTAATATCTTTTTACAAACCTTTAATCATTAAATAATCTCCACTAGATTATCTCTAATCAAATTTTTTGATAACTATTTAAACCATTATTTATTAATAGTTTGTTAGACCCAACAAACATTAATAAATAATAAACTCATCAAACTATATTTCCATAAGCCTTATTAGTTAATATTTAACTAACTTTTAAGGCATATCAATAATTTATAATCAATATAATAATTCAAATCGTAGCTATGTTATAACAATGTTATAATGTAACTATGACCCCTTGTCAATATAATAATTCTTATTTAAATCTAAATCCAATATCATTAAAATTTGAGTCTCTTAATAATCATCATTAAATACATTTTATAAATTACTACCTCTTAACTATATATTAAATAGTATTTAATATACATTAAATAATTGATATTAAAAGTTATCCATTCTCTATTGAATTCAATATTTCTATCCATCAGCTCTATTCACAAACTTTTCATTAAAATTTTTTATTAATTCATTTAGAACATTCTTATTAGTCTTTAGACTAATTAAATAGTTATTAAATTCTAATTATATTACTTTGATATATTATTTTTGTGAAGTTTAAGCATAAAGAACTCTTGGTTATGGAAAGTGAAGAAATATCCGTCCTTAAATAAAACAGTCCCAGTACGACGACCATATCTCCCTAATGAACCATTGGATCGGGCTGAAATTTAAATATGTTGGAGAGGGCCAAGTTGCGCCAATTCTGACCAGAGCGATCAAATAAATTCGATCTCAATTAAAATTTATGAATGACTGAGTTCAGGTCTATCCAAGGGGCAGCGACAGGACAGTTTGTGATGAATTAAAAATTTTCTGTTAAAATAATTGTTCTCTAAATTTAACCATAAAAGGGTTTGTTCATATGCATCTAAAAATATAATTGATAGAAAGATTACATCCAATCATTCGAATTTTCAACTTAAAATTTTTATTTTAATTCCAAATCTTGTCTTTCTAATTTAATATAAATTCGAACCCTAATCCGATTAAAATATAATTTCTTTCTCATTTGGAACTAGGATTTTTCTATTGTTTTCTTCTCATCCAAATAAAATATCTAGATTCTAATTTCAAATACAGAGAGTATTCAGACACATAAAATAGATATGATGAAGATTGGAATAGAAAGAGTGCAAAGAAAATATGAGAATATCACGAGTGCACCTGGACACTAATGCTAATTTGCCATGCCTCAGAAGTCTATAGAAAATCCCTTCCTTCTCCATCATTCACAATTCTTCCAAGAATCCAAGCCGATCAAATCCTCCAAGTGATTAGAAGTGCTAGAAGGAGCATAGAAGCAAGTAGAAAATATATGAGCATATGAATCTTCTCCCATGCATGTAAGCTTTGAAGCTTTTATTTTAGCTTGTAGCTCGTGGCTTCCATTAAGCTTGTAGCTTCCATTAAGCTTTTCATTTAAGCTTCTATGAATGCCTGAATATCAAGAGCTCTCAAGAAACTTTTGGATTGCTTCTGGAAACCGCTGAAAGGTGTCACCAACTAAGCATAGGTCTTTTCCAACCTTTTTGATGAGTCATAGAGTTGTAGACACCTTGTGCTTAATTGATGCACTAACCCCCAAGTTGTTGACACATGTTAATTCCCATGCAAGCTTATAACTCTAATTTACTTTACTCTTTCCAATTTAATTTATTTATTTATTAAATCTCATGCACTAACTTTAATAATTCCACTTTTCAATCTTAATATATTTATATTTTAAGCACATGAAATCTAGAATCTTTTAATAATTTAAAATATATTTTCACTTTTAAATTTCATTTTTCAAAATTTTATTGCTAAAATATTTATTAGCTTTAACAATAATATTATTTAGTCATTTATTTAAAAATGACCTCCAAATATATTATAAATATTGTCACATTCCAAATTTAATATTATAACTTTTATCTTCCAATTTAATTGTTTTATTTTCAAATTTAATTATTTTATTTAATTAATTTTTCAATTAATTAAGTAAAATAAATATTAAAATATCATATTAATTTTTCATTTAATCAAACCATTAATTAAATTTTTTAATTAGGCTTAATTAATAGAAAATACACCAAAGACTCACAAGGTAAAAATATGAAAACTCATCATAGCCAAAATACATACAAAATCAAACCAAGGGTTTAAATTATGAATTACGTCATCTGACGCATTCGGAGGGTACTCAACTTAGATACTTGTCCTAATTTTTCAATTACAACAAATGGCTTAAAGGGTTGGGATTTGGACTTGAGAATTAATCTCCCTTCTCTTATCATTGAGATAATGTGATAGGGTACGCTCATTCTGGCAATCTAAGGAAGTCGATACCCGGTACCTGCAATCTGCATAAAAACTATGCATGTACAAGCACAATATATACTAAACTAAACAGACAATGGCAAAAAATGGTGCATCGTGTAGATCCTGACTAGTAGGTGACTACGACTCCCTTCCTTAACCACATTAGACACACCATACAAAAGCAAACACACAAAGCAAACATGCACACCATACACATGCAAGTATGGGGTAAGTATCCATAAGAAAACACATATGATAATAAATCATCTTATCAATTATCATTAATAATTGAAAGAAATGTAATAATCATCATCAATAATTGTGAACACTAAAAATAATCATCATACATACATGAAATGTAGAGTCTAAGTAATCTCATCACATAATAAATTGAATCCATAGCACAATATTTGATAATCTCAAAAGAATGCTACTAACCAACAACATAAAACTAGTTCCAAAAGAGTTCAACAACGATAACAAAATGTGAACTAGGGGCAGGCACTACACCTTAAATAGAAGGTTGGTGAGTCTTTTCTCACTTTCCTCCAACGGTGGAGACAACTTTATACTAAGTACTCCTGTAAAATCCTAGAAACAGAAAAGCTTGACATTTTCACTGATAACCTCTTACCTGATTTTGGGTATCGAGTTCAACTACAAGGTCCACGTACCTTCGAAGAAATGATTACACAGGCTATCCGTATCAAAGAATTTATGGTCAAGAAAGGTGAGCTCACTCTTCAGAGAGACAAAACAAGGTTCCACTTCCAACAGGGATAAAACCAAACATGTCAACAAAAATTGAGAAATTGTACATGATGGGGTTGTTGATAATGTCACACAAAAACCTGCTAAAGCAGCATTTAATCTCACAGACTACTTCAAAGCGACCAAAAGTGTTGAGAAGCCTCTTCCTAACAATAAGGCATCTGGGAACAAATTGAGAAACTCATGGGCAGCACGACCCAAGCGAGAGTATACGCCTTTAGGAGAACCTTTGGATGTGGTTTACAAAACATTGCTACAACACAAGCTTATCTCACCAATGGATAACCTTCATCCCTATTTTCCACAACCACGTCCACCATGGTGGAATGAAACCTCATTCTGTGAGTATCACCAAAACAAGGGACACAAAACTAGCAACTGTATAAACTTACGTCATAAAGTCCAAGACATGATTGATGCTGGTGAACTTGTGGTAGATGGACGTAACAAAAACTCAGACCACAAGGCATTCAAAGAGCCTTTCTTAGCTTATGAAAAAGGAGAGACTTCAAAACCAAAACCCTACAATAAGGTCAACTATGCGTATTCCAATGATGACAATGTCATTCACATGGTTGAACCTATAGATTCTGAATACTGCGACGTTATTACCATAAAGGGCAAGCAAGATAATGATAAACCCAAGACACCATTTGTCTTGAGAGTCCCTACTTCCAATAACATGGATAATGTGTCTTCACAACATTGTGCTAATTATGTTACTCGCTCTCATGCGAAATTGGTGCTCAAAGGCCCTACACCTCCTACTTCAAATCTTGAACAACATAAGGACAAAGCCCTTGCTGGTCCATCTAGTAAAGGTGCAAAATACATGACGAACTTGAATACAACTAGTTATAGTGTTTTAGATCAATTGAAACGAACCAATGCTCACATTTCCATATTTGAGCTGCTTAAAATCTCGCCTACTCATAGGCAAATTTTGGACAAAGCCCTCATTGAGGCAAGCGTTCCTCAAGATCTTGATCTTGAGTGATTTCAATCCATGGTAGGTCACTTGACCTAACCTCATCTTATGACCTTCTTCGAGGAGGATGACAACTCACTGAATCACCCACACAATCAGCCTCTACACATTGAGGTTATGATCCACTAGATAGGTGTTCGTCGAGTACTCATTGACAATGGCGCTAGCCTAAATATTGGTTCTGCTGCTCTTCTTAGACAATTGGATTATTCTGAGGACTCTGTTGATCCTCGATGAAAGATCACTATTAAAGCGTATGATGAAGTAGAACGAAAGTCACTAGGACTTGTGACTTTACCAATTCGCGTCAGTCCTATCGAAAGGGATGTCACCTGTCAGGTGCTTGACATTCCCTTAGCCTACAATATTTTGTTGGGATGGCCATGGATACATGAGATGTGTGCTGTGCCATCCACATACCACCAATGCATTAAATTCCCATTTCATGGCTTCGAAGTTACCATTCCTGCTACTACTAGCTATACTTGCAATATGCTCAAAGCTGCTAATTCTTTCATCCTTGCTAACCGTGAGTCCACTGATTGTCACAACAATAAGCTGAAACAAATTGAGCAGTCATTTAAATTGAAAGAAACTAGTATGGGAGAGTACCACATGGAACTAGTACTGTCATTAACATCTATTCCAGAGTCCCCTCGACATTTTGGGAGACCCTCAATAGAAAAGAAGCCATTCGTGTTGACACCTCAGACCAAGTTTAATGGCTCTTTTGTCAAAAGTACAGTTCCCTTAGAAGATGAAAGTGAAAATAAAGCCATTGCTGCATGGCTTTACAAAGAAGAGTCTTCAGTAGACCTAACAGAACAAGCTCGAGAAATCACTCCTAAGAAGTATGGACCTGGTCTTAAGCTTATGAAGTATTTTGGCTACAAGGGAACCGGCCCTATTGGGTACAATAACAATGGTTTAATAGATCCTATCAAAGCAACAGCTCAAAGCAACAGTGACACAACTAGCCTAGGGTTCAAGAAGGTCCCTTTCCATTTGGGATCCAATAAATTCATACCCGTACCTAAGAATTCATCTGAAAATGAGTCACAATCTGAGTTAGGAACTTGAGAGGAAGAATCTGATGATGAGGATTCTTACCCTCATCCTATTCCTTATGATCTTGCTAAATTCTTTGCTGAGCCAAATGACTTTGTGCCACGTGTTAGCATTGTGGATGATACTAGTGATTCTTCTGAGGATAATGCTGAGCAACTAAAATATCATTTAGAAAAGGGAGAATCTAGTCAGTCATGCCATATTGAGTATTTGTGTAAGAATCTAGAGGCTGAAGGAGAGTATGTCCCTATTACTGTTGGAGAGTTCTATAGTCTCTCACCATGTAGCACCGATTCTCATGAATATGAATTTGACAATCTTTTAGAAGCGACTACTGATAAAGACATTGACCAAGTGCATGTCTATGAAAACCAAATCGAAGTGAGTGAAACATCTAGGGATAGGTCATAGGGATCTGATCCAATTAGTGTCCTAGAGTCGTCAATTACTAATGTTCATACTCTAAGGCGTTTGAATACACCTGTGGGTGAGGTCACCGTAGGTCTCAAATTGTTGGTCTACGCATTTAATGACTATATTGTGAATGCAATTGAACCAGCCACTACTCTCTCACTCGCACATCCCAAGCTTATAGACTACAACCCCAATGCATCTAACGAAGTCCCCACATTCCAGAATGACTATGCTCTTGCCTGTTACCTAAACGCTCTCGAACCTGTAACATCTTCGACATCAAATATCTCAGTCACAAGATTAAAAAGAAAAAATGCAAGAGGTTCGATGGTGAAAATCACATTGTGGCAGTGTCGGATCCAAAAAAAGTAAAAACAAAAGACATATCCAAGGGTGAAAACCTCTCTGAGGCGCCCGCGGATGAGATATTTGATGTCCTTCGAAGTCACTTTCAGGAGAGATCATCAGTGCTAATAGAGCCGACACAACCAATTAACTTGGACATAGAAGAACATCCTCATGTGATACATCTGGCACAGTCATTGTCGCCTAAAGAGAAAGAACAATTCATTGCCTTTTTCAAGGGAAAGAAAATAAATTTTGCCTGGACATATTTTGACATGCTAGGATTGGATCCTGATATTATTATGCATTACTTGTCCATAACACCAGGCATAAAACCAGTTAAACAGAAGCTTCAAAAAATGCATCCACATGTTGCATTACTAGTCAAAGCCGAATTGGAGAAACTTCTGAAGGCTAGTTTCATTCGTGCAATTGATTATGCTGAATGGATATCCAATATTGTCCCTGTGTCCAAGCACGATAAGTCTATTAGAGTTTGTACAAATTTCTGTGATCTTAACTTGGCATGTCCTAAAGACGACTTTCCACTCCCTAATATTGATATGATTGTGCACATGACGACTGGCTATGAGATGTACTCACTTATGGATACAATCATATAAAAATTGCACCAGAAGATCAAGAGAAAACAACCTTCACATGTGCATGGGGAACCTTTTGTTGGAATGTGATGCCATTTTGTTTACAGAATGCTGGAGCTACATATCAGCGGGTTGTTACTACAATTTTCCATGAAATGATGCATAGAACTATGGAGGACTATGTTGATGATACTTTGGTCAAAAGCACTAAACACAATACCCATTTGCACAATTTGGGACCAATCCTAGATCGTATGGAAAAGTTTAGTCTTTGGCTCAATCCTAAGAAGTGTGCATTTGGTGTCACATCAGGAAAACTGTTAGGATATATTGTTTCTGCAAAGGGAATTGAAGTAGATCCAGAAAAGGTACAAGCAATAATGGACATGCCACCACCTTGAAACATCAGTCAGATGAGAGGACTACAGGGAAGGCTTCAATCTATTCGAAGGTTTATTTCACAATTGGCGGATAAATCACAACCCTTCACAAAGACCTTACATAAGGGTGTGAAATTCAATTGGAGCCAAGATTGTGAGCAAAGCTTAACACAGATTAAACAATATCTTGTCAATCCACCAATCATGATGCCTCCTATGCATGGGAAGCCTTTGCTTTTATACATTTTAGCCACTAAAACATCTTTGGGGATCTTGTTGGCTCAGGAAGATAATGATAACAAAGAAAGAGATATTTATTACTTGAGCCGAACATTGGTCTCTTATGAAAAAAATTATAGCATTATTGAGAAAGCTTGCTTGGTAGTTGTCTTTGGTTCCCAAAAGTTGAGACACTACATGCTTGCCCACACTACATGACTTGTGGCTAAAATAGATCCATTAAAGTATTTGCTCAGTAAGGCAGCTCTCATAGGAAGATTGGCTAAATGGGTCATGATACTAAGTGAGTTTGACATCCAATATGTTGAACACAAAGCTATAAAGGGGCAGGCAATTGTAGACCAGTTGGTCGAGGTATCCATACAGAGTCTTCTACCAATAAACATTGATTTTCCAGATGAGTCAATTCTAACACTCACTCACCATATATGGGTTATGTTCTTTGATGGATCCTTCACACAACAAGGATAAGGTGCTGGATTACTTTTCATCACACCACAGAAATACTCATTGCCCAAAGCGTACAAGATTATGTTTCCTTGTACAAATAACATTGCTAAATATGAAGCTTTGATCAATGGTATGAAAATTGCTGCTGAATGGAGAATAGATTAGTTGGATATCTGTGACTCTTAGCTTGTCATCAACCAAGTAAATGATGTGTATCAAACAAAGGATGAAAAAATAATTCCTTACAAATGCATGGTTGATGACTTGACAAAATATTTTGCACACATCACCTTCCAACAAGTTCCACGCATAGATAATAAAGCGGTTGAAGCCATAGCCACTCTGGCCTCCCTTCTACAAATGCCAAAAAATGATCTACGACACGAGTTCTTGGTGGAAGCATTACACTACCTAGCCTATGACACACCTGATTCCAAGATGATCAGTTCTATTATAGGACAAGAATCATCCCGCTACCATCACATCTATTCCTACCTTTGTAATCAAACCATTCGGAAAGGTCTGATCCAGAATGAGAAACATTACCTAATCTGTAACGCTTCACATTATGTCATTATTGCTGACAATTTGTATAGGAGAGGTCTTGACAAAACACTCCTTAGGTGTTTAGAACCCGACGAGTCCAAACATGCACTAATTGACGTTCACGAAGGCATTTGCAGATCTCATTCAAATGGCCTAACACTAGCTCGCAAACTCCTTTGTGCTGGTTACTACTGGCCTAAAATGGAGCAAGAAGCTATTAAATATGCTAGGTCCTATAAACAGTGTCAGCTACATGGGAATCTCATTCACGCTCCAGCTAGAGAGTTGATTCCCTCTACTACAACATGGCCATTTCAACAATGGGCCTTTAACTTGGTGGGGCAGATTCACCCAACCTCTTCTAATGGACATAAGTTCATTATCACCACTACAGATTATTTCACGAAATGGGTAGAGGCAGTCCCTCTCACAATTGCTGATGGCAAAGCTGTAGCACTTTTTATCACAAACTAAATCATCTGTAGATATGGTATACCATCCTCAATCATTACTGACAATGGAGGATAGTTCAAAAATAAAGACCTTAAAGAACTATGCAAGAAATTCAAAATTACACAACATTGGTCTTCCATTTATTACCCCCAGGGTAATGGCCAAGCTAAGGCATCCAATAAGGTGATCCTCAAAATTCTTCATCGCACAATCAGTAAGTCAGGGAGAGACTGGCATCTCCAGATCAATTCAGCCCTATAGGCATATAGAACAAGCATTAGAACTCCAATAGGCACGACTCCTTTTGCATTGGTATATGGGGCAGATGTTGTGCTTCTGATAGAGGTCGAGATTCCTACCTTGAGAATCTCTATGAAAGGTCTTATCACAGATGATGACTATAGGATAGCCCGACTTCAAGAGCTTGTGTTGCTGGATGAATGATGACAAGTGGCCTGTGACCATCTATGAGCATATCAAAAAAGAATGGCACGAAGCTACAATAGGAGAATTAGGCCACGTGACTTCCAGCTGGGTGATCTCGTCTTGAGAGAGAATCCTAAGAATCAACAACAACGAATGCAAAAGGGAAAATTTGAACCAAACTGGCTAGGTCCTTACATCATTACTGCAGTATATGGATTTGGCACCTATCAACTTTTCACAACCGAAGGAGAAGTGCTTAAAGAGCCTATAAACACTCTCCACCTGAAGCGGTTTTACAGTTGATACAATCTCAGCAAGCTCTCTGTACATATCTAAATGTCCTGAAAAAAATCTTTAAAATTAGAAAAAGTCCTGAAAAAATTATTACCCTAGTAAAAAACTAGCAATAGGTGCCTTGGTAACATCAAAAAAAATTGAAAAAATCAAAAATACAAAAAAATCAAAAAAGAGAAAAATACAAAAAAATTAAAAAACAAGAAAAGTGCCATTGATGAAAACCTAGAAATAGGCATCATGGTAGCAAAAAAAAAAGAAAATCCTACCAAGAAGGTGAAAACCTAGTAAACAAGCGCCTCTTGTTCCCAATGCTCCATCTTGCAGCACATCTTCTAGCTATTCTATATAGTCACTTTCATGCTTTTGCTTTTCCTGCTTTCAGCTCATGTATCCATGGATTGAGTCTTGTTTCAGCTTGGGGGCATTCCCCTCTAGTGTCACTCTTTTCGAGATTATCCTCATAGAATCTCCTTCATGACAGTTAGAAGTTGTTCTGACTACGTCTGGCTACTGTCACCAGTGTCACTCTTTTCGAGATTCTCCTCATAGAATCTCCTTCGTGACAGTCACCAGTCGTTCTGACTGCATCTGCCTACTGTCGCCAGTGTTACTCTTTTTGAGATTCTCCTCATACAATCTCCTTCACGACAGTCACCAATCATTCTGACTGTGTCTACCTACTGTCGCCATTGTCACTCTTTTCGAGATTCTCCTCATAGAATCTCCTTCGTGACAGTCACCAGTCATTCTGACTGCGTCTACCTACTATCGCCAGTGTCACTCTTTTCGAGATTCTCCTCATAAAATCTCCTTCATGATAGTCACTAGTCATTCTGATTGTATCTACCTATTGTCACTAGTGTCACTCTTTTCGAGATTCTCCTCATAGAATCTCTTTTACAACGGTCACCAGTTGTTACAATTGTGTCTACCTACTGTTGCTCGGGTCATGTCTCAAGATTCCTTTATGGAAGATCTCTTTTGCATCAGTCACCAGTCATCCTGGCTGTGTCTGTCTACTGTCGCTTAGTTCTTCTTAGGTTCTTCATCGTGAAGATTCTTCTTTGACCTTAGTCACTAGTCATTCTGACTGCGTCTGCCTACTGTTGTCACCCTATTGAAGAGATTTCTTTCTTACATGTTTTGGACATTGACACTTGACATCAATCTCGAAAACATTGAACTCAAAAAAATAATGATATACTTGTTTGGATATGCTGAGCATTTTCTTTGTTTGATTTGTTTTGCTTTATCATATCTTCTCAAGCAACTTGATGATGTCATCTTTGACTAGAGAAGTAATGACTGGGGGCATGATCTTTTTCTTTGCTTTCTATTTGTCGTTTAGTTCTAATAAGTTGATCTATTCTTATAAGAGGGGTGTCCACTATAAGAACCTCCATCTCGTATTGGATGGCCATGTGTACCTTGACTCCTTTTATACAGATACACCAATGACATTGGTTCTTCTCCTTGTTTGTTGGAGTGAACTCTTCATGCTACAGTAAACATTGATACTCATCCTACTAAGTGAACATATTGGTCACTGCGAGTATATCTAGCACACTTCTGTCTCAGGTTACGAATGCAAGGGTTGTTGCAGACATAATGAATACTGCATACTTAGCATAAGAGGGATCTCTTGTGTATTTGGTGTGCTTTTTATGCAAGCAACATTCAGGTCATCCTAGCATTTATGCTTTGATGCCTATGTTAACTTGCTACATTAAAAGGGATAAATATTCTGGTCATTCTGGCTTCTTGTGCCTCGAATGCTTACATTTAATCCCGACATCCCAATAACGTATGTTATATTTATATTTTCATGATTGCAATGTCAGTGGAAATTGTATAACATATGAGCTTTATTTTATATCCAATGATGATAAATCATCGAGGCTTGGTAACCAGACCTAGGGTTGCATTTAACATAGTCTTGCATACTTCATTTGCATTAGCACGCGATTTGATGGTAATCCTGCTCATACTCCACATGCATCAGATTCCTCCACGGTTGCACAAGCGTTTGGTTCATCGATTCTCACTCCTCAATGGAATACCTGTGATTGTCAAACAAAAAAAGCACACAACACTATGTTAGATGTCAGTTCATACATATGCATTCTATCTAAATACAACATACATCTCATATACATCAAAGCAAAACAAAAATAGACAATGAAATGTACACAGGAATACTCGGCTCAAAATCTCGTATATATATATTAAAGAATGGGTCAGTACAAAAATGGGTGCTACTTGAGTGCAATTGATAAAAAATGATACATCTAGTGCTAGCACACCAATCGATACATAGCTAGGGATCAAAATTGAAAATCAAGCACAGAGTGTCTAACTCTGTCCTAAACTCTAACATCCTAAAACATGCTAAAAATGTGCATAAATGAACTCGAAATGTGTGAAAATGAAAGTACAAAGATGAAAAATTGATGACTCACCGATGGTCCATAGTCTGCTGGCCAGTTGTGTCGTCTAGAGTGCTCAAAATGATGATATCTCATGTTCACTGCCATGTCTCTATCAGAGCTCAAAATCACTACAAGACAAAAAGCAAAAATGAATTCAAAATGACCCTTCGAGTCCTTATATAGGTGTTGACCAAATTTTTCAAAGTTCTTGGATTTGCGTGAAAATTGCACCCCTAGCTAATTGGACCGTTTTGGATCCATTTTTGAGATCAAATTCAAAATCTGATACACCTAAGAGCCTTAAAATGCGTTTTAAAATTTTGGGGATTGACGTGATCGAATGCTTGTGCAGCCCAAATCTTTCTGATACTTTATGATTCTTGGAATCCTTTCAACTTTACATTCTCCATATTTTCAAAATTCATTTTGAAAATAGTCAAACTTAAGTCAACTATGGCTGAATCTGGTCAACTTTTGGCCAAACTTGGTTTTTGCGACTTCACAATCATTTCAAACCAAGCCTGAATTTTCTTTAGATCGTTCTGATCTCTTCTACCTTCTGCTGAATCTCAAATTTCTTCTATATCTCCTGATGTACTGCTTCAATCATATTTCTGGTGTGTAATCTTTCGATTTTGCTTTCGAGGGGGCAGGACGATTACATCATTAAATACTTATTGCTCGAGGCATCTAGTTCCCATCTTATGTCCTAGTCACTTGGGGCATCTCATCACTTGGGGGTTTTTGTTCCCTTCTATCTGGCATCTTTGCCATCTATCTTATCTTTTCATTAATTGATCAACCTTATAACAACTCTTCTCAGAGTTTGATAGACAAGTATTGGGACAATCTAAACCCCTTCTCCTGAGGATCAAGCCTCGTTCTGAGGATGATTCTATGACTCATGATTGAACCTTGTTATCTTTATTTTATCAATTTTGAGTATCTAGGTGTTCTATCTAGATCCTTGAAGATTACACTCTGTTCTGGAGATAGTCTTCTAAATGCTTTCAATATCAGGTATCTAGCTGTTCTATCTGGATCCTTGAAGATTAAACTCTATTCTGGAGATAATCTTCTAAATGCTATTATTCTCGGGTATCTAGGTGTTCTATCTGGATCCTTGAAGATTATGCTCTATTCTGGAGATAATCTTCTAAATGCTATCGATTTCAGGTATCTAGATGTTCTGTCTAGATCCTTAAAGATTACGCTTCATTCTGGAGGTAGTCTTTTAAATGCTATCACTATTAGGTATCTAAGTGTTCTACTCGGATCGCTTAGGATTAAGCTCTGTTCTAGAGATGGTCCTTAAAAAGCTTATCAATTGGTCTTCGTATCATCACCTTCGAAACCAATCTCATCTTTACATCATGCTTTTTGATTTTCTTTGAATTGAACGTGCTACTCATACATTCATTCAAAGAGGGGCAAAATGTAATACCCCAAAAATTGGCTCATTGCCATGATACCAATTCTGGTCTATTTCTGATAATTTCAAAGTATAATACCCCAAAAATTGGCTCATTGCCATGATACCAATTCTGGTCTATTTCTGATAATTTCAAAGTCCTATTCTAATAGGCAATTCTCATTCTGCTATTCGTTACTTGACTTAATTGTCAGATGCAGATAACCTAAATCTACATTCATCATGCTTATTATTTAATTCCTATAGTATTTACTCATATTAGTCACATTGAACCTATTGATTAATAATTAATTTAATTATTAAGTATTTATACTTTAATTAAATTAAATTATAATGGCTAATGTACTATGGAATTAAATTTATTTAATTTAATAAATACGCCTATCTTAATTAATTAAAAGAAATTATTTAATTAAATGGGAAAGGTATTTCTAATTAATTAAAAAAATTATTTAATTAAATTGAGTACTTACTTCTAAATAATTAAACAAAGTTATTTAATTAAATGGGAAGCCATTCCTAATTAATTAAATGAAGTTATTTAATTAAACAAAAGTGTCTCTAATTAATTAAAGATTATTTAATTAAATAGAAAAAGTAATTATGAGAGCATATCTCATTTTATTAAATTAAATATCTCAACAAAATCTCTCTTTAGTTCAAAAAGGGAAATTTCCAGTTCACTATTGATAAAAAATGAGTTAAATTAGTTAACTCCTTTTTCTACTCAAATTAAAACAGTTAACTCCTTATTTTACTCAAATTAAGTCTGTTAACTTCCTTTAATTTAGGAATCTCCCTTTATGACTGAGCCTCATCTTCAATCCTAATCGTTGATCTGAATCAATCTCAACTGTTGATGGATTCTAGGAGAGTCTATTTAAGAGACCCTCATCTCTTCATTTAGGAGGATGAATTTGGAGAATTTGCATCGAATTGCTGCTGAAGTTCATGCTCATATTTACTTACATTTCTTGCATACATTCTCATTCTTAGTTTAATCTCATTTTAGTTTAATCATGCATATGCTTAATCTAGTTTGCTTTATTTGTTCTTAGATTACATTGCATCTTTCATTTTATATTAATTTGCATACTCGTTCTTAGCTTAATTTCATTGTCAAATCCTTCATTCTTAGAGGGTTTGGTTGCCTACACCTTGATTCTGAGGATATTAACAGGAAAAATTCCTTTAGATAGAAGGCAACAGGTTGCTTTGCAGGGCAAATTTTGAATGAACAATCCAATGTTTATTCCAAGATGAATCCGCATGCAATGACCGTGTTGAAGTGTGTGTGTTAGCATAGGCCGCATTTTCACATATACAACCCTCTCTCCCTCTTCTCGTCTTGTGAAGAGACTCTACATTATTGGAGTCCAACTAAATACTTTTCCTAAAATTGGCCACTTCTACCCTATCCAAGGGTGAGTAATGACAGAACACTCATACAAGAAAACTTCAAAATTCAAGCAAAACATGAAAGAAAAGCATTCAAGAAAACATGGTTTCAATCCTTCCCAAGAAAACCCAACAAACATATAAGCATAGCAATAAACAACACAATAACATAAGCATAAACCAAGCATGAAACATAATGAGCAACATAAACAACATGAACAACATGAAAAAAGGAGATGAAGAAGTCTTACCTTCACAAAGAGGTTATGGTAAAATGAACAAATTGAGAAGAGCTTTTCCTTCCTTACCTTCAATCTTCCAAGACTTTTCTCTAAAAGTAAAGATTGGGTAACAACCAAAACTACTCCAAAAAGGGCCTCTAAATAAAGTCCAAACTCAACCACCAAAAAGGGCAATAACTTCCCCCACTCACCTAAAAATCTAGAGGTTTCTAACTCAACCAAACCTAAGGTTAACCTCTAAGTGGAGTTGAAGTTATTCAACTCATGGTAACAACTTTCAATTTTCGCACTAAGGCAAAAATAGACTTTTTGAGTGACCATAAAACTCAACAAAAGGGGCTAAGGGGGTGGAAAATGCCCCCAACCCATACCCATACCCCTTGGGTATAATATTTCATGATTTTTAAGCCTTAGGGATTGATTTTGGGACCAAAAAAATGCTAGGAATATTTAGGACCATTTAAAAATTCTAAAATGCAGATTAAGCACTAATCCAGATTAGGGTTGACTAAACTCGATTAAAAAAAATTAGCAAAAATGACACTAACTTAGTTTGACTTAGGTCAAAAGGTTACACAAATAACCCTAACTAGCATGTTGGAATGCATATGCAATTCATGAGTGTCAAGTGACACTATAAGAAAATAGTTACGAAACATTAACATTTACTGATCATAGAAAGATACATTCATACATCTCACAATACAATTAAGTTATGTAAACAACAAGGTTTCCACAAATGGCACATAGGGATCAATTCTGTTCCTCCATTGGGTTTCTCAGCTAAAATATCCTGCACACTCATTGCACACATTAGTAGTCCCATAAAATCGCATGCACGTATGTATATATGTATCAGAGAATCACATAAATTAAAACATACATCTTTCAATCAATCAGGGTTTCTCTCATCCTACCCATATTTTTAATCATTACAATTTCATAATCAAAGTGTTAATCCTGTATTTACTTACTTCACAAACATACATGTTCATAAAGCATTAGATGATGAACTCAAATATTTGAAAGTAAGCATCACACGACATGAAATAATATAATATATTCAAGTATCTGATAATGTATTAACATCTCAAGTCAAGAGTATCAAAATAATAATATTGTATCACTATGCTACGATAGGTCAGGGTGAGGCCTCACATCCTCCCCCACTAGGCATGAACTTCGTCCTAGAATTCATCAAAAAGATAAGAGTACTGAGATCGCATCTATGCTACATCCTCCCATGAAGGTGTGACCTCATCGTAACAATCCCACTAGACCCTAACCTAGTCCAGCTCTCGGCCTCAAAGTGCTAGGGTCCATCGAGCAATAATATGGATAGGCTCCAGTGCTAGCTATCCATCTGACTCTACCTACAAAGCATCCCAATCTATAATATGAGACACTGAAATATATCCTCTAAGTACTAAAATGTGAAACACATCATGGATGCATGATAGGCTAGGTGGAAAAGCTAAATGGTATGCAACAAGTCCTATCCTCTCTAGGATCTTGAATAGTCCAAAAAATTGGGGTGCCAACTTAGAGCCCTTTCTAAATCAAATCAGACTCTTGTGCGGTTGTACCCTCAAGAATACTCTATCACTGACTTGATACTCTCAATCTATCCTCTTCGCATCAACATACTTCTTCAAAGCACTATCTAATCAGAGTCACTTCCTATTCCATCTCCTTGACTAACTATTCCCAACTTAAGGGTGTTCTGCACAGTCTTCCATACAAGGCCTCATAAGGTAACATACCTATTGAGGAATGGTGCCCATTGTTATAGGAAAACTTGACAAGATGAAGGTATTCCTCCCATTTGACCTAATGGTCCATCATGTACATACGTAGCATGTCCTCCAAAACTTGATTCACTCACTCAGTCTGACCATCGGTTTGAGGATGGTACACTGTACTAAAATTGAGCCTAGTGCCCAAAGTTACTTACAACTCTCTCTAGAATGATGAAGTGAACAATGAGTCTCTATCAGAGATGATCTTATGAAGAACACCATGAAGTCTAACAATGTCCTGCAAGAACACCTAAGCTATGACTCGTGCTGTGTATGTAGTACACACGAGTGATAAATGGGCAACCTTAGTCAACGTGTCAACTATCACCAAAATGGCATCATGGTGGTGAGATGACATGGGAAGACCAACAATGAAATCCATAGATATAACATCCCACTTCCACTCTGTAATCTCATGTGGCTGAAGAAGACCACTAGGATGATGGTGCTCTACCTTCACCCTCTAACACTCAAGACATCTCACAACTATGCTAGCAATCTGCATTCTCATGCCTGGCCAATGATACAACTACCTCAAATCTGCATGTAACTTCTTAACACTAGGGTGCGCTACATATGGTGCTCTATGAGCCTCAAGTACAATGAGCTCACGCAAACTCCCAATGAAAGGTATATACATACAGCCTCTATTATGAAAAATTCTATCAGACTCCAAAGAATACTCTAAATACTTCAATTCCAAGGGTTGATGAGAATTCACTATCTAACTCACTTCTACATAAAGCTCATCTACAGGTAAGTTCTATAAGATCTGCTCTCTCAAGTCAGTGCAAGTAGTCACAAATGAAATCTCATGGCACCTTCTACTTAAGGCATCTGCAACCACATTCTCCTTTCCCTTGATGTAATGAACATCAAAATCATACTCACAAAGGAACTCCATCCACCTTCTTTTCCTAGCATTAAGGTTTGGCTGAGAGAATATGTAGTGCAAGCTATAGTGGTTGAAATGAAGCTCGAATCTATGGCCTAGAAGGAAGTGTCACCATCTCACTAAAGCATGGACCACTGCCTCAAGCTCTAGGTTGTGAGTAGGATAGTTGAGTTCATGAGTCTTTAACTTCCTAGACTCGAAGGAAATAGGCCATCCCTCCTACATAAGAACTACCCCTATACCATCTAAAGATACACCACAAATTTTGCAGAAGGATCGGGTACTGTAAGAATCAATGCACTCGTGAGGGCTCTCTTGAGCTCTTGAAAAGATCTATCACACTTCTCTATCCACTCGTACTTCTTCCCCTTTTTTTGAATAGATGTGATTGGGTGTGCCAATCTAGAGAATCCCGAACTGAAGCATTGGTAATATCATGCTAGACCCATAAAGCTCCTCACTTCAGTGACACAGGTCAGTGCTGGCCAATCCATGATGGCCCTAATATTTAATGGGTCTACTAAGACACCATCACCTAATATGACATGATCAAAATAATGTATCTTAGGTTTGTAGAATGCACACTTTGACAAGCTGCCAAACAACTAATTCTCTCTCAACTTCTGCAATACCTACCTTAGGTGCTTTGCATGCTCTCTCATCATGAGAATAGATCAGAATGTCATCAAGAAAAACAACCACAAAATTATCCAAAAAGGTATGAAATACTTCATTCATGAGGCTCATGAATATAGCTAGAGCATTCATGAGACCAAATGGTACCATGGTGAGCTTGTAGTGACCATACCTAGTACAAAAAGAAGTCTTGGGGATATCACTATCAACAATCCTCAATAGATGATAACCTGACTTCAGATCAATCTTTGAAAATAATCGAGCACCCTGCAACTGGTCAAAGAGATCATAGATTCTAGGAAGAGGATATCGGTTCTTGATGGTCACTTTCTTCAATTGCCGATAATCAATACAAAACCTAAGTGACCCATCCTTCTTCTTGATGAAGATCACTAGTGCACCCCAAGGTGACACACTAGGTCGAATGTGCCCCTTCTCTAAGAGTTCCTCCAACTAAGCCTTTAGTTCACTAAGCTCATGAGTAGTCATCTTGTATGGTGCTCTTGAAACTGGCTTGGATCCTAGCACAAGGTCTATATGAAAATCCACTACTCTGGGTGGAGGCATACCAGAGAGCTCTGAAGGAAACACATATGTAGAGTCCTACAGGATTGGGAAATCATTGAGGGATGACTCCCCCTTTGAATCTTCCTCCCTATCACTAATGGTGATAGCAAACAACTGAAAACCCTTTCACATGCACCATCTAAGCTGCATAGCAGAAATCATATGAAGGGATATAGGTCTCTTCACTCCGAAGATCTCCCTAGAGATACCATCTTCATCCACATATTCCACCCTCTTCTGTTGACAATCCATCTTGGTGCTGTGGGCATAAAGCCAATCCATTCCAAGAAAAATATCATAAGAACCAAGAGGGGTAATGTGTAGATTAAACATCATGGACATGTCTACAATCTGCATTTGGAAATTCTGCACCAAGGAACTTGTTGGTCTGATTTTTCACAGTGCAAAAATTATAGAAATAATTAGTGAAAAATCATTTGAGTCTTGAAATTTTGAAAATTAGGGTTTTGTTCCTTGTATTTTTCAAATCTTTAGATTACCCTAGTTTTAAAACCCTCAAGAAATATTCTCAGAAAAATATTTTTTGGTATATCTTTTTACCTAAGGAAGGGCTTGTGCAAGCAAGAATTCATTATAATTGTGTTTAACCTTATGTGGCCATGCTTAGTCTACAATTGCTTAATCATTTTATAAGCAAATACCTTTGATGATACAATTTCTTTATAATCGTTGATCTTGTTCAGATCAACGGGTATCACATGCCCACAATTTCAAGATGCAAGGTATTTAAGTAATGCAGGCATGCAACTTGGTGACATGTAGTCCTCACCTTTCAAAGTTTCTACTAAACCGTAAAAGGAGTCATAAATCGTCAAAAACTTTTGCAGGTTTATTAATTCTTTTTTGTGCACGTTCTAGATTTCTTGGGATGTCATTGGTTGAATTACCAATAGAGAATATGACTTTATCACCAGGAAGCATCAACCATTGATTTCTTCTAAATCAAGGGCTAATGCTTTCTCACAAGAAGGAGATGCTTTTCAGATAAATAATGTGGGGAAGCAAAAATTAGACAAGTGGCACAATCTGACAAGATGGGCCCACCATTCTCAAAATGATGATGAGATGTCCTTTATGGTGTGTGTTAGATGAGTTGGAATGGATGGAGGTACTTCATTCGTTACTACAACCAACATGGTATTCAAACTACCCAATTTTATAACCATTGATCTATCAGAGATTAACGGCCAGTGCATGCTCGCATTTTGAAGATGCATAAGAGATAAATAGTATAGGCAAGCAGTTTATTGACATGTGGAAAAGTGGGCTCAAGAAATTTTAGCTATATTCTACGGTGTGCCACATTGTAAAGATGATCGCTGACATGTACTGCCAGACATGCCACTAAGGAAGTTTTCCTGCTAGATGGAAGTAAAGCCTTGTTAGTCGTAGATCTTTCGAGGATCAAGTGATAGTGCAATCCTACAATATGGGCTTGCTTGACATTTAAACAAAGTGGGAATGCACCTTGCGGACACGTGTCCAAGCTGACATTTAAGTTTTTAATTCAGAAGCTCTGCAGGATATAATCACTGTCACTATTGATCTTTTGAAAATCAACGACTGACGCAATCACATAATAAAGAAATACTCGATCAATAAGTAAAGTGGGAATGTGCCAACTTGACACGTGGAAAAGATAATATTAACTACCTACTCGCTAAGAAGAAGATATGGGATATGCTAGTGTGGAATGTTGTCAGAAGGTGCAAACTCATATGGAGATTTCCTATTAGTCAGTACAACTAACTAGATTCTGTTCAAATGTGAATAGATCTAATTGTTGATCTCACCTTGATCAATGAGTAGTGCTTCCTTGCAATTCTAAGGTGCAAGAAATTTTAGAAATGTGAGCAAGTAGTATTGTGATGTGTGGCATAGTATGACATCATGGGCCCGCCTTGCTCAGAAGTCATAGAGAATTTGTTATCATCGTCGATCTGAATAAGATCTAGGGTTAGTGCTTCCCTGCAATATGGACTTGCATGAAATTTAAATAATGTTGGCAAGTGGGCACAGTGAGACCAAGAATTAAAGGGAATGCTGAGTCATGCTAGGCTGGAAAGGTCAGATGAAGTAAGTGCGCTCATTGGTCAAATGTGACAGGTATGCCAAGTTGAAAGTTGTGATGTCATGGGCACTGAAGGTTTAAATGCCACAATCAAATCTATCAAAACACATTGTAAAATGATGATTTTTGATTGGTTAAGTTAGTTGAGTGGGCCGTCAGAGAAAAGGATTTTTTCTCACCATTGATCTGGGAAAGATCAAGAGATAACGCATACCCACAATAATAAGTTGCAAAAATTTTAAGTAATGTGGGCATGTGCCCTTTTGACATGTGGCTTGGGGCTTGAGATTTTTAAAAGGCATTTTATTTTGAAATAAAGTCATTTGATCTTGGAGAGATTGATGGGTTAGATTCAAATTTGAAATAAAACACAAAACTAATGGTTACAGGAATTAATATGACTCAAAGTTTCCTTCGTGCGACCTCAATGCTCTGGTATGATATGAAAAATTGTCATTATTGAAGCACATAGTTGTAGATTCTCTCAGAGCATAAAAGATTTCCAGAGAATGGGAAAAAAATTTCTCAAGGGTTTCAGTGAATTTGCAAAGAAAGAAGGGCTAATTTATCAGGTAAGTAATCTGTAACCTATACAAATCAAGAATCTGTTGTCATAAGAGTGTGAAGTTTTTAAAATGCCTCTGTGAAAAGAATTTTCTAGGCAAGTTGATTATTTAAAGAGGGTTGTGCATGATGATTTCCTAGAGCAATTTCCCTTGTCAGTATATGAAATAACTAAAGGGAGGGAACTAATTCCTAAGAACCCCTAGGGTAGTTGTGGCCGAGGGTTTCTATGATAGGCCAAACTGGGTAAGAGATGCCCAAGTGTTTATGGGAGGTTTGCAATTGTTTAAAAAATGGTTTTTAGAATGGAATTTAGATACCCCCATGAGCAATGTCTGGGAATTTGATATTGGAAAATTAACAGTTCCTCCAACCTTCTTTGATAGTGATCTATTGAATGACCTAGCAAAGAAATATGATCCTATTATAGGATGGGTGAAAAATCATTCTGGAGTCAATCTTTTTAGGGTTTTCCCTGAGCTGTTCAGTGAAGTTTTCAACCTTAACCCTAATCATGTTGTACATGAAATAATCGACATGGATGATTTACAAGCGAGATATGATGCACAAAGAATGTACTTGAGGATGGGGCCATTGTAGGAGCATGCTGCTAGAGTTGGAACTTTGCCTGTGATTACTGCTAGCACACCTGAGCCATTATTGAAAAGAAATTTTAACACTAGGGATCAAACATTATATACTTCTCTTTGTAAAATTCTTGGAATGGATGAAGTTGAGTAGATCTTAGGCTCGATTATTCTCATAATGGCTCAAACTCTTCAATTTGGAATGAGTACCATTCTAGATTTTGCCACTTTTCTAGCAAAAGAGATTCACAATGGTTTGGTGGAAATAGCAAGGGGAAAAGTGAACAAACCATTCTATTGGTATTCATTGCTCATGCATGTATGCTTGTACAAGGGATATACCTTCTTCTCTAAGGGTATAGAGCTGGAAAAAACCAAGGATGGACAGAGGAATTCAGTGTAGTTATGGAGTGTGAATATGACTTCAGAAGCCACAGGTGCCAGTTATGTGAGATTTGACAGATGTTTTGCATCTAGGCTTAGATTTCTTTTGAGAGGAGACAGCCCTAGAATTCCACAAACACTGATAGAATTGGTCAGACCCAAGGAGCATGAAAAAGGGTTACCGGTAAGTCATAATTGGGGGGACATTATTCCCTATAATGTTTCAATAGTGATAAGAGTATATGGCTTCCTAGGAAAGTCTCATGTGCTGCCATTTCATGTGCCTTTGAAGATAGGAATAACTAAGTTGTTATGGAAAATAGGCACTATAGATGAGAGGGAGTTGCCTAAGAAAGGCACATTTTTTCCAATTGTTACTATAGCACATGATTTTGTTTTTGTAAGAAAAGGGTGGAAGCATTTGAATATTTTCCTAGATAAATATAATATGGTAGAGTCTCATGCCAGGTTTATTGACCCCTGAAGGATTCTATGATCTCTTAAGAGAGAGAATAAAAGCCTCCTGCATGGTGCAACAAGTATACTATCTGGAGGACGTGATCAGAAATGTTTTTACTTTGCAAGAACATGAATTGAGAAAGGAGAAATGGATAGTATATAGTAAGACCCTAGAATTCATTAATGATTTTGACCTCCACTATGATCCATTGAAAGCAAAGAAATATTGGGGAGCCAAGATGCAGACATTAATGAATAATTTTTTTGTAATAATACAAGCCATGAATGAGAAGAAGGATGCATATGTCAAGGCTTACCCAGACAAGGCTGCAGAGGTATAGAAGAGAATAAATAGTAGAAATGTAATGTCTCCTAGTCAGTATACATTGCAAAAAAGGGCAGGTTATGTCATTTTTTAGAATGTGCAACAAGCTCCCCCTCAGTAGAGACCAAGGCCAGAAAGCCCACCTGCAGCCAGTACTCCAAAAAGATAGAAGTTAGAGCAAGGGTCTTCTTCCCAAGTGAAGCAATATTCCCCAAGCCAGTCTCTAATCAGAATTGATGATGAAACATCTCTAAGAGAATAGCTTAGAAAAATTGGTGGAGAGGGAGATGTGATTGTTACCTCCATAGATTTGGGGATTGGAGAGCCTCAGGAACCACCTACACCTTCCTTGGATTTAACTGTTGCTAATTACCAAGGTAAGGAGATTGATCCTATAGTTGTCCAAGCCTCTGAGAGGTTTATTAATGATGAAAAATTTGTGAAGTCTAGAGCATTTGCACAATTTTTGTGGAGGCTAAATATAGGAAATTTTGAGAAGTCTTGTGAAAATATAAAGGAAGAACAACCTAATAAATCAGATTTTGCTATTAAGGATGAGGTAAAGTCTAAATTTTTGAATGATTTTGTTCAATTTATCCCTGAGGCTAGAAGGCAAATAATTAAACAGTCAAGAGGCCTTATTTTCTAGAATGGGATATAGTAAACGCCATGGTTTGTGATTCAATCAACAAGCAAAAGGAAGTCTAGTTTTAAACTAAAGAAGAGATATTACAAGCTTATAGAGGAGTCAAATTTAGTAATGAACACCAAGCCCTGGTTATTTGGTCAATTGAAAAAAGAGATAAGACTAGAATGCAGGAACTTTCCACTGTAGAGCATACTGGTGCATTGACAGTTTTTAGGGCTGGTGAGGTAGGCAGTAAGTAGATAATGGGAATGGCCTCATAAATGCTAAAATTTGGTAGTATTGTATCTGGCCAGGAAGAAGATAGGTTTTCCCAACTCAATGCTAGGTTTGAAGAAGTTTTGAAAGCATATGAGGAAAGGGGTATGCAGATACAATCATTGGAAAATAAAGTATCCCAAATGGAGAAGGTACTGGGGAAAAGAAAAATAGGAGAGACTAGTAGACATAGGATTGTATACCCTCCTAGGCCACCTATTGAGCCTTTCAAGTCCACTCCAATTATTGAGGTACGAGATACCCCTGAAAGGCCACAGTTCTACATTGTAGAGGATTTTGAAGAAGAAAAGAATAAGTTGTATGCAATGCATGTAGAACTAAATAATCAGTTTGAGGAGAAAATAAGGTAGGGTATAATGTATTTAGTAGATGGAATTGAGTGGTCTCATTTTTTGATTTATTGGCAAGGATAACATCGATCAGGGATGAATTGAAGAGAGATGAAGTTGTATTCAGACCTCTTGTGTAGAAGTGGATAGAAATAAATGAAGATATCACTACTATGTGTATATCTATCATCCAGCTACCCTATCATCAAACAGAAAAAATATTTGATTTGTTAAATAAATTGCAAGGATTTGATGATAAGAAAAATTATTTTGAAAAAAGACTAACTATTTGTTTTTCCAAGTATATTGCAGAAAAGTTTGATTTATTCCCTTGTGCATTAAAAACTATTGATAAAGTGAAGGAAAAGGAGGAATGGAAAAGGGAATTAGATGAGATTTTTTGTGAAAGGATAAATAAAGTTATAAATGAAAGTGGACACTTATTATGGGCTATAACAAATAAGAAGTTGGTTAAAGTGCAGATATTTTATAACTCCATCCGAAAAGAATTGGTTGATATGGAGGCAATTGCAAATTCCCTGATAACTGTACAAAGAGAAGTCCTAAATTTTGATTGGCTAGATGACACTATTTATAATAAGTGGAAAGATAAATTCATGTCTACAAAGCAGATGTTAGAAGATGATGAGGTAGAAGATCATGCAAGTGTAACTGTTACTTTAACAGTCGATGATAAAGATAGAGAAAATCCCCAAGTTAAAGTAAACTTGCAAGTCACTGAAGAAGACACGTCATTTTCAAGCCTCATGCTCATTTATTTAGAGGAATTAGATGGATAAAAGAATCAAATTATTGTGTTCTGCCAATTCTAGAGGATGTAACAAAAAGGGCCCACAAAAGGAATGTTTGATGTAAAATTCTATTTGTTAATCACGTTTTGTCATTTTGTGAATAGGTGTGTGTAAATATTTCTTGTAAAAGACACCTGTCATTTTCTCTTAGCCTGAAGCTTGTTGCATCTCACACTATATAAGTGAGATTCTAGGGCTAGAGAAATGATCCAAATTCTATTTTTTCTAAGTGATATACTTAGTCTATTTTTGGTCCATTGTTTGGAGCAAGTTTGTGATGTATTTTCTCTATTAGTTCTTTAAAATACATGAATAATAGAATGATCCCTATGTTTCTTCCAAAGGTCATTCTGAGTTTACTGTAAATGTATACAATTTTCAAAGAAAATGAATAAAAATTATGAACTGTCCCCATATCAGTTCTTTCTGAATCTTGTCTTCTTTCGATTACTTGGTTATCTTGATATTGTATAAGTAAAGGCTTGTGCAATTAAATGCAATCCAGTTAGGTTGTACATCTATTTATCACTATTGTCAATTCAATAGATTAAGTAAAAGCTTTGATGAATTTGATAAGATTGCTATAGTAGGGGAAAGGATTTTTGAATGATGAATTCTGATAAGAATTGTTGATAAAATTTGTTGTAAGGAAATAGATTAGATCTAAGAATTTTTTGTAGACTCTGAACCCTAATGGATTAGGCACTGGTCAAATTGATTCAATTAAAAGAGAGATTTATCATAAATGGTTTTCAAATACAAAATTATAATCAATTTTACTTTTATTTCTTGAAGATTTTCAAAGTTGGCCTGTACTTGTTTGCATGGAATGTTTTAGCTTTAGTTAGCCATTATTGCTAAGAACACTTGCTGACCTATAGAAGAATTTTGGCCAGATCTGTTATATGGGATGTGTTTAGCAAATTGTCATGAATTATGCATGTATTTGAGGATTTGAGATGAGAATAAGAATGAAAATAAAATAATCCTCATACAATGTTTCCCAGTCTTGAATCATCCATGGGTATACCCACCTTGGTTTTGCAAAGCCTAGAGAGCAGAAAACCATCCTTGGTTTTGTTGAAGTTGGGCCCAAATGGTTTGCACATACAATTGTTAATAAGAATTGGATAGTCTTTAGATTGTGTGAGTAATGTCATCTTGGTATTGAGCATTTTTTTCTTAGTAGTTTTCAAACACCAATAGAACTAACTGACACTCTAGCCCCTGAGGCTAACTCTACTTCCCAATTGACATCGTGTCTAATTGCCACTAGCCTACAACACTCTACTACATATGGAGATATAAAAGAGTTAGTAGCTCCAAAATCAAATAAACCTGCAACCATACGGCTCTATATAATACCTTTAGCCTTGATAACTGTGGGCTGATGCTCAGTCTGGCGATTGTCAACTGCTGCAAAAACTCTATGGGATCTGCCCATGTCACCAATTGTCAGCTCTGAAAAAGCTCCTCTTTGTCCACCAGATGCCTATCCCTATGGACAATCCCTAGCAATATGACCCATGCCACCACAAGTGTAGCATGGTCCTCAGGTATAAGATCATGCACCCTATGATCCAAACTGCTATGGGCCTCCTGACCTACTAGATCCATTGTATCCACCCCTAAAAGACTATTGAGTCTTCACTGACTGTGACTATCGGGCTTGTACTTTTTGATCTTGCTTGGGACCCTATGACTACCACTGCTTGGGCTTGGAGCCTTGATGACCTTGGGAAGGCTTCTGCTACTACTGCTACTATGGTTTTTGCTACTGATTCTTTTGGCCCTTAGAGGACCCTGCTATATAGTTCTGATTCCCTTTCCAAGGGGGTTTCTACAGGGTGGAGTTTCGATTCTGAGACGGATCTTGCGACTCCTGTCTACCTCAAGTATCCTTAGAAACTAGTGCTATCTCCACTACATCTCTAAAAGTGGTAGGGAAGGCCATACAAATTGGACCCTAAAGTGAGAAATTTAGACCCATAATAAAGCGATGTACTCGTAGTTTCTCATCCTTCATGTATTCAACATAAGGAAGGAGCTTGAGAAACTTGCTCTCGTATTGAGCTACTGTAAGACCCCTCTGATATAGAGAATACAAATCCTCTATCTGCTTCTGTCTAAAATGCTTTGATAGGTACCTCTCTCAAAATATCTCTAAGAATTACTGTCATGTGAGGGTGTCCATCATCACTCCTCCTATAGTCTCCTCCTCATGCCACCAATTGGAGGCATCTCCTCTTAGTTGATGGACTACTAGACATGCCTTTAGATTAATCCCATAAGGATGTAATCCAAAGCATCATTGTAGGTTCTGTAACCATGCCTCTGCTACTATCCCCTTAGTGGAACCAATAAATAATGGTGGCTCGACTCAAATAAATTCCCTGATATCATCTCCTATATGCCTAGCAGGTTTGTCAAGTGGGGGTCCTCTCTGGTGTATTGACTCACCCTCATGCTCACCCTGTCCCTCTAATTGTCTCAGTGGGGGACTCCTAGTCCTCTCTCTACCTCCGAGCCCTCTTCCTCCTGGTCCCTCTACTACCACTATGGGAATTTTCTATCTAGGCTAAACTATAGGTACTACCCTCTACTAAAATACACTGATCAAAGTCTGAAGTGCATCTATAATGTCCTAGTTTAGGTTCGGTGGTGGTGGAGGTGGTGGTGGTCCATCCTCCTGTCCCCCTCTACCACCCCTTGCCCTATGACCTCTGCCTTGCCAATTGCTTCGAGTAACATGAGGCATCTGCACAATTAAATGTTTGAGTTATGTTTTAGAAACACAATGGTTTAATGTTCCTAGTGTTGAAACTAGGCTTTGATACTTTGTCATTCCTTATTCTTATCTATGATGTTAAATACTGGGCCATTGAGGCACCATCTGAACAACTTGATATGGGAGCTCCTATTTGTTTTGAGATTGAACTTAAAATCTTTTTAAGTAATGAAAGTTAACCATATTTTATTTCTTACCATTTTCTTTACCAATGTTCTAAGGCCTAATGCTTACATGAATTGATTGTGGTTGAATAATTGGCGTGGTAATAGTTTTTTTTATTATGGTTGTAAGATGATAATTATTACTACAATTGTACATTTAATTCTATCTAGAGACTAAAAGTCATCTACGGTGGAAGGCTACATAATTAGGAAAGACTTCACTAAACCATTATGTAGATAAAATTCATAATATATTCCATGTATTAAAATACATTGTTCATTAAAGACTTTACTTCTATTTTTTTTCATCTTGATTGGTCACTTCATCACACCCAAGTTGATCTTCATGGAGGTGTTTTGTCAAATGGTTAGCATGATTGGCTCATATCTTGTTTGATATCTTACATTATAAATAATTCCATTCCAAACAAAAAGGCATGGATGAGTACTGGTCAACAATAAACATGATTTTTTTATCTTTCAATTTGGGTAGACGCTCAAGAGTAATGGATAGTAACATTGGGTTTGAGAAGTATGAAATATAAAAATCTTGAGAATTTCAACATATTCTCATTTTGAAACATAATATTTATGATCAATTGTGTGTTGTTTGTTGTTTACATAACAAATATTGTGAATTTGAGTTATAATTGAAGAAGTCTAGCTCGGGGTGATGGGTTTTTTCATTGTTATTTTGAGTCTTACTAGATTTGAATTTGGCATTCCTATTGGGTTGTTTATTGGATAGTTAATGTTCATATATTTTTAGGCAAATGATGTGAAGGTGAGTACCCAATTGATTGTTTTTTGAATATATTCATTTTAGATATTTGTACAAATTTCTATGGATGTCGTGTTGATTTGGATATTCACAAGCATTGCTTATTATCCATTTATAGTTGAAGATGCATGTAGTGTTGATTTGGGTATATGTAATTATTGTTTCTTATTCACTAATATCTAGAGTTCTGGCATAGTCAATTGCCCTATTTATTTTGGTTGTTGGATCCTCAGTTTGTGTGTACACACATATATGTCAATTGCTCTGTTCATTTCATGTGTTTGAATTTTTAGTTAAGTGTAATTGTAAGGCAATGAGATTATTGTGTATATGCATGGGTACATGTATATGTGCATCAATTTTGATTTTTAAAAGGATTACTCCTCATATATACAAGTCATCTGCACTATTAATTTGAGTGTTTGAATTTTCAGCATGTATGTTTATGTTTTGATTTTTGGTTTTTATGTATGTGCAAACGAGTCCAATTATTGTGTGTATATGTATATGGATGTATCCATAGACTTGGGGTTTTTTTAAGGATTTTTACTTGTATCATTTGATGTTTTGGCAATCGGCTACCTTGTTTCTTTAGGTATTTAAATTCTTCGACTTCATGAAATTATTTTTGCTCTACTAATTTGATTAATTGATTGGTTATTTATATATGCATGTGTGTGGGAACTATTGTGTGTGGGAAATATAGGTATTTGACATTCTAGTTTTGATGTATATATATTCCTATTGTATTTATTTTATTGGAAATTGTAACATACCAGTTGCTGATATATGTATCAATGAGATGATTATTATCTAAATAGGTTGCTTATAGGTTGATTACATTGATTTGGATTCCATTAGGATTGTATTTATCCCTTGATATTTGGCATTGTGGTAGACCATGCAATCTATTGTTTGATAAGTATGAGATATTTTCCACAATAAGTCAAATTTGTGATTTTGCTATCAGGATTTAACTATGTAGTTTTTGAGTCAAACTCATCGACCCATGTTTCATGAGTAGTGATTCACATGATTTCATCTCTCATGAGAATAAATGGAATACTTAGCACTCATTGGATCTAGGTGATGCCCATAGAGGTGAAGCACTGAGACTTTTGGGAGTTCACCCATCCCAGTACTACTCTAGCTCAAATGTGCTTAACTATAGAGGTTCCTTAATGAGTTTGATTCAAAAATTATACAGTTAAATCCTCATAGCAATATCAGAATCTATTTTTTTTAAACTTTGGTCTTTAAAATCTTAATGTGCACATAAATCTGTATAAAGATGTGTGTAATATGCATGCATCAATAAGGATTGTGTCTCTTCTCTTGATATCAAAATTATAGCCAAGTGAATGTATAATTTGGTACTTGTATTCTAGTCTTGGTGTACTTATCTTATTGGACATTTTAGTTTTTCTATTGCTGATATATAGATGTGTGATGGTTATTTTATTTGAAGGTTGATGATTGGGAGCATGTTTTAATTTTGGGTTTCCGTTGGGATTGTCCTCATCCCTTGATTTTTGATGTTCTGCCAAAACTGATAGGCTTGTCAATTTGGGAAATGTTATCCTTGATGTGCTTCTATCTACATAGAAATATGTGTGCATGCATCAATACATAGATATATCATGAATTTAGGTTTCTGTACAAATCTTTCCTCATTCCAAAACATTTGAATTCTTGGCAACATCAAGTGGCTCTCAGTTTGGCTAATAGCATTCTTAGTTGTGGTTTACTTATTACAGCTATGTTGGTTGTTATCAGTATGTGTATGTACATAATGATTTTTTTTGAGTCAATACATGGACATGCACATAATTTTGGGTTCCTTTAAGAATTGTACCTCATCCCCTGATATTTTTTCTAGCAAAGACAACTGGCTTGTTGATTTGACAATTTTCTCTCTTAGTCCCAACAAACCTTGCTATTGTAAAAATTTGATTGAGTTGACTATTAGATTGACATGTTTTTTTATTAATCTCTGTATATATACAATAATGAGTTATATGTGGTGTGGCTATTTCACACATATATGAGTTCTTTGACATGTATTGATTTCCCATCCATAAAGATAGTTTCTCATACAGTGAGAAGTAGAACAAAAATTCTGCCATAATCAACTAAATTAAAAATTTTGACGCTATGCTGCAAATGTCAATAGTTTGTCTCCTATCTACTAGATACCTAGATGAAGGTTACTTGGGAAAGACTCTCACCAATGTCAAAGTTGTAAGTACTTGGGCTTTGGTGCATGTTCAATACAAAATCCTATGTTTTGAAGAAAAAGGAAAACTATTTGGATGGGAAAGTTTGTTAAGCACCACAGGGGAAGTGAGACTCATTACCTTCAAAACAATAAGTTGAATAAAATATAAAAGCTATATTTCATAGATCATAAGTTAGGTATAATGTTTTGAACATTGATCACCTCTAGAGCCCTGATTTGTAAATTTTAAAGAGTGAATGAAATGAAATGACATTTGCAAAACTGTATCCCAAATTAGCGAGGTTGCTTATATATTTGCAGTGATGTTTTCCTAGTGGGATTCATGATGGGCACATAGTATTGGGTATTACTTGCTGAAATAACATTGTGGATTGTATTTCTAAATAAAAGTTGGTTAACAAAGGCCGTAGTAGGGGAGTAGTGCCCTGCACATTATGGTATGGCTAGTGTGATGAATTGTCTATTTGCATTTCAAAACTCTTGTTATTTTCCTTAGAGATTATGAGCAGAGGAGAATTTAATTCCTACATATCATGAACAATATTCATGTCATAACCAATTGTTGGAGACTTCTATTTATTCTAGAATAGTGCAATGATCCCAATGTTGTGTATGAACCTCACACAAAAAGGAATAATCATTGAGCTATGAGGAATAAGCTAGCAAGTGATTTTGTTTGGTGAAAGAGGTGTGTTCTTTATATCATTAAGAAATAGTGGATAGGGTAGGCTGCATATTGTTGATGTTAGTTTTATTCCAAACAATTATCTCTTAAATAAGGTCACTTCTTATGCTATTCTTGCAAAATAAGATCAATAAATGTCTTCAAGGTTCCTTCAATTGTGAATTTTCACTCAGTTTGATTATCTCATATGTTGGTTAGTTGGTATCCTTTCTATTTCTCCTTGTAGTGTTGATAGTTTAATGTGGAGTGACATTAGTTCCCAAGGCTGTTATTCTATCAGGGCTAGCACTCATTCCCTGTAGGTTGGAGAATCTTTTGATTGCTACTTATATAGCATATGGAATTTGAGTATTAATCCCAATTTTAAAATATTTTCTAGAACTATCCTAATTCATGCCATTTAGTCTGCTAGTGTGATGTCCTTCCAAGTCCTTGTTCTTCCATGTGATGTCCCTTTCCAAAACTATCCTAATTCATGGATTTTAATTTTCTAGTGTGATATAGATAGATCTAATTTGATACTGTTTCATTCTTCAATGCTATTACCACTCCTTTGAATGAATGCTTATTGCTAAATGTTTCAATCTACCAATTGGTTTATATATGTATGCGCGTGCGCGCGCGCGCACACACACACACACACACACATATATGATTTTTGTGTTTATAATTATATTGAAGAAAATGCAATTGGTAGATGTGAAGCTTACTTCCCCAATCTCTGCCAACAATATCAGCACTACAAGCTTGTATATGATCTACACTACTTGGGTAAGGATGTGTATTGCTTCAAGTTTATGTGATTTGAAAATGTAATTGCTTGAAACCTAGTTTATGCACAACATTCCCATGGCATTCATATATTCATTTAGTCTATCTACTGACACTAATTATGGTTTTTTTTTTCCTGGTTTGTGAGGTTTTGATGTATAAAGCTAGGTGGGATTTGATGAGAAATAGATGAGATTTTTCCAAGCTGGGTAAGAATATAAAGTCATGAATGACCAGGCACTAAATAGTGCAATTCATTGCTATACATGGATTTGATGTGCTATTCTGACCGCATGCTCTTCTATCTCTCCTTTTTGCATACACACAAATCAATGATAAAGAGAAACTAGGGGGCTACACAATGAAAGATTTTTTTGAGTTGGTGGAATGGAACAAGAATTAAAATTCATTAAATTTTGATTGATTGTGTTATAACTTATGCCGCCACCTAGTTTTTCTCTTCATTCATTCATTTATGATTCAAGAGTGGATATATATTTTGTCTTTTGTTGTGCCCTTGTGATCTATATTTTTGTAGTGATCTTTTTTAGTGGAGAAGGAAGAAAGGGAAAAGGAAAAGGAAGGTTCATGTATACACTATGTAGTAGAAGTGGTTTACATTCAATACTTTAGTTTCTAGTAGGAGCAGTAGGAGGCTAGGTCAATTAGTAGTAGTGGTAGTAGTAGTAACAATACTAACTATACCATGCTATACTATGTAGAGGCAAACTATGATTCCACATTTTGTATGCATGTCTACCAAGCTAATGGTAACAACATCCAACAATAGTTCTCTATCATTTATGCTTTGAGAGATGTCTATAACCCATTTCAAAGGTTCCATTTTGGCACAGATGAGAGATATTGGTAAAGCACATATATTTTACTCATTTTCTCTGATATAAATATACACACACATATGTGCATACATGTGTGTGTGTGTGTGTAGATATGTTCAAAAAATCAATATGCATATCCTACACTATTGGCTTGCCATTAGATGAAATTTCATGGAGGTAGTCAATAAAATAGTTAAAATGCCTTACCTATGATTCCACATTTTGCATGCATGTCTTCCAGGGCAGTTGCAACTTCAACAAATATATTCTCTCAATATATTTATTTTGTGCATAACCAGCAACCATGGCTTTTGATGGCCACATTATGTTCAGGAATCCTGTCAAATAGTTCACATGACTTATCTATGCTTCCATTTTGTAAGCATATACACTCACATATACACTCAACAAAGACACATAATCAGATTAAGGCAAAAATGGAGATGCAAAAGTATTTAATTTTCATCCTTACAGTTACACACACACACACACACATTCATTTTGACATGTATGTGAATTTATTTGTAAGGGAAAATAAAACACTTGCATAAAATATAATATCTAGGCTAATGAAATATGTAAAGCATAAAAGAAAAATATCTATGGTAATAAAAACAAATGAAGCATTTAATAAACAACTAAATTACACATATCATAAGTTTTTAGTGTGATAATTTTTTGTTGTAGCTTATGTCATCTGGATTACATTTGAAGTGCATATTATCTTTTAATTACATCATGCTATGTGCTATTAGTTAGGCATGGCACTGCTAGCTTATTGAGATCTATTGAGATTCATGTTCTTGTATCGTTGTTTTCTCAATTCTGTTGAACTGCCAAAACAAAATAGATGTCTATTGTTCTATTATCTATAGGACTATAACATAATACCTCTTCTTCTCTTGAGTTGGTTTAGCTACAAGAAGGGACTATCTCATTTGAATTCTACATTCAATGGTTTCTAGAAGGAAGATTTGTTTGGACATGGTTTTAGCAATAATAGATTAATGAATGATGGTTTGGCATATGGTGTTGGTGTTTATCTTGCTCCTAAAGATTACTCCTACCTAAGGTATGAAAGATTATGTTCAAAGATGATGTCTTTGGTGGGGATTTCCTTTAAATGTTTGAATTCTAGAATATTCTTTCCTTTAATACACATATTCTTTATTTAAGAAGGAATGTTTGACTGACTATTATTGCTTATTCTTTATAGTGTTCCATTTTTAGACTTGGACATTAATGGGGAACATTATGCTATGTTGTGCTGAGTTATTTTGGGGAATATTGAGGAAGTTCCTCTTGGCTCTCTTTAGTTTCATCTAAATTATGAAAAGTTTGATTCTGACATTAACAATATCACCAATCCAAAACATTACATTATTTGTAGCACTCGAATGAATACACACATTCTACTAGAATATGTTGTCATTTTAAAGCCTCCTCATCAGTCTCCTAATATTGTTGAATTGTGCTTTTTAATACCATCTCAATTATATTAAGCGATCTACAATTTGGATAGTTTTATGTTTTGTTTACCTAGAGTAATAATGTGTTTTGAATGTTATAGCTTGTTCAAATGGATTGGGAGCTAGTGAATCTACTTTTGATGTTTGCAAAAATGAGAGGAGTGGTGCTCATGTAGCTAATGGATTCTTTGTTTATGATATGGTCATCTAAAATGGCCTAATTTCATAATTATGTTGATTAATATGTGTTGAATGCATTTTTTTGTAAGAGCTTTCCCAAAGGTGGCTTATTGAGCACGTACTTTCTTAATTGGTTTCTAGGAGCCATGCGTAAACACAAACAAAGAAAACTAATATAAGGTAGAGGCACCTAGAAGAGAACTTGTGCAAGATCCTAGTATGGGGAACATGCCATTTATGGACTTACTATCTATCATCAAAAAGGTTCTTCCCACAGCTAAAATAAAATTATTGGAACATCAATACAATGTGTACAAGGTAGATCATTGTTTATCAGAGTTTCTCTTGCCATTGAGGTAGTGTTATAGTTTCAAGAGAAAATGTGTATAAGACTAGATCTATACACTACCTATAATTTTCAAGTAGGAAGAAGTAGCAAAGATACATTCATAAGGAGGGTGAGGATAGTTGCCACTGATAAGTTGCTGATTGAAGTCATTCAAAACTTAAAAGAGCAGGTATTTTAATTTTAAGCATAATTTGATATGGGTTTATTGGTTGCATTGAGTTATTCTCCTTGAAATCTTGTGGAAGTTGATTAAAAGGGATGTTGGATTTGTTTCCTATCTAGTTTTAAGACCCTATGAAATTGTCTATACATAAATACACTAAATATAGTGATTGAACATAACTATCCATGTCTTGTCATACTGTTGCTTAAAGTTAAGATGCTTTTCATTTAGCATTGTTTTCAACTTTGTACAAGGTTGTTGTGATTTACTTACCATCAGTAATATCTATCCATTTATTACTTTCAACTAGGTATTTTTGTATTTTTAGATGATTGGATCATTTGAAATGTATAATTTCTTGTAGCAAAAATCTTGATATATATAAAAAGAGTTTTCTTTATCATTTCTAGCATTTCATTTTGGTTTCTTACTTTCTAACTTTTATTCTTTGAATGTGATATTGCTACTAGTTCTTACTGGGACAATATGCATATCCTACGATATTGGCTTTCCATTAGATGAAATTTCATGGAGGCAGTCAATAAAATAGTTCAAATGCCTTACCTATGATTCCACATTTTGCATGCATGTCTAGCAGGATAGTTGCGACTTTAACAAATATATTCTTTCAATATATCTATTTTGTGCATATCCAACAACCATGGCTTTTGATGACCACATTACATTCAAGCATCCTATTAAAAAATTCACATGACTTATCTATGCTTCCATTTTGCAAGCATGTCTCCCAAGGAAAATGCTACTACTTCATCTACACTATCTAACAAAATCCTTTATGCTTTGATGGATGCCTATAGCTTATCCCAAAGCTCTCATTTAGCAGTTATGAGATGATCAATCAAGAGGAAATAATTGAGAGCTTAGAGTGACACAATTTTCAAATGATTGTATGAAATAAAATGGGCATGTGAGTAGAAAGAAACTAGAAAGACATTGTGTACATATAAAAGCATGAAATGCATGGTTTTGGAGCAGTCAACATTCAATATATATCATCATTTGAGATCAAATGGGTGTGTGGGATTATACGCATAGTGAATAATAAAGGAGGGAATTGAACCATCACTGAGGCTCACACTTATTGAGGTCCACTTCAGCAATGGGCCTTCCTGTGAGATTGTTGTCTAAAACCTTTCTAATGAGATAATGTGTTATGAGCTCTTTATCAGTGGGATAAAACATGAATCTAGGAGGCAGTTGTGCATCACCCATATCATGACTATAAATAAAGTTAAGAGCCTCTATTATTGATTTCTCTTCCCTATCACCCATATTCATTTCCTTTTCTTATGGGTGATAGAGAAGAGAAATCAATAATAGAGGCTCTTAATGTTATAGTCATGATATGGGTGATGCACAACTACCTCCTCGATTCATGTTCCATCCCACTGATGAAGAGCTCATAACACATTATCTCATTAGAAAGGTTTTAGACAAAAATTTCATAGGAAGGGCCATTGCTGAAGTGGACCTCACCAAGTGTGAGCCTCAAAAAAAAAAATGACCAAGCATTGGTCAAAATTTTGACCAATGCTATGTAGTTTTCTACCAGCATTGGTCAAAAATTTGAGCAATGCTTGGTAGAAATTGTGTCAACAATTTTGAAAGTTTTTGACCAACATATTGGTCAAAATTTTTACCAACTAGTAAGTTGGTCAAAATTTTGATCAATTAGTTGGTCCAAATTTTGACCAACCTAGGTCAAATTTTGACCAATAATGGCAAAAAATAAGTCCAAATGTACTAGTGCATGGATTCATTAGATTCACTTTCACTACTTCCACCATCTCTAAGATTCACCACTTGGACTTGAGGAATACTTGGTAGGAGTAGTGCAACCCTCACAGATGGGATCAAACTACTTTGGGTTGAGAGAGCCACTATGACTGCACCATCTTTCAATTTCTCTACCTTCTTATTCTTAGCTTTTATTGCAATTATGATCACTGACAGAGAACCATCCTATAAAGTTTTGGCAAGACAAATTTTCTTATCGGGAGGTTGATCACGTCCACTTGATGGTTATGCTAGCCCTTGGGTAAAAGCCAAGGTTGCACCTAATGTACCACCCTAGGAAGAGGAAGCCACTGCAACTTTTAGGGAAGCTTGAGCAGACATGCCTTTGCTTTGACTTCTTTGAGTTGTGGTCCATTTGACCCATTTTTTGGTCCTCTTATAGATTTGAGACACCATTATATCTAGGTCTTCCCTAGTGTCTTCATAAGGCTCTGAGATTATTGGAGTGCTTTCAAGCTTAGTTAGGTAAGTGTTGCTATACATGTTTTGGCCATTTTCCTCCACCCCTTTTACATCAATGTTAACTTTATACATCTTCACCTGATCAATTGTTAATCTAGCAAAGGCTTGATCATGACTCTCAAACTTATCCTTGTAGTCAGCCCAGTAATCCACAATGGTGGTGGTATGCTTAATTACACTTCCTATCTACAAAACATCCCTGGTATACCCATTTAGGTCAAACATGGGTCTTAGGACTTTGTACATGTCCAACTTATACTTTATCTCAAATATCTTCAACATATTCTTGGCATCAAGGCAAGTGTTCATGCAACTGAAAGCACCCACCTTCATGGGGAATTCATATCCTTTCTTCTTTAGGCTCCCCCTCAATATGTTCACTTGAATGGCATACCACACAATCTTGATCAACAGGAGCATGCCACTGGGATACCTTGGTAGCTTCAAGGGAAATACATCAAAATTTGCAAGATACAAATAAGAGAAAGATGAGAATTGAATGAAATAATTCCCAAACTGGCTAATGGTGGTCATGGCTTCAAGAATAAATCTCCTTTCTGGACATCCTTGTAGCTCCCTACAAACCCTCATAGTGAATACATCATTTACTTTCACATTCTCTGCATAAATATTCTATTACTGTAAGCATGGATAAAACTCATAAGATTTCACATCATCAGAAAAATTCTCTACTCTTGGGAGACTAGGTGATAATTGCAATGAGGCTAACATGTAGATGAGGGAAGAAGATGTATAGAATATATTGTACAATTAGAGAGCATTGGACACAATTTCACTTATCGCATGAGCCCAATCAATGTATTGAGTGTTAGAGAAAATGACTTGTACTAAAAAGAAATATTGCTCAACAAAATTCAAAGCTTCTACCTCACCTTTCAACCTATTTTGATGAACTAGAATATCAATAGTCTTTGGTTTGAGGTTGGTCCCAAACAAGGTTTTAGGGACTTTACTTTTAGCACTTTTTGGAACCATGTCTGCATGATTTATTTCCTCTAGATCATCTTCTTTGTAGAGAACTCAAAGAAAACTCCCCCAAAGGACAAGTCAAAGAATTCTTCCCATTCTAGCACATGGAGGAAATTGACCACTATTTGCTTGTCAATTGAAATCAATATTGTGTCATCAAGTAGCACAATCTGCCTTGTCTCCAAGTTGTAATGATGTATGCACTGGTAGATTAGTTTTGGGGCCTGAACTACAACCAAAAAACTAATAGCTTTGACCAACCCACATCCTCAAAGTTTCTTAGTGATAGGGTGAATCTACCTAAACTTTACCCTCTTTTAAAAATCCTCCACGTCGTAGAAATAAAGAGAGGTGTTTGTGAAATCCTTCAATTAAGATTTGATCCCAATCAATCTGTCAAAACCCACAAACTTGGTTACCATGACTTTGAGAACAAGATTTGAATTGAGAAAGTGAAAGAAATGGCTAATGCAATAATTACTTCTTTTCAAAAAGCTATACACCTTAGTGGAATAGCATTTCAAAGAAAGAGCCATAGTTTGTTAAACTTTTTATGTTTCCATATATATGGGAGCCTCAATTCATCCATTGATCTTCAAAATTTGTGCCACACAAATGAATTTAAGGGGATACCTATTTAATAGTAAATGTGAGGGTTTATTGGGAATCTAGAGGTCTTTTCACTATTCTATTGGGCTCAACAATAACTTTCTATATCTCCATAACTTACTTTATTATTTTCCTTTAAGTTTTAGGAAGTTATTGTTAGGGTACTCTATGGGAGAATATCTGCCAAGTTAGATCCTAGTCATTATCTCTTTTCCATAATATTTAGGTTTCCTTTATTATCATCCTGAGACATTCTAAACATGACTCATAAATCTAATCTAATCATTAACTTGATTTTCTTTGGAATTTAGGAAACTATCCTAATGGGTTGAAAACTTGTCGAGGAGAAGATAGTGTCCAGTTCTTTGTTAATGTTTCCTTTCTTAATCAAACTTTTGGACAATCACCCCTATTGAAGTTGGAAATGTCTAAATGAGATGCGAAGACATCTTCAAGGACCACTTAATTTTCTTTCCATTTGAAACTACCTTTTTAAAAAACCAACTTCATGGGTTAAAAATTTGTTGAGGAGAAGTCAGTTTTGAGTTTTCTACTGAGGATGATTATGAGGGCCACAAAAAATTTGAACCATTTTCTGAAGTCATAACTACAGATGAAATATTGATTCATTGTAGAAAGCCTTTTTATTTTCTTTTTTTTGATCTATGTGGACCATTTAGTATCTTTTATGGGAAATCATCCTCATGGGTAGAAAGCCTACCAAGGAAAAGATTAATTCCAAATTTCCACAAATGTCAGTTTTTCAAATAGTGATAGGCCATAAATGAATATGACTTGTAGTTGATCATTGAATGAGTAACATGAATCTCCATTGGACTAGGCACCAACCTTCTTATAATATTACTCAACAAAATGAAGAATCACTTGGCTATGAATGAGGAGAGGGAGAAAAATGAAAGTCTGATAGAGACTCACCTAACCCTAAAGGACTTAGACCTAGACTCAAACAAAACCAAGGATTTTCTCTTTTCATTTAAACACAAGTATTCAATTTTGCTAATTGGTTAGAGAACAAAAAGTGGGGCAACAAATTGTTAACTTGTTGGAAGTTCAATCAAGACATTGCCTATTTTCCACTATTTCTTTATAACTCAACTCCTCTCTAATATGCATCAAATTGGTATATTTTTACTATTATTGGATCAACATGAATCTAACTCTCTTTTCAAATGGATGGTATTAAAAATGTCTAGGGAATCTTAAATGTGATGGAAAAAGTATTCATGTCACTTTACTTCAATTTGTAATTAAAGGAAGCATATTATATTTCTGTATTTGAAACATGGGCATGACCCAATCAAATATAATATTATAAAAGATGTATATTGAGGGCATGCCCTCAAAAAATTTAAGTAGTGGAACACCCCTCACAAACATGTAATTCATGATTTGTGAGTGTACTTATTCCTCAAACTAGACTGAAGGCTTTCTTCCCTCTAGTTTTTCCTAGTAGTGTCATATTGAATAGAGGATCATTAAATTTCTTGATTAATAAATTACTTTGGCGATAGGCCTTTTGTTGATATATACATATATGTACATATCGACATATGTACATAAATATACATATATATGTATGTACACACATATAGATGCATATACATATACATATATATATGTATATATATATATGTATATATATATATGTATATATATATGTATATATATATATGTATATATATATGTATATATATATATATATATGTATATATATATATGTATATATATATATATATATGTATATATATATGTATATATATATATATGTATATATATACACACACACATATATATATACACACATATGTATATATATGTACATGAATGTATATACATACACATACATATGTATATATATACACACACATATAATTTATAAATACTAATGCTAATATATCATCATATTAATATTTAAAAAATAAAAATAAAAAAAATTGAAAATATTGAAATTTCAATATTGGTGCAATTAATTGGATATCCATTTATTTCATTTGATTAGGCTAGGTATTTTCCTTGGGCTTTGGTTTTGGAATGCCAAATGTGAAGGCCCAACCTAAAAGATATGTTCATCATATTTCCTTAAATCTTGAGATTTTGACCGTGTAGCAAATGACCTTCACGTAAAATTGATAACAAAAAAATGGGGTTTTCAAAGAGATTATCAACTTTCAATTTGTGTTATTTTTATTTTATTTTAGTAAATAATTATTACTCATTGTTTAATTGAGTCACCTCAAAAATACTAATTGATAGACAGATTGAAAAATAACTATAACTTTCAAATGGTTTAATTTTTTTAAAATCTCAAACATGCACCATATTATATGCTTCACCTCATATAAGATTTTTTTTTTCCAATTTCATAAATTTGAAAATTATTTAAGGTCCTTGACACAAGATTTTTTTTATTCTAGTAAAATTGTAGTAGAAAATTCATAATTAATTATCATTTTGGAAATTTTTTTTAATGTAAAAGTGCATTTCACATCCAAGAATGAGTCTACTACTTATATCTAGAATCTTGTAAAAAATATCATCATTTTATTGTGATTAAGGTGGTCATAAATACACATACTTTTTATCTTTTTCCTAATTTTTTAAGATTCTGAACATTTATTTTTTTTTCTAGAAAAGGGCTAGTAGTCTAGAAAATATATTCAATTCCCTATAGATTCTATTCTTAGAAATTTTTGACATAAGGTTGATACAACCATTTAATTTTTGCTTTAAGTTGAGTGACCTCAATTTTATGATTTTTTAGTGTCACTTAAGGCCATAGCTTGGTATACCATGATTCTGCACATATCATTCTATGAAAGACATTGTAGTGGTTAAGTTTCTTCTAGTTAAAGGAAAAATGACACCTCACAATTCTTATGGTCACTACAAGATAAATTTGAAATAGTTCTTCAACCCTACTAAGAATTTCTCTAGGTTGCAAAACAAATTCAATTGGCTAGACATTCTAAGAGAATGGAAATATATAGCCATGGTTTACATCATGCTCATTATATAGTAGGTAAGAGTCAAAAGGTTTCACTCTTATCTCTTTTAAATGTTGAATAATTTTCCTAGAGACACTAAATTCAATTTCCCCTATTTGATTTTCTCCCTTCATCTAATCTTTTATTGAAAGTCCATACCTCCCCTTTATCAAAGTCTTGTTCTACATCTGTATAATTTATACCTTTGCTTAACTCCATAGGGGAACCTTTATCTCTCACCATGGAGTCAAAAACCCAATATTTATTATTGTCCACCTATCAACCAAAAACCCTCTCTCTGAGGTCTACTAGAGTCAACCCACTAAAGATGGAAAAATGTAAATATCTAGGCATTGATTAATATAAGGAGATTACCATGATGGTATTTGAGGACCATTCTTCCTCATTATCTATAAATTCAAGCTAGAAAGCCAAAGCTTGCACTGGTAATTCGCCTTAAGAATCTATTACTCCCTTGTTCCCTTTTTTTTTTCACTTAGGTATCTAGGAGACACTACTATATTTGGACCCAAATTGTGATGGAAAGCCCTCACAATTGTGATGTCTAATCATCATCCTAGTGACAAGACCATGAATTGCCTCCCATTGGATGGGTGTCAAACTTTTGGTATAGCAAATTGCAATGGTAAGGGGATCTATTGTAATGGTGACAATTGACATTGTCACAACTTGGAAGAAGGAAGGAGCGATATTTCATGTTCACGATGTCACAATTGTGATAATATGCCATTGTAATTATGATGGTTTAAGCTTCTAGTCATTCATCACAATTGCAACATCGATGTAATAGTTGAGCTATAGAAGCAACGTTCATCTGTTGAGACAAGCCATCATAATTGTGATGTTGTTGTGATAACTATGTTGTGCAAGTAAAGACTAGCCATTGGAATGTCTATCTTTTAATGTATGTCTCCATATTAAGGTGCTTCGTCTACCTCATCATTGAGGCCCTTCTTCAACTTAACTACCATCTCTAATTGCAAAGGTCCATCATGGAGCTAAATGATACAAATGAATTGTGGGAAAGGAACATTCTTAGATGCTATGAGAAATGGGGAAGTGGTGTCAGTTATTAATTAAAAATAAGAGACTTGCTTCCCATCTAGTTGATTGATATCTTAAAGAAAAATATCACAAATTTAAATGATATTGGAGAATTCTTGTAAAAGGGTTTGTAGAGGGTTGTACAAGCTTATAACTCCCACAAATAGTTGGTCACTAACTCTACATCCCTTACTATTCACATAAATCAGTTTGAAAGCATCTAAAACTAGGAGCTTAAAATGGAAGCCATATAGATATGTTAATTATTAGAGTGTCAAACATGCTCATTTGGTGGATGTACTAAGTTTCTAGTCAATTTTTGGTCAACATTGGTGGTATATGTTCCCTACTATCAATGTTTGAGTATTATTGGGCATTGCATATGGAATCAGATCTAAGTATTCATGTAATACATATTTTTTCTTTCTCTCAATCTTTTTAATGAAGGATCCTATATTATCAATATAATGTTAGATTGGAAGAAAAAAAATGAAAATTAGTGACACTTCCATTGTTATTCAATAAACTATTCAAAAATAAATCTCTGATACAATCTAATATAGGAATAATTGCAAAATTCACTTTCATTATTTTGGATAATAGAATCATCTCTCTTAATACATATAGCCCAACACCCAAAAAAAATCTATGCATATCAAAAAATCAGTAGCCTTACATATTATCATTCTAACAGAGGCATTAAAAAGAAGCCTTTTACCAACTTCACACTAAGTTAATCTTTCTATAGTAGAGCACCTTTAAAGATAGTTTATTTGGTTAATGATCATTCAAACTTCTCACAAAAAATGGATCAAACTAGTTCCCATGTAAAGAATTCTCTGATATGTCTAGAAATCCATGCAATAAAAATAACAAATTGATACTATGATGTCTAAATTTTATAATAATAGAGAGCTACAAGAACGCCATTAAGTAAAAAGGTGTATAAAATTGGTGTTACAATAGAGTAAAAATACATAAGAGTGATCATGAAACAAACTAGCAAATTAGTGTGACTACTTCTAAAAAATGTTTTGCAAAGATTGAGATGGAAAAAATAATGAATATATTACAATATAATATAGGATTATATCCATAATAAAATATGTATCCTTTAATTAGACCAAAAAAAGAGCACATATAAAGTGGGAGAATGACTTACTTGAATCAACTATTACTTTACACTTGTATGAAAGAACATAAGCTTTCATAAAACAACATGAAGATAGATGACTTGAGGATAAAATATAAAAGAACTAGAAACCAATGGATGTACATAAAGCCATTATCTTTTAAATGCACATTTACTTTCAAACAAAACTACTGAGACTTGGATGATAATGTACACATGACACAACTCGATCATGACTAAACTTAGATAAGATTGGGACGTGAAGGCTACATATCTATTTCTTTGCTACATAAAAATTGCTCAAGGAAGGGCTCACATAAAGAACATAGACCAATCCAACCATTTTACCATCTCTTCTAGTTCATTTTTTCCTTACTTATAGTAATTTAGATATATAAAAGGTTAGCCAGTAAAATAGGTTGGTCTAGAGATGCAATGCATTATATTTTATCAAATATGTTTACTCACATAGAACCAGTCATCTACTTCATATTCTATTTCAACTTCCTCTCTAGTTGTTAAGTTCAGCTGCAAATGCAACATCAACCAAAAAAGAGTTAAAACAACACTTGATCACATGTATCCATTTCAAAATAGGAACCTATAATACTATCAAATATTTAAAGACAAAAAAAGATACTCATACGGGTGTCTAATTGGTGATCTTGGGATGATGAAATTGTTGAAAGGTTACCCTATTAGAAACAATAGTCTACCAAGATAATAGAGAGGAGATGGGGTTGAATCAATTATCCAATAATTAAAATATTTATCCACCTTAAATAATCTTGACCATTCAACCAAAGTAAACAACAACCATACAAAGATGCACATACATAATTACATCAAATATGTTAACTAGGGAAAGCCTTGATTAGGGGGAAAACCCCAGTGGGAATGATGCCCACAAGATGATGTACTAATATAAATATTCCTAGTTAGAGAATGTACCATATTAGGAGTCTATTAAAATATTTAGTACATATGAGTCCCTGTTAGGAGACTTTGAATCCTTGTTAGAAGATTTCAAACCTATTAGGAGTTGTGCCAATCCTATTAGGAGTTGTAGAAGAAAAAAGGACCCACTGTCCAAATAGCTTCTTGGGCAAGATTTTTGAACTCACTATCCAATTAATCTCCCAACTATTGCGTGCAAAATAATTTTATGTATTGTACTTTAACTTATAACACAGTGCAAGGTAGGAGAATCCCCAAATGAGATGTCCTAACCCCCAACAATAATCAAATAGTGGAAACATAACACAAGATAACAACAATGGAAGATCTAATACCAATTGTAAATCTTTATTTATAAACTAACTATTTACATGAAATATGCCCAGCTGTAAGGCCTTCTACATTAGGGCCAAATACAACAACAATTAAAAAAATAGTTTTGCAAGATCCCTTAAGATCCAACTCAATTCTATCCTAGCTAGCCTAGATTTGTGACACAACAATAATCTGGTACAAACCTCCTAGGTCTCAACTTGTGCTCACAAGCTACCAAAAAACCTAATTATTTCTAAAACCCAACCACTTGCTCTTCTCACAAACTTGCAACTCCACCACAATCCTTTTGTAAAACTTCCTCACATTCGACACTCTATCCACATACTTAGGAAAATTCATCCTTAAGCTACTCTCTAGACTCACTTCTCCAATTGAATGAATCACTCCATGAAAGAATGGAAACTAAGCCACAAGTAGGCCTAGTAGTTACAAATTAAATAAACCCCTTGCATTAAATGCATATTTAAGACACAAGTTAGTTCACAACAAAGATTAAACATAAAAATGTTAACCCTTGCATTAACCAACAGCTAACACGTGATAACTACACAAAAATACTTTGGACAAGCCCTAAGTTTATAATATAGATTTAAATGCACATAGAAGAGATGACCAAGACCACACATAGGTCCAAACAACCTCTTTGATCGATCCACATTGTGATCACATGTTACATGCATTAAATGCACCAAAAACTCTAGTCGGCACCAATAGACTGTCGAGTGACAAAAAACTCCCAAGCATTGCCAAAATCCCAATACATGCTAAGCATAATAGACCATGCTAAGCTCCAAGACCATTTTGAGAAGGCAAACCATGTCAAGCTCCTAGAGCATGTCAAGTACTAGTCCTTCTTCAATCAAGTACCAATCCAAGCACCCTCCAAAGAAACTATTGAGCCTCCTCCAATGAACTCCAAAGTAGTGACTGAGCAAACCTAAGATGCTCTTGCATAATACTCCCTAGGTAAATAGAAAAGTGAAAGAAAGATCAACAACCATCTTTAATTTCACCAAAGTGTTCCACTCCAACAAGGACAAGAAAACCAATCTACACATCATCCACATCTCCATCATTCCATCAAACACCAAAATCTCAACCATCCAATGAGCATACTCACTCCCAAGAACAAACTAAACATAATGCTTCAACATTAAATCCTCATCCACAACAACAACTAGTAAATCCATGCCAGCAATAAAAAACTCTACATCAGCACCAATATGTATATCTCCATCAACACATGCCAAAATCACAATATGACCAATCTCATTGTTCATAAAAAGATGTTCTACAACACATAACTCACAGCAAACAACAACTAGATCATCCATGACCAAGTGCTCTATAATATCCATGTAAGACTCAACCAATTTATCATAAAAATCAATCTCCATCCCAACATCAAGAAGGTTAGGAATATCCTTAGCAACAACCTCAAGTTCCTCTATAGGTTCTCTATCAGACTCCACAAATTGATGAATGAAACTAACCTCTTCCACCTTGACCTTGCCATTGCATCTTCTCTCATGAAAAAGTCTCTTATTTGGCCAAATAACTCTCTTTTAGATCGGTAGACCCCAACTCCATAAACATCCATGGAATGCCTTCCTCATCTTGTCCTTAACTTGATCAACCAAGTTAGCTTCAAACCAAGCATACATCTTAGAAAACCTCCTCTCCACCACATCATGAAGATTCACTCAGGGTCCAATCCTCTAGGAGCCATCTTCCAAGATCTTCATAAACCCTCTACAAAAACTCTTTCCCATGATCCTTGTGATAAAATTAATTTTTTTGTCACCTTGCACAAATAATCAAGAACCAAATCGAAATCCAGAAACATGGATCTGCAATACACAAACTGTCTATGATCATACCTCAACAAGATCAATCTTCCATCTTTTCATCCATCGATCCATTTGCAAGTCCTCTATAATTTCAAGTTAGAAATATGATCTACCACCTCACAACCAAGAGATCTAGGACTCCAAAAAGAAAGAAAAAATCCATCACTAGGTCAAGATCTTCATGGATCAACTTCTGTGCAACTCAATTCCTGGTGCAAACTGCCATAACTTTGGTGATCTATCTATACACTTAGGAATAACCTTAGCTCTAAAACCACCTAATACAGTGCAAGGTAGGAGAATCCACAAAGTAGATGTCCTAGTCGCCAACAATAACAAAATAATGAAAACACAAAATAAGATAACAACAATGCAAGATCTGATACCAACTGTAACTCTTTATTCATAAAATAACTATTTACATGCAATATGCTTGACTGTAAGGCCTTCTGGGTTTGGGCCAAATATAACAACAATTACAAAATAGTTCTACAAGATCCCTCAAGATCTAACTCAATTCTATTCTAGCTAGCCTGAATCTATGACACAACAACAATCTGGTACAAACTTCCAAAATCTCAACTTGTACTTGCAAGGCATCAAGCAACTTCATTATTTCTAAACCACAACCACTAGCTCTTCTCACAAACTCAAAACTACACTATAATCCTTCTATAAACCACCTTAAATTTGGCACTCTATTCATAGACTTAGGAAAACTTTCCCTTAAGCTACTGTTCAGACTCACTCCTTCAAATGAGTGAATCACTCCATGAATGAATGCCTAAAAGACTCCACAAGACCCCCTAATTATACCCAACTAAACAAAAAGTTGGCCTAGCAATTAAAAATTAAATAAACTCCTTTCATTAAATGCATATTTAAGCTGCAAGTTGACTCACAACAAAAATTAAATACAAAAATGTTAACCCTTGCTTTAACCTATAGTTAACACACGATATTATACAAAATTATTTTGGACAAGCCCCAAGTTAACAATATAGATTTAAATGCACATATAAGAGATGACCAAGACCACACATAGGTCCACACAAATTCTTAGATCAATCCATGTCATGATCACATGCTACATGCATTAAATGCACCAAGAACTCTAGTCAACACCAATAGACTGCTAAGTGACAAAAAAATCCCAAGCATTGTTGAACTCCCAATATATGTCGAGCATAATAGACCATGCCAATCTCCAAGAACAATGCAAGCTCCAAGACCATGCCAAGCTCCTAGACCATGTTGAGCTCCATAGACCATATTGAGCTCCTAGAGCATGCTGAGCACCAGTTCTTCTTCAACTGAGTACAAGTCCAAGCACCTTGCAAAGCAACTATTAAACCTCCTCCAATGAACTCCAAAGTAGTCATCAAGAAAACCCAATATCCTCTTGCATCAACTTCTTTCCTCCATCCTATCAACTAGACCAATCACTATCAGACCTTATAGACCAAGTCATGAACCTCACATCCAAGTATCAAACTTTGGATCACATAATAAAACCTCGACAATGAAGTTTCCTTCACATTCACTCTACTTTTCTTATCTTTGCACTTCTCTCTTTGTGCTACTTTCAATCATTCACTTTCATCCATACATGATAAAGGAAAATGTCCTTCCTTTATACTTAATCCATATAACAATTCTCTACGTTGGCTATTACACCTTCTCAATTAATTATTATAGGACCACATTAAGAACATGTTACATTTAGTGATAACATTAATCTTCCACCTTGTAACCTAAATAACTTTTTGCACATGTAATATTATGACGAGTGAGCTCAGCTATGTCATTTCCAACATGTCTTCTTCACATCTTTAACTTTGACTTCTCAAAATAAGAAATCTACTATGAAAAATAACAAGTTACCAGAATATACCTCTATAAACTCTATCTCAAAACAATCTTCACTAAAACTTGCATAACTTCTTCTAGAATTAATATCTTTTGCTTCTAAGGTTAGCTGCATATACTAGACACTTATTAGTCTCTCCTTTTAAACTCACTTAGTGACAATACTTAATTGTCTATTTGTACCAACTTGATCTTTTTGATGTTCTTCTGTTAGATACCACAAAAAATGGCTATGTTGACATCAATGACAAACACAATGATGAATGTAAAATATCATTATGATAATGATCTAATCATGCTTCTACAATACTCCCCCATAGGAATATCATCAACATTCATGCTTCCAACAATCTCCCCCTTTGGCATTGATGGCAACATAGATGAAAAACATCTAGTTCCAAAATTATGAATTACAAAAGACTATTAACCTTTCTTTTCAAATCCTCTTCATCAATCATTCACCCCTATTGATATACCTCAATGTGCTTTATATAAAACTATTTTTCATGTTGTAATCTATTTTTCATCCTAATTTCTCCCCCATTGACATCAATGTAAAAGGTTTTAGCAACAATCAATCTTGAATCTCTACAAAAAATATCTCTAACTTGCTCAAGTGTCCAAAGATGTAGTTAAAAGCATCATTCAACAAGAGTCCTAGATGACTCTATCCATCATAGATACTCCATATAGGAAGCATCAACATTCAATCCAAACAAAGAATAGTGCTCTATTACACTGGATTGATGTAGTCTTCCATCATCTAATCTAATGTAGGAAGGGGAATTACCCCTAGCATATATCAAAAATACTCAAAAGTCTCTTTGGGAAGAGGCTTAGTAAAATATCTGCAATCTTCTCTTTAGTGGTTACATACTCCAATCTAATTTCCTTTTCTGCAACTTTTTCTCTTAACATGTGATACTTGAGAAATGTGCTTAGTCTTAGAATGTAACACTAGATTCTTTGACATATTTACAATGCTTGTGTTGTCACAATATATGACAATAGGTTCACAAAATTCTATACTTATATCCTATAGCATATGCTTAATTCAAACAACTAGATTACAATTGATTATTGTTGCAACATTTTCTACTTTTGGTGTACTTTGTGAGGTACAATCCTACTTTTTGCTTAGCCAAGAAACCAATCTTCCTCCAAGAAAGAAGGCTCCACCACTGGTGCTCCTTTTGTCATCCATACTACCTACCCAATCAACATCAGTATAAGCATATAGAATAAAATCATTAGTTTTGTCATACCACAATTCAAACTCAAGTTTTCCTTTCAAGTGTCTAAATATCCTTTTAACTATTACATAATGTGCTTCTCTAGGGTCAGCTTGAAATCTTGAAACAATTCCAACTGCATTTGCTATATCTGGCCTTGTGTGAGTCAAATATTGTAATCATCCAATCATAGAGCTACACTTCTTCTACTCAATAGTAGGTGTCTCACCCTTTGTAAATAACTTGTGTCTACTTACCATAGGTCTTCCAACAGGTTTACATGTTTTCAAACCAAACTATTTTAGTAGATCTTTCAAATACTTAGTCTGAGACATAAAGATTCCTTCTTTGTCCTGCACAATTTGTAATCCTAGAAAATATATCATTTCTCCTATCATGCTCATTTCAAATTCCTTCTTTATTTCTTCTACAAACTTGTCACTTTCATCATCATTTTTTCCAAATATGATGTCATCAACAAATATTATAGGATAGTGAACTATGCAATGACAAGATGAAGTTTAAATGCCTACGTAGTTAACACTTGAAACTAAATTGATAAATAAATACCTCCATTCAACCCTCTATATATCCATGAAACAAAGAAATCCTAATAAATATATTTGCATTAGATGTTAGGGTATGCAAGATAATTGTAAATGAAAATGCTTCAAATGTGTTATTGCTTCAACTCCAATTTGTATAATTTGAACACCAACCCTTCTCCTAGGCATGTAATGGTGTTTTATAGTGTTTGTGCATATGTGGGAACCCTCTGTATGGACCCAATAACTGAAAAAATGCTGATTGACTTAGTTTGGCAAAAAGTTGTCAAAGTTGTCAAATGCAACTTTGACAAATGCATGTAATGGTGTTTTATAGTGTTTGTGCATGTGTGGGAACCCTCTGTATGGACCCAATAACTGAAAAAATGCTGATTCACTTAGTTTGGCAAAAAGTTGTCAAAGTTGTCAAATGCATGTAATGGTGTTTTATAGTGTTTGCGCATGTGTCGGAACCCTTTGTATGGACCCAATAACTAAAAAAATGCTAATTTACTTAGTTTGGCAAAAAATTACTTAAGTACCTTTTTGTAACTTTTCCTTTTGACCATGTACGAGTCCAAAAACCTTACATATGAGTTTCATATGGTCCAAAACTAACTTTTGACACCATTCACCAACATTAGAGATTTTTGTCAACTCTTGGTCAACCCTTGACCTATTCAAGCCATTTTAAGCAATATTGGCAACCTAAAGACACTTTATTCACTCACCTATCTATCTAGCCCTAGTCACACCCTTGGAGATTTATATTTAGCCCTTATTCATTGATGGTTGGATAGAACTATCTACAATCCAAAATGCTTCAGGACCTTAACCTAGATCCTTGGTGCTCTTGCACCATTCTCCCTCTGTAACAAAGAACACATGGTGGATCAACATTAAGAATTTTAGTAGAGATAAATTTCTTCTTAAAATCACTCTCATCCATCCATGTTTCCTTAGATTATGGCTTATTCTTCCACTTGATGAGACATTCTATATAGATGCCATGTCTAGTCTTTTTCTTCACATTAGAATCTAGTATTCTTTCAACTTGAGGTTTGGGTTTGGTTCGAATATTGACCTCCTTAGTATCCTCCTTGACCTTTATTTCTTGGTGTCCTTCTTTGATGTCAAGTCCTTTATACCAAATTAAATCATTTGCTATAAAGATAGGAGAAATTTCCAAATCTTGTGGTAGGTCTGTCTTGCAAGTATTAGAGCCATATTTTGCAAGCACTCTACAAGGCCCTATCCTCCTCATTCGTAACTTAGTAGGAATACCTCTACTAAGTATAGCTTTTTTCCATATGCACTAACAACCAATCCACTACCTCAAATTGCACATCTCTTCTATTTGTATCCATCTCTAACTTTAACTTTTGAGTAGCTTCAGTCAATGTTCTCTTGACCTATTCATGTATCTCCCTCATAGATTGTGCAAAGTCATCTGCATGCCCACTCATTTCTTCATGTGGTTTTAGTTCTCTAATTTCACATATGCCTCTTCAATCGTAACCATACCTATTTGAAATGAACTTTTCCCTATAATTCTATTCATACTGTCATTATAGGCAAAATCTTCTTGAGATAGGACTTTATCCCATGTTTGACCACACTCCTTTGTTAAACATCTTAATAGGTTTCCAAGTACCATATTGATCACTTCAATATGACCATCTATTTATGGATGGTGATCTGAACTATGAGCTAAATTTTTGCCTAATCTCTTCCATAAATTTTCCAAAAGTGTTCCATGAACTTAACATCCCTATAAAAAATATTTCGAATGGGTAGCCCATGTATTCTCAGAATATCCTTGAAAAAGAGATGGGTTATGTAACTAGAATCATGTGTGGTTTTCCAAGGAATAAAGTTTCTCATCTTACTGAACTTATCAACAAGAACAAAAATATTGTCCTAACCTAATTTTTTCCTTTGAAAATCAACTATATAGTCCATACTAATGCATTCCCATGGTCTATTTGGTATGGGTAAGGGCTGATACAATCCTCCATTTGTAGAAGTACCCTTGGATTTTTGAAATATCATACACTAACCAACATACTTCTTAACATATTTCTGCATTCTTGGCCAATAGTAGAATCTCTCCACTCTCTCTAGTGTCTTATTTACACCAAAATATCTACTAAGACTTCCATTATGCTTCTCTTGAATAAGATTTTCTCTCATGGACCCTCTAGGCACACAACTGATTATCCCTAAACAATAATCCTTTTTTCAAAGTAAAATTAGAATATTTACTATGAAAATGATTATTATATTCTATGCATACCTTGTAAATCTATGAAAAGTCTTTATCCCCAATATATATGTCTTTAAAACTATCCACTAATGCTTCCCAATTGGATTTCTTGGATGGTGAGTAACCTCCTGCTTAAGCCATCAAAAAAATTGTTATCTTGGCCTTTCTTGTATTTAATGGAAATGGTGTATAACTAGAGAAACTCCACCCATTTGATGTGACTTAAACTCAACTTCTCTTGAGAGTTTATGTAACCCAAATCTTGGTTATCTGTATAGACAACAAGCTCCTTTGGTAAAAGGTAATGCCTCCATTTCCAGAGTTCTTTACTAAAGCATACAATTCCAATTCATAAAAGGAATATCTCAACTTAGCCTCATTTAACCTCTCACTAAAGAAGCCTATTGGTCTCTCTTCTTGACTCAAAGCTACCCCAACAATAATATTACTTGCATCACATTCCATAACAAACAACTTGTCAAAACTAGTAACCACTTTATTCAACCTTTCAAATCCCTCATTTACCTCTTTGGTCCATACAAACTTATTTTTAAATCCATCTTTGATAGTATCCAATACTAGAACACATATCTCACTAAAGTTCCTTATGAACTTCCTATAAAACTATGTTGAACAATGAAAACTCTTCACAACTATACCTATCTTTGGTGTAGTCCAATTGAGTATAGCTTAAAATTTATCCACATCCATCTTCAAGTTACCTTGTGAGACAATAATACAAGGTAAACTAATTCTTTCTTCATAAAATCACTTTAATCTATGATGTTGGTTAATTTCTCTTCTTACAGTCTCCTCAAAATAATTTTGAAGTGCTTCAAATGTTCCCCTTTATCATTACTATAAATTTGTATATCATCAAGATATACCACCACAAAAATACCTATTCTATTCTTTAGAACTTTATTCATAAGCTTCATGAATGTACTAGGTGCATTGGTGAGACCAAATGGCATGACCAACCATTCATATAGTCCTTTAGTGGTTTTGAAGGTTGTCTTCCACTCATCACCTTCCTTCATTTTTTCTTGGTGGTAACCACTCTTAAGATCAATTTTGGAAAAATATCTAGAACCCCCTAGACAATCCATCAAGTCTTCTATTCCAGGGATAGAAAACCTATACCTTATGGTTTATCCTATTGATGACTCTAGAATCTATGCATAACCTCCATTTACTTCCTTTTTTGGGTGCCAACACTACTATAATGACACATGGGAAAATTCTCTTTTTAATCAAACCCCGATCTAGCAACTCTTGAGCTTGCCTAGCAATCTCCTTGTTTTATTCTGGAGTCATCTTGTAAGCAACATTTTTTGGTAGAGGAAGTGTAGAATGTGTACCATCATTGACGATACCCTTGAATTGATCTAACAATGCTTGTACCTCCTTTAGTAAGGTGGTTTGTTTCTTCATCTCTTCCTCATTAGGTTTTATCATAATTTCAAACCCAACCTCTTGTTCCTCTTTGAAATCACTCAAAAAATATTTCCTAGTCATAAGTAGGAGGTTTTTATCTATGGTTATATCCATGCCTTCTTAAGAAAGTGATTGAATCTTATATGAAATGCCATCCTTCTTGAATGTATACAAATTCTTCTTCACATGATAGATAACATCCATATCATATTGCCATGGTCTACCTAGAAGTAGATGACAAGAATCCATGGGTGACACATCACAAATTATTTTATCTTGATACCCTCCTATTGAAAATTCTATCCAAAATTGTTCATTTACTGATACATTATGAACTTTATTCACCCATGTAACTCTATAAGGATGATAATGTGGAATTCTTACCAATTGAATTTTTTGAGAAGCTTCCTTTGATATGATATTATCAGTTGGTCCTAAATCCACTATGACTTTATAAAATTTTCCTTGCATCTTACATTTGACTCTGTAAATTGCTCTCCTTTGTTTGTGTTCTTCTTTGCTTGGGTCTTTAAGAAAAACTCTCCTAAACATCAAGTTTTCCCATTTCTCTAAATCAAGTCTCACTTCTTGATTAATGCTACTTTTTTTGTCCTCTTGAAAATAGTTGACCTTCCTTTCATCTTGTGAAGATGATTCTTTCTCAAGACATCTATAAATAGGATAAACTAATTGTCCACAATGATAACTTTTCATGTTAGCAAAATGTGAACCTCTATTGTAAGTACTACATATACTTCTACCTCTATCATTATAACATCTTCCTCTATCAAAACTACCCCTATTACCACTATCATTTCTTTTTTCATTGGATTTTTTATCCCCTTGTGATCTAGTGTCACTGTTTCTGCCTCCATATCAACCTCTATATGCGCCTCTAGCATCTCTACCTTTTCCTCTACCTCTAGTATGATAGTCTTGTTTCTTTTCATTTCTCTTTTCCACCTTAAGATCTAGTTGGAAGCACTTTTTTACAATAGTGGGGATCCATAGAATGATCTCTTCTTGGATTCCCCATCTAAATCCTCCTAGTTACCTAGCCACTTTCAATGCTTCATCTTCTTGGGTGTTGGATCTTAGGCATAAATTTTGAAATTCTTCAGTATAAGAGGCTACATCCATGTCCTTTTTTTTCAAACTTTGTATCTTTTTATGTAGTTAGATTTCATAATCCTCTAGTAGATAATTCTCTCTAAACTTGTTCGCCATTTCCTTCTAATTTTTTATTGGTTTCTTTTTTTATTTCTCCCTTTCCTCTTGGAGAAACTTCCACCAAGTTAGGGCTAGTCCCCTTAACCTAGATTTTTTAACCTTCAACTTCCATGCTTTAGTAAGTCCTTCATAGTCAAAATCATTATCCACACCCTCTATCTATTCAATCACTAAATTGGGATCCATCTTACCCATAATTGGGTATTCCTTCAAGATACTTTCTACTCAAAGTTTTAATGGATTTAAGAAAAAGTTCTTCTTGGATAGGAGGATCAGATTCAGGTTCTACATCTTCTTCTACAACTTATTTTCACTTTTCTTCTCCAATATGAATCTTTTCCTTCATCTTGTCATTGTTTCCACCATTTCATGAAGCTTCCCTTTCATTGCTTCCAAGGCTTCCTCTAGGAGCCTATTCCTTTCCTCTTGTGTTTTCACTTCTTTTTCCAACTCAAAATTTGTAACCGTGGTGATTTCTTCTACTCACTCACCTTAAAATTTAGACATACACAATATCTTATCCTAGACCTTTTAAGACTCTAATTCCAATTTGATGTAATAAGATCCAATGATCCTTATCTAGGTCTCAAGACCCAAACTCTTCAAGGATTATTCTAAGCCTATAGGGTTACTACTTGAACCTATTCCCAAGAGGATCTCTCAAAATTATCCCCTTCTACAAGTTTTATTACATCAATTAATACTCTAATACTTTTCACTCTTCACTCACCTAAAATCTTAGCTAGGAATTTCTTGCTTGCAAGGTAAAGCACAAAATCTAATGCAGCATCCAATATCCTTCAAAATGTCTTTCACATGCTTGACATAAGATTCTCTAGAAATCTTGGTCTTTTTCTTACAAATCCACTTCATGGAACTCTAAATTGTTGTTGACAGTCCTAGTATCCCTAGAACCCCTAATTAGGCTTCTTGTAAAGGTTTTCACACAACAACCCCAAACTATAGTAAAAAGGCTATCTAACTAATTAGTGTTCTAGACACCCTTTTTAAAGACCCTTCATAATTCTTAGGTTTTAGGCTGTCAACCTATCCATACATGACTTAAGCATAAATACCCTATTTTAAAGGGTTTTAAGCATTTAAAAGTAGCATAGAAGGTATTGACTTCAAATTCTTAGCAAATGATTTTTCTTGATCACAAAAACTGATTTAAGGTACTTCCATTTCTTTTTCTCCACCTCCACTTCTTTGACTAGCACAAAGCAATCCAAATCACCAATTGCTAACTTTGTATTGGCATGTAACTCCTTATCAGGTATACCAAAATCACTTAGGGAATTCTTGGAAAAATAGAAAACCAACCCTTGAGAACCCCAAAATGCATATGTACACTATATATACAATTATGTTCTTGATTCCAGAAGGCCATTGCGATTTGACTGATGGAATTCAAGAAAGAGCCATTAATCTAACTACAACTCAAAAGAGGACAATTAACTATACAATGACAAGATGAATTCTAAACACCTACCTAATTACCACTTAAAGAAACCAAAATGATCTAGAAATACCTACATTCAACCCTTTAACTATCCATAAAATAAAGAAAGCCCAATCAATCCATGTACATTGGATGTTAGGGTATTCAAGATAGTTGTAACTAGAAATGCTTCAAAATGTGTTATTGCTTCAACTCCAATTTGTACAATCTAAACACTAACCCTTCTCCTTAGCATGTGATGGTGTTTTATAGTATTTTTTCATGTGTGGTAACCATTTGTATGGACCCAATAACTAAAGAGTGTTAATTTATTCAATTTGGCAAAAAGTTGTCAAAGTTGTCAAATGCGACTTTTGCAAAAATGTGAAATTGCTTGAGCAACTTTTTACAAATTTTCCTTCTAACTATGTATGAGTCCAAAAACATTACATATGAGGTTCATATGGTTGAAAAATAAATTTTGACACCATTCCACAATATTATGTTTTTGTCAAATTTTGGTCAACCCTTGACCTATTCAAACCATTTTAAGCAATATTGCCAACCTAAAGACACTTCATTTACTCACCTATATTATATCTACCCCTAGTCACACCCTTGGTGATTTATATTTAGCACTTATTCAGTGATGATTGGCTAGAACCATCTACAAGAAAAAATGCTTCAAGACCTTAACTTAGATCCTAAGTGCTCCTACACCAAATACCTTACACTGAAAAGTTCACTAGGGAGACTTTACTTGGAATATTGGAAGATGTTGAATCAAGTTTAAGATATTCTAGAGAATTGATAAGAGTGGAGACAACTTTTAGTGCCTTAAGTATTCATATTTTCTTATCCAAAAGTGCAAGCAACCATGGAGATTATGCTAGCAACAATAGATCCAGATCTGAAGAAGAGAGAAAGATTGAAGAAGCTATAACCTTTATTGTGAGAAGAGAACTAGATGGTAAGAAAATATTTAATGTTGAACTTGTAATTAATTTGGTCATTATGCTTTTAAGTTTTGTAAAAAGGAGAAAAAGTATAAGATGGGTTTTAAGCCTAGAAGACCTAGAGATTGTTTGAATAAAAATGAAGGTGATGATTCTGAGGAAAGAGTTCAAAGTGAGTGTGATGATGAATTAGGATTTATGGCTATGAAAGAATAAAGTTTAGAAAATGAAATTAGAGAAGAAAAGGCTCTATTTTCTCAAGTTGAAAAGATATTTGATTGGATTATAGCTAGTGGTTATTCACATCATATGAATGGTAATATGCACAAGTTTGATAAGTTCATAAATCATGATGGAGGTATTGTTAGAGTTGGTAACAATTCAACCTATTACATCACAAGGATATAATCAATTACTCTTGATGGAAAGACTAACAATAATGATGTTTACTTTGTTGATGGTTTAAAGAATTATTTTTTTAGTATTGAACAACTGGTGGATATGTTTTATTAGTTGTAGTTTACAAAGAAGGCTTGTATTCTTAAAGATAAAGATGGTAAGCTGATTGAAATAGGTACAACATATAGAGGTAATGTATTTCAATTGAGTCCTACTTGGACAACATGTTTTGTTATGAAAGTGGATAACATTTGGTTATGGCATAGAAGGTTCTGTCATATAGACCTTGATAATATTGTGCAGGAAAGTAGCACATTTGTAGTAAGAGATTTTCCTCAAATCATGAAGTCTGCTAATGTTTTTCACAAAGAATCTACCATGGTTAAGAAGAAGAAGGTATCATTTTCCAGCAAGAAGTTCACTACAACAAAGAAGTTGGAGATTGTTCATACAGACTTGAGTGGTCCTATTAGAACAAGAGGATTCTATGGAGAAAGGAAATTTATGATTTTTGTTAATGATTTCACTAGAATGATGTGGGTAGCATTTCTTAATGAAAAATTTGAAGCATTTGAGAAGTTCAAGGTATTTAAGAATAGAGTTGAAAAAAAATCTAGAGTAAAGATTAAATATTTGAGATTAGATAGAGGCAGAAAATTTAATTCTAGAGAATTTAACATGTTTTGTGAATAAAATGGAATCAAGAGATAATTATCATCACCCAGGACCCTTGAGAAGAATGGGATAAGAAAAAGGATAAAAAAATTAGTATCAGAGGCAACAAGAGAAATGATGTTTGAAAATGATGTATCTAAGACATTTAGAGAAGTAGTTAACACAATAGTGTACACAATGAATAGAGTATAGAATAGAAAATGTAAAAACAAGACTCCTTATGAATTATAGTTTGGTCATACACCTCCTGTAAAGTATTTTACAAATTTACAATTTAAGTGTTACATAAAGAGAGATGGTGATATTGGTAATTTTGATCCTAGAAGCGATGAAGGTATGTTCCTTGGTTATTCATTGAAAACCAAATCTTACTAATGTTTTAATAATAGAAATAGGACAATTGTTGAGTATGAAAATGTGAAAGTAGATAAAATTTTGGAGTTAAAGAGAGATGATGGATTATCATTTTGATGAGGAAGAAGACAATCTTAGAATTGCTAGACAAAAGGTAGAAGTTTTCTTTGAGACTAACAATGTCTTGCAAAATGATGTAAAGATTATTGAACAAATAGGAGAACATAGATCTAAACAAGGATAAGAGATAATATTTGATGTAATAATTGCTACACCTAACCAAAACTTGGCAAATAATCACCCCGCAGAGAAGATCATTGGAGAAAAAGATGAAGAAGTAAAGACAAGAAACATAGTACACAAGGAATTATGTTTGAGTTCTCAAGTAGAACCTAAGAGTGTAGATGAGGCATGCAGAGATGATATTGGATTCAAGAAATGAAGGAAGAACTAGATTAGATTATGAAGAATGAGACATGGGAATTAGTTCCTAGACCTAAAGACAAGAATGTTATATGAATTAAATGGGTATTCATAATAAGATAAATGAAAAAGGTGAAGTTATGAGAAATAAAGATAGATTTTTATGTAAAGGTTATTCATAATAGTCTAGGGAATATATTATGAAGAAACATATGCCTTTGTATCTAGAATGGAAGTTGTGAGAATATTTTTGTCTTATACAACAAGTATAAAATTCAAAGTGTATCAGATGGATGTCAAATCAGCCTTTATGAATGGAGAAATTGAAGAATAAGTTTATGTTGAGCAACCTAAAGGATTTCCTTTGACAAAAGACAAGGATATGGTATGCAGATTGAAGAAAGCACTATATGGTCTAAAACAAGCACCTAGAACCCAATATGCAAGATTGGGCAAGTATTTGGCAAAACTTGGATTTTCTAGATGTATGCTAGATAATAACTAATCAAAACATAGTCCAAGAACATGTTGGGAATGTTTTAATAAGAAAAAATAGGAAAAATACCAATGATCAAAATATAGTCCAAGGAGATGTTGAGGATGTTTTCATAAGAAAAAATGGAAAATGGAAAAAATTTATTTTTTGGTATTTTCTATATTCTAGTATTTTTTAATTTTTGGAGGCCTCCAGGGAATTTCTAGGCTTTGGAGATGTGCTATGTTTAAAACTTGAAATAGTGAATGTAGAATTTTAGAAGATCTTTTAAGAAATTTTTATGATTGGTGATTTCAAGCTATAAGAAGAAAGTTATGACTTATACAAGTAGAAATAATTTTAATATACAGACCCTTGGGATCCATCAAACTTGTATAAACTCTATTTTGAAATGAATGGAATTCTTTTTGGCTTGCAAAAAAAATCTACTATTACATTTTTAATTACTTTCAATTAAGTCACAATACCGAAATTTCTATACTAGGTATTGTAATTTAAATTCCTAATTCATATTAGTGGTATCAGAGCTTGTTCACTTATGCACATCCCATGATACATGGTTATCTTATCGAAGGTTGGAATTGGCCATGAGAGATCTCTCAGATTATCTTCCTTTGAGATGCACATGGTTGCATATGGAAAAAAACACAAGAAGATGGATGAATCCTTCAAAACACTAGTGGAAGTGGCGTTAAATAAACAATGTGAAGAAATGATGCATACATTTTTACAGATGCTTGAAAAATGAGAATTATATGCTAGTCCAAGCATTTCAAAATTTGGTGGGAAAACCCCATTCAAGGTGCATGTAAATTTTGATATTCTAACTTTTCAAGGGAAAAATGATGGAGATGTTGTTGATGATTGGTTGTCCAAATTGGAGGGGTACTTTTTTGTTAATAATTTCTCATATATTGAAAAGATAACCTTGACCCTCCTCAAAGTTGAGAATCATGTGAAGTTGGAATGGGAGGTACACTTAACAAGTCGAGAAACTCAAGAAGCTTAGTGTGGACATGGATTTTCTATGCTATTTAATGGAGAACCTACATGGGAAGAATTTGTAGAGCATATAAAAAAAGATTATTACCCTAAGGGTACCTATGAAGAAAAATATATGCAATGGAAATTACTTTGACACAAGAAAGACCAATTAGTTCAGGAATACATGAACATATTTCATGCTCTCTTTATAAATCTTGGCATCAAAGACTAAAAAAAAGTCAATTTATGAAGTATAATAGTGGTCTTTATAGATACATTCAAACTGAAATGGATTTCTTGAATATAGAAACATTGCCCAATGCTTTCAAATATGCATTAAAATTTGAGGAGAAGTTTAAATAAAAAGGGAGGAGGGAAAATCAAATGAACAAAAAATGGAAAGGTGAAGGTAATAAGCCAATGGGAAAAAAAATAGCCAAGAAAAAATCTACAAATTCATCAGCAAATAAGACATGGTGGGTAAGGAAAAGAGGGCAAGAATCTAGTATGTGGTGTGAAATCCATAGAAGTCCCTCTCATAACACTAAAGATTGTAGAACTATAAATAATTTAATGATGGAAAACCATGAAGAAGCTATTGAACTCAAGGTGATAGATTTTGGAAATAAAAAAGGAGGATGAATAAATCATTAAGGCTGACCCATATGCCACTGTGGCCATTGCAAAGGTATTTTCTTGTGATGATGAAGAGAGATTATTCCATTAACAAATGTGGTTAGGAGGAAGAGCTTTGTATTTTATTATTGATAGTCATAGTCAAAAGAATTTGATATCTTCTAAGACTATAAAGATTAAATTTGAAGACAACATCACACCTCCAACCATATTTTATGGGGTGGGTGAGTCAAAGGTGAGATATTAAAGTAAGCAAGCAATGTCATCTTTCATATCCATAAAACCATTCAAAGATGATGTGATATGTGATGTAGCTTCTCTTGATGTGTGTGATATTTTTTTGGGGAGGTCATACATGTATTAACATCATGGAGTGTACGAGTCAAGGCCGTGAAGTGTGACGATCAAATCAGGCAGACAAAATTATGAGAAATCAAAGGTAAGTCCTACACACATTGCATCTTTGATTAGTGCAAAATAATATAGAAGGTTAATAGCCCAAAATGGTACATTTATGTTGGATACAATTGATAATTGCATGATTGTCTTTGATGTTACACAAATGTCATATCAGTCATCAGACAGTGTTAACCGAGCTCACTCGGTCATCGAAGAAAAGTAGCAGACAATGTTAACCGAGCTCACTCGGTCATCGAAGAAAAGTAGCAGACAATGTTAACTGAGCTCACTCGTTCATCGAAGAAAAGTAGCAGACAGTGTTAACCGAGCTCACTCGGTCATCGAAGAAAAGTAGCAGACAGTGTTAACCGAGCTCACTCGGTCATCGAAGAAAAGTAGCAGACAGTGTTAACCGAGCTCACTCGGTCATTGAAGAAAAGTAGCAGACAGTGTTAACCGAGCTCACTCGGTCATCAAAGGAAAGTCAGAGAAATCGGTGTTTACCGAGTTCACTCGGCAACTGAAGGATTTCACAAAATTCTCTATATTAACTGAGCTCAGTCGGTTACCATAGGAATTATTTTCTGTGCAGTATTTACCGAGTTAAGTCGGCCAGCGAAGGATTTCTCGAAGGTTAAGTAATTAAAGTTAATTACTTTATGTAATGTATGAAGCTGACTTATAGCACAATTATTTATAATTGTAACTTGTATTTTAGCCGACTTGATAATCTAAAAGGTATATATGAAGGATCAAGTTGCGATTTCAAGTATGGATGTATGAATGTGAAAAAGCTAGCAGATATGATTGAATATCTAATATGCGAATTATAAGGAAGGTCAGAGAAAATTTTTGAAGGATCAGAGATGCAGAGTTACATTTGATCAGAGAGGATCTAGAGGAACAGAACAGAGATCTGTATCAGCAAAGATAAGTTGTATTTATTTCAGATCACTCATTGTTACTTTCTAACAATTGTAACAGTGTTTTCAAATCTCTTAACAGAGTGGGTTTAACAGCCTTTTGTAAAATCCTCTAACAAGGTGGCAATTCAGTTGAATTGATCTAAAGACCTCTAGCAAGGCCACTCCTAGCAGGGTGATTAAATCCTCTAACAAGGTCGCACCTAACAGTGTGTTTTGTAACCTTTAACAAGGTTGGCTCCTAACAGGGCTCACTTCAGAAGAGTGAAAAATAGTAACTAGTCACATTGGTGGTTTTTCCCATATTGGGTTTCCACGTTAAATCTGGTGTCTCTTGTCTTTTGTTTCTTGTGTTTTCAGTTTGATTATATGAGTATCAGCAATGAGTACTTCCTTTGACATCTTAAGGGACTTGTGGGAAAAGTTTTTGGAGTAACTGATTCACCCCTCCCCTCTCAGTTACTCCATTCTCATTTCCAACAATTGGTATCAGAGCTTATTGATGCTTGCAGGAAAAGATTTCAAGGATCTAAGCCAAAGATCAAGATGTCTTACAAGAGAGAAATTCCAAGACTCAACAAAAATAACTTCTCTGCATGGCAAGGATTGATGAAACTCCATTTGGCTACTATTGGTGATACAGGACTGAAATATCTTGATGAAAAATACAAAGAACCTTCCGGCACATTATCTGTCAATGATATTGCTGAAAAGAAGACTCATAACAATATGATGATAGACATTGCATCTGCACTAAGCTATGAAGAATTTGATGATATCAAGGATTGCCAAACCACTTTTGACATGTGGAACAAGCTGAAAGAAATCTATGGAGGAGATGACAATGTGAAAAGAGCAAAAGCAGAAAGTCTAAGAGGACAATTTGACCAAATGAGAATGAGAGAGGATGAAAACATTGCAAAATATGTTGATAGAATCAAAGCATGTGTCAGTGCAATCGGGGCATCTGGAGGTGATATCAAAGAAGAGACGGTTATAAGCAAAGTTCTCAGAACCTTGCTTCCCATCTATGCAATCAGAGTTTCTGCAATTCAAGAAAGAAGGTGTGAAGCAAATCATAATATCAATTTGGAGGCTATAGTTGGAAGACTAACTACATTTGAACTAGACAATTTTGACAACTATATTCCAGCTTCCAAAAACACTGAATCAGCATTTGAGGCCAAACTTTCACTCAAAGATAGAGGCAAAAAGAAATCAGAGTCAGAAAGTGATGATGAATCAGACCAAAGTTCAGACAGTGATCTTGAAGTAATTGAAGCTCTACTGGCAAAGAAATACTCCAGAGGCAGAGGAAAATATAAAGGTAAAGTTCCTCTAATCTATTTTTCATGTGAAGAAATTGGTCATATTGCAGCTCCAGAGGCAGAGGAAAATATAAAGGTAAAGTTCCTCTAATCTGTTTTTCATGTGAAGAAATTGGTCATATTGCAGCTAGGTGCCCAAACAAGCAGAACAATGATGAAAAGAAGGGTCATAAATGGAATAAAAAGAAAGATTACAAATCATTCAAGAACAAAGGTAAGAAATCATTTTTCATGGCTGAAAATTCTAAGGATTCTGATAATAGTGAAGATGAAATTGTTTATATTGCTGTGAAAGATGATTCTGATAGTGATGAGGAAGATAAAATGGCTCTTATCTCTCATATAAGTATGAATGATACATGGATTATAGACAGTGGTTGCTCTCATCATATGACTGGTGATAAAACTAAGTTTGATCAGTTTGAAGATTATGATGGTGGCAGTGTAAGGTTTGGTAATAATGAACCTTGTTTCATAAAAGGAAGAGGAAGAATCTCTCTAACCAAAGAACTTATATGCAACAATGCCTATTGGGTTGAAGGTCTTAAACATAACTTGCTAAGTGTGGCACAATTACTCAATACTGGATTTAAGGTGAAATTCATGCATGGAAAGGCAAGACTGTTGAATGAGCAAGGAAAGCTGATAGGATCTGGCACACAAACTAAAGGTAACTTGTTCTACCTAGAACTTGGTGAATGCTCATGTTTTATTGCTCAAATTGAAGAAAGTTGGTTATGGCATAAGAGGTTGTGTCATGTCAATTTTGATAATCTGGTGAAGATAAGCAAATTCAAAAAGGTAAGAGGCATTCCTAATATAAAGAAACCTGAGGTCGGTTTATGCAAGAATTGTCAAATTGGAAAAATGGGAAAGACTAGTTTTAAAAGTAAAAGCTATCAGTCTGAAGATATATTAGAAATTGTGCATACTGATTTATGTGGACCCATTGGAATTGAAAGTTATACTGGAGAAAAGTTCTTCATTCTTTTTGTTGATGATTACTCAAGAATGATGACTGTTATGTACCTAAGGAATAAATCAGAAGCTTTTGAGAAATTCAAATGGTACTTGGCAAGAGTAGAAAAAGAAACAGGGAAAAGATTGAAATGCTTAAGGTCAGACAGAGGTGGTGAATTCATTTCACATGAGTTCAATAACTTCTGCATTGAAAGAGGAATTAAAAGACAAGTTTCAGCACCAGGAACTCCAGAACAAAATGGGATAGCTGAAAGAAGAAATAGATCCATTATGGATTGTGCAAGGACCCTAATGATTGAAAAGAACATTGCTATCAAATACTGGAAGGAAGCTATCAGCACTGCAGTTCATACCTTGAACCGAGTACAACTGAAAAATGACTCATTCAAAACTCCCTATGAATTATGGTATGGCTACAAACCCAATGTAAGTTATCTGAAAGTATTTGGAAGCAAATGTTATATTCTGAAAGAATCTAGAAAAGGTAAATTTGATGTAAAAGGAGATGAAGGAATATTTCTAGGTTACTCTTGTAAAAGCAGAGCATATAGATGTTTAAATCTATCTACTCACAAGGTCATAGAAAGTGCACATGTGAAAGTTGATGAGTTTGCAGAGAAATCAGAAGAAGAAAGCAAGAAGGTTCCTGAAGACTACAGAAGATTTATTTACATTGAACCTGATACTATACCAAGTACTCCAGTTAATCAGGAATCCTCAACTCCCGAGTCATCAATGACCGAGTTGCAGGAAGTTCAAACCGAGACACAGGAAGTTTTTACCGAGCTAAAAGAATCCGATCACTTTCAGACTCTACCAAGCAAGTATCTACCGAGTCTGAATCTACCGAGCCAGAACAACAAAAATCTGAAGTACAAAGGGACAACAATGAAACTCATTCAAGAAGTAAAGAACCCGTGTTAGCTAAATATGTCAGAAGGCATCATACTCCAGATCAGATCATTGGAGACAAATCTGAAGGAACTCTGACAAGAAGTAAGTTAAAAGGCACTTGTTTACTTGCCGATTTTGAACCCAGAAATATCAAAGATGCATTGACAAATGATAGTTGGATTGAGGCTATGAATGAAGAAATAGAACAGATAGAGAAAAACAAAACATGGACTCTTGTATCTAGACCCAAAGATAAGAATGTGATTGGAACAAAATGGGTATTCAGAAATAAACTAAATGAAGATGGCAAGGTATCAAGAAACAAAGCTAGACTAGTATGCAAAGGATATGCTCAAGAAGAAGGTATAGACTATGGAGAAACCTTTTCTCCTGTTGCAAGATTGGAAGGTGTAAGAACCTTACTTGCATATGCTGCTCACAAAGGATTCAAAGTTTATCAGATGGATGTCAAGTTAGCATTTCTCAATGGAATACTGGATGAAGAAGTTTACATTGAACAACCTGAAGGTTTTGTTGATCCAGATAAGAAGAACATGGTCTGCAAATTACACAAGGCACTGTATGGTCTAAAACAAGCTCCTAGAGCATGGTATGAAAGATTGCATAACTATCTTATTCAGATTGGTTTTCAAAGGACTAATGATAACAGTAGCTTGTATATAAAAGAAGGTCTAGATAATAAGATTGTTTTGGCAGAAATATTTGTAGATGACACTATTTTCACAGGCAATGATGATCTATGCAAAGAATTTTTAGAACAAATGAACAAGGAGTTTGAAATGTCTATGTTTGGTAAGATTAAATTCTTTGTAGGTCTTCAAATCCAACAACGTAAGAATGGCATCTTCATCACACAGTCAAAATACATCAAGGAGATATTAAAAAAATTTGGTATGGAGGATTGTAAACCAGTTGGAACCCCTATGTGTACTGGATTGAAACTTACCAAGGAAGATGAATCCAAAGAAGTGAATCAAACACTGTATAGATCTATGATTGGAAAGTTGCAGTATGTAGTACATACTAGGCCAGATATTGCCCTTGCAGTCAGTATTGTAGCAAGATTTTCAGCAAAACCAAGAGAAACTCATATAATGGCAATCAAAAGAATAATGAGATATTTGAAAGGAACTGAAGATTATGGGCTATGGTATAAATTTGGAGGTAATTTGGATTTGAAAGTATTTACTGATGCTGATTGGGCAGGAAACCTTGATGACAGGAAAAGCACAAGTGGAGGAGCATTCTTTCTTGGAAAGAGATTGGTTTCTTGGACAAGCAAAAAGCAGAATTGTACATCCCAATCTACAGCAGAGGCAGAATATGTTGCTGCAGCAGTAAATTGTTCAAATATTGTTTGGTTTAAGCAGTTATTGCAAGGAATGAGGATGGAAATCAAAGAACCAGTTGTTATGTTCTGTGACAATACTAGTGCAATCAATATATCAAAGAATCCAGTGATGCATTCTAAGACCAAGCATATTGCAATCAAATATCATTTTGTCAGAGAATTGGTACAAGACAAGAAGATCAGATTGAAATATGTCAATTCAAAGGAACAAATTGCTGACATATTCACAAAGCCACTACCTAAGGATGCATTCTTGTATCTCAGAGGTAAGTTAGGGGTTACACCCCTATCCAAAATTCACTAAACACAAGTTTTAGTGATGCATCAACGCATACCAAAATGAATATCTATCTGTTGATGAAGTCAAATCTAGAAGATTTGCATATGAATCAGTACTAAAGGTACATTACAATTCATTTAAGTTCTATTGTCTTTGGCATTTTTTGTCAAAGAGGGAGAGATTTACTTTACTATCATATCTTTCTGAAATTTGTGTGAAAAAGAAAGTTCTTATGTAATTCCTTCACAGAGGGAGATTACTGAAAGAGGGAGAGTCTATCATCTTAGAGGAAGAATTGTTTTGATGACACATTGTGCTGATAAGGACTTGTTTTCAAATTTCATTCTGCTATGACATGTTGTGTTGCCATCAATGCCAAAGAGGGAGATTGTTGGATACAATTGATAATTGCATGATTGTCTTTGATGTTACACAAATGTCATATCAGTCATCAGACAGTGTTAACCGAGCTCACTCGGTCATCGAAGAAAAGTAGAAGACAATGTTAACCGAGCTCACTCAGTCATCGAAGAAAAGTAGCAGACAATGTTAACCGAGCTCACTCGGTCATCGAAGAAAAGTAGCAGACAGTGTTAACCGAGCTCACTCGGTCATCGAAGAAAAGTAGCAGACAGTGTTAACCGAGCTCACTCGGTCATCAAAGAAAAGTAGCAGACAGTGTTAATCGAGCTCACTCGGTCATTGAAGAAAAGTAGCAGACAGTGTTAACCGAGCTCACTCGGTCATCAAAGGAAAGTCGGAGAAATCGGTGTTTACCGAGTTCACTCGGCAACTGAAGGATTTCACAAAATTCTCTGTATTAACCGAGCTCAGTCGGTTACCACAGGAATTATTTTCTATGCAGTATTTACCGAGTTAAGTCGGCCAGCGAAGGATTTCTCGAAGGTTAAGTAATTAAAGTTAATTACTTTATGTAATGTATGAAGCTGACTTATAGCACAATTATTTATAATTGTAACTTGTATTTGAGCCGACTTGATAATCTGAAAGGTATATATGAAGGATCAAGCTGCGATTTCAAGTATGGATGTATGAATGTGAAAAAGCTAGCAGATATGATTGAATATCTAATATGTGAATTATAAGGAAGGTCAGAGCAAATTTTTGAAGGATCAGAGATGCAGAGTTACATTTGATCAGAGAGGATCTAGAGGAACAGAACAGAGATCTGTATCAGCAAAGATAAGTTGTATTTATTTCAGATCACTCATTGTTACTTTCTAACAATTGTAACAGTGTTTTCAAATCTCTTAACAGAGTGGGTTTAACAGCCTTTTGTAAAATCCTCTAACAAGGTGGCAATTCAGTTGAATTGATCTAAAGACCTCTAGCAAGGCCACTCCTAGCAGGGTGATTAAATCCTCTAACAAGGTCGCACCTAACAGTGTGTTTTGTAACCTTTAACAAGGTTGGCTCCTAACAGGGCTCACTTCAGAAGAGTGAAAAACAGTAACTAGTCATATTGGTGGTTTTTCCCATATTGGGTTTCCACGTTAAATCTGGTGTCTCTTGTCTTTTGTTTCTTGTGTTTTCAGTTTGATTATATGAGTATCAGCAATGAGTACTTCCTTTGACATCTTAAGGGACTTGTGGGAAAAGTTTTTGGAGTAACTGATTCACCCCTCCCCTCTCAGTTACTCCATTCTCATTTCCAACATTTATGTTATTAATGACTCATCCTCAAGAAAAAAAGAGAGTGTGTAATTCCCATTCCATGGTGTCCATCACAACAAAACAACAAAGATCAATGAATTAGATTTTAACAAAATATCAAAATGTGTTTGAGTTACCAATAGGGGTACCATCAAATTTCCATGTTAGACACTATTGATTTGATACTAGGAACCCCGTTGCCTAATGAGCCAATATATAGGAGGTTAGTATTAGAAAATGATGAGATAAAAAGGTAAATACAAGAATTAATTTAGAAAGGACATATCTGCCCAAGTGCATCTCCCTGTGGTAGACCAATCATTTTTGCAAAGAAAAAGGATGGTACATGGAGGATCTATATTGATTAAAGATCATTGAATAAGATCACTATAAAAAATAGATACCAGATTCCTCATATAGATGATCTCTTAGACTAGTTTAGAGGGGAAAAATTCTTCACTAAAATTGACTTGAAATTTGGGTACCATCAACTACCAATTGATCCAACATATGTATGAAAGACTACTTTTAAATATAAAGAGGGACAATTTGAATGGTTAGTGATGCCTTTTGGTCTCATAAATTCTCCAACCACATTTATGAGGATGATGAATGATGTTCTCATGTCATTCAATGACTCATTTATAGATGATATTCTAATTTTTAGTAAAAATTGGGAAGAACATATGCAACATATATTTTCTTGATTAAAAGGCCATTGACTCTATGCAAATAAGAGAAAATATTATTTTTGTATTCAAAGTATTAAGTACTTGGGATATGTTATTGATAGTGAGGGTGTTCATGTTGTTTCTAAAAAGATTTAGGAAATTAAAGATTAACCTACTCCAAGGAATATCACAGGGTTGCATAGCTTCTTGGGGTTAGCTAACTTTTATCATAAATTTGTGTTTGGATTTTCACATTGGTCTTGGCCTTTGAATCAATCATTAAAAGGAGGTATGAAAGTGAAATTCAAGTGGATAGGTTCTCAACAACAAGAATTTGAGGGGTTAAAACATTTTTTTCTACACCAATTTTATATCTTCTTGATTTAAAATAGTCTTTTGAAATACAAACTAATGCATTAGAATATGCCTTGGGAATAGTCCTCATGCAACATGGACATCCAATTTCCTACCATAGTGAGACATTTTCTGATATAGTACATAGATATCCCACCTGTAATAAAGAATTATATTCTATTGCTCAAGCTTGCAAGTAATGAAAATATTATATATTCAGAAAGGAGATTATCATCCACACATATCACAAACCCCTTCATTTTTTGCAAACACAAGGAAAATTACAGAGTGATAGGCATCAAAGATGGTCAACTTCTCTTCAACAATTTCATCTTGACATTCAACCAACAGTAACGTAGAAGATTGTCTGAGTAAGCCTCCAATTGTAGGAATAAGTATGGTATTAGAATCATGTGGTCACCAAAGAGAAAATTGGGCCCACTTGTATGGACATGATAATGGATTTTCTAATGTCTATAGTTAGCTTCTGGAAGGTAAACATGTGAATGATTATTACTTGCAAGATGGAATGTTTTTCCATTTTGGCCACATTTGTGTTCCTAAGGAAGAGCATAAGAAGTTAATATGGGAAGCTCACTACAGTAAGGTTGTTAGCCATTTTGAAATAGGTAAGGCTACTGCTATACTACAAAGGTATTTTTACTGGCCAAAAAAGAAGAAATGATGTGATAGAATACATTCAAGCATGTACAACATGTACCATTGCAAAGCCTATAAATTGTAAGTTGGGTTTATATTTACCACTTCTTGTCCCAAATAAACCTTGGCATTCAATTCCAATGGATATGCCTTGTCTTCCTACCACTAGACATGGGAATGATTGTGTATATATTGTAGTCGATAGGTTTTTAAAAATGGAAATCTTGGTGGGTTGTAGAAAGGAAATCTCTACACAAGAAATTGAAAAGCTATTTTTTGAGCATGCTTGGGTTCATTTTGGGCTACCAAAAATCATTATTTCAGATAGGGATAGTTAGTTTCTTAGTACATTTTGGTCTTCATTATAGGCATTCCACCCTCAAATAGATAGTCAAACAGAGGTAGTTAATCAAATGATTATTCAAATCCTACATATTTATCACTCCAAACATCCTCATACATGGGATGAGAGCCTTCCCTATGCTCAAAATAGCTACAATAGGGAAATTCATAGTTCAATTGGCCATAGCCCATTTGAAGTTTATCTTAGATATCAACCCTTAGCACCAATAAATGTTTTTATTCCTATTATGCAACCTGACTTGGTACCTTGCCTAGATAAGGTTAAGGAAAAAGAAATGAAGTTCATTGATAGAATTCATCATTTTCATCCCACTAAGAAGTATAAATAGAGGCATGATGAGCATTGGACTCCTCATAATTTTAAGGTTGGGGATAGTTATGGTTACATTTCTAGAAGGAATAATTACAAGGACCTCATAGAAAGTTCCATCCTCTCCACTATGGTCCCTATAAGATCATAAAGAAAGTTGGTGAAAATACATTTGAACTCAACTTGCCTCCATTTTTGGGTGTTCACCTAGTCTTCAATGTAGAACTATTGAAGCCATAGTTCCCTCCTTTACTAGATATTGTATGTGTTGCTGAAGAAATCAATCATATAGAGTTGAATCGAGAAGTTGTTAATCCACTTCAAAGTGATCAAATTGTGGATGTTGTCATGAAGAACTAGTTAGAAAATCTATTTGTACCATGTGGTAGAAGTGGGATAATTTGTTCAACAAGGAAAGTGGTTTACACATGAATAATTCTAGGTTCATTTTCCACATTTGATGCAAAGTGTGGATAAAATGGGGCCCATTTCCTCCCATGGAGGAATGAATGATCAAAACATAGTCTAGGAAGATGTCAAACATGTTTTCATAAGAAAAAATGGGAAAATACCAATGAAAAAAACATAGTCTAGGAAGATGTTGAGGATGTTTTCATAAGGAAAAATGACAAAATATACAAATTATATTTTTGGTAATTTCTATGTTCTAGTATATTGAATTTTTGGAGGCCTCTATGGAATTTATGGGCTTTAGTGATGTAAAGATAGTGAATGTAGAACTTTAGAAGATGTTTCCAAAATTTTTGACAGTTTGTGATTTCAAGCTGCAAGAAGAAAGTTATAACTTCTATAAGTAAGCATAATTTTTAATATGGTTTTTTGTAGTTTTTATAGTCGCTAGAGTTTATTTTTTTGTTAAGTGGTCTATGGACTTTTCATTTTCATTTCCAAAGGATAATGGTGACCCTTGGGATCCATCAAACTTATATAAACTCTATTTTTGAAATGATGGATCAGTTTTGGGCTCGCAAAAAATATCTATTGTTGTATTTTAATTGATTCCAATTAAGTCACAATACTGAAGGTTCAACACAAGCTATTGTAATATTAATTCCTAATTTAGATCACTAACTTATATTTGAAAGAAATTGATAATGGTTTGTTGACCATTGTAATACTTTTTGATGACATAATGTCTGGAGACAATGATGAAGAAGGTGATAAGTTTGCTAAAGAGATGAAGGATGAATTTGAGATGAGCATGATTGGTGAGATGATGTTTTTCCTAGGTTTAAAAATTGTTCAAAACAATGATTGTATTTTTATTTCACAAGCTAAGTATTTAAAAGACTTGTTGAAAACATTTAGCTTGGAAAATTGTAGGCCTATTGGTATGTGAATGGTAACTAGTCACAAGTTATCTAAGAAATATGAGACACCTATAGTTTAATAGAAGAAGTATAGATCAATGATTGGAGGTTTTCAATATCTAACTCACACTAGACTAGACATAGAAAATATAGTTAGAATTGTAGCTAGATTTCAAGCTGATCCTAAGGAGTATCATTATGTAGTAGTAAAAAGGATATCTAGATATTTGAAGGGTACAATTTATGTGCTTATACTGATGCAGATTGGGAATGCAATATGGATGATAGGAAAAGTAGCAATGGTGGAGCATTTTCCCTTGGAGGAAGATTGGATTCTTGGCTGAGAAAGAAACAAGATTGTATTTCACAAAGTATAATTGAGGTAGATTACATAGCAACAAAAAATAATTGTAATAAGATAATGTGGATGAAATAGATACTAAAGGACATTGGGATAGAATTTTTAGATCGTATTATCATACATTTTGATAACACTAGTATAATGAGTATTTCTAAGAATCCTATATTGCATTCTAAGAAGTTAAGCATATATCTATTAAGTATCATGTTCTGAGAGAGAAATTTGCAGATAAATAAATTAGAGTGGAGTATATCAATACAAAAGATAGATTTTATATATCCTTATGAAAACTTTATCTAAATATACATTTGAGTACTTGAGAGGTATTCTTGGGGTTATGCCCTCGCCTACTTCTAAGTAGATGATGTAGAGATTGCATTAGTCTAGTGGTACAAATCACTATTGTCTGACTAGACTAAATGTTGATGCTTCCTGTATGGGGGAATTTTTGAGATGAGCATAGTCATCAAAGACTCTTGGTAGCTGATTTAGAATATTGTCTTTGAATACTTGAGTTGTTTGAAGACTTTGAGCAGATGATTGACATGATGAAGCCATTTTCATTGATGTCAATGGGGGAGAGTATGCATGAAAACATCTCCTATGAATAAATGGGGGAGAGTATGCATTGATAAATATCTCCTATGTATGAATGAGGGAGAATATGAAGAGGAAGTATAATGAATAAGGGAGAAGATCTTGTAATGGAGGAAAAATTATTCAATGGGAGACACATTGGTTAGGCAAGAAGTTGAGAATTATTCTAGTGTGAATAATTGATGCTAATCCTAAAGAAAGAGATGCATAATAGACCATTGTTCTAGAGGATTTTAGATTTTATTGATGAAGAGGATTTGGAGAGGAGAAAAACAACAATAGCAACAACACCAAAGTGTTTTTTTGGTATTCCTGGAACTTAGATGTTTTTCATCTATGTTTCCATCAACACCAAAGGGGGAGATTGTTACTATGAATATTGATGGTATTCCTTTGAGAGAGTATTCTAAGTATTTCCAAAGCATGTGGAGATTGTTAGTATGATTGACATGTTGCATTCATGACTATTTTTTTTATTGATGAAAACATAATATGGTTTATGTGAAGATTAAAAGAGTAGAAGATAGAGATCAAGGTCATATGGACAAAGAATTGATGTTGAAATCAAGCATAGGTGAGGACATGTTCTACACTATGTTTTGATGATGAGATTAAGTGTACAACAAGTAGTTCAAAGACATGTAGAAGATACACTTGATTTAGAAAGAGCAGTATACAAATAAATTTCTTGAGAAGAATTTTCTAATGATTGATTTGTATCTCTTTATTGAGATAAGATTATGATATGTGAAGTTGTATAGTAACAATAGATAGTTTGACAACTTCATTATTGACAACTTCAATAAGAAACTTGCTGGCTGGAAATGGGCCACCCTCAGTCAGGTAGGTAAATGCACCCTGGTTAACTCGATTCTCTAGAACCTCTCCACCTATGCCCTCAGTCTCTTTGGAATTTTGGCTAAGTTCACAGAAAGAATGGAGAGGATTTAGAGGGAATCCTTTTGGAGTAGCATTATTGACAACTTCAATAAGAAACTTGCTGGCTGGAAAGGGGCCACCCTTAGTCAGGCAGGTAAATGCACCCTGGTTTACTCGATTCTCCAGAACCTCCCCACCTATGCCCTCAGTCTCTTTGGAATTTCGGCTAAGTTCGTGGACAGAATGGAGAGGATTTAGAGGGACTTTCTCTGGACTGGAACTGATGACCACAAGAGATACCACCTGGTAGCCTGGGACCAGGTTTGTTTTCCCAAAAGCCAGGGATGTCTTGGAATCAGGAAAATTTCTCACCTCAATCAATCCCTCTTAGCTAAACTCCCTTGGTGCATCTTCCAAGGTACAGGGGTCTGGAGGGACATTTTGGCTGAGAAATACCTGGGAGGCCTGTCTCTCTCCTCCATTTTCTAGGGGGTCGAGCTGCCGTTGGGTTCTTACATTTGGAAAGGTATTCTGAAGGCCCTTCCCCTTGCCAAATCCAGGGCCAAATGGAAATTTGGAATGGGAGACAAAATCCTTTTCTGGCAGGATAGCTGGCTTTTTCAGGAACCTCTCATTAACCATCCTTCATTTGGCAGATGGGCTGATCAAGCAATAGGCAGATATGGCATGCTGGTTAGGAACTACAGAAATGGGAATGATTGGCACATTCTAGTGGAATTTTCGCAGGATCTCGAGCCTTTGATGAACTCTTTCAATGCTATTAACATCAACCAGATAGGCGATGCCTTAGTCTGGGGAGACTCTTCTGGAGGCCATTATACTGTAGCCTCAGGCTATCTTTCTCTTGTGGGAACAGGGGAGAAACCTATTTGGGCCAAGGCTTGGACCCCTGGATTAACACCCAAAATCAAAATTTTCTTTTGGCTCCTCTTGCAAGACAAGATCCTTACCCTAGATAATTTAGCCAAAAGAGGCCAAATTATTCCCAACAGATGCTGCCTCTGTAAAAATGACCTAGAAACGGTTAATCACATTTTCATTCACTGCTCCTCCTCTAGAGTGTGGAGTCTTCTGACTTCCAATATGAACTCCTACTGGTGCTCGCTAGTCAGCATCCAAAATTTCTTCATTCAGTGGAGAAGCAACCACAAAGGCCTAGAATCCCAAATTTTGAGTTCCCTGATTATCCCACACTTCTGTTGGGGAATCTAGAAGGAGCGCAACAACAGGATATTCAGAGACAGAGAAGCTCCTGAGGGTATAATAGCAGAGAAAATTGATAGCCTCATGAAAGAGAACTATGCCACAACTAGAGATGGAAACATAAAGGACAGAGGGAAAATTAAGACCAAGAAAGAAGACAGGATCAAAATAAGACAACAAGCTTCTTGGTCCTTGCCCCCCAAAAACTGGCATAAAGCCAATTTCAATGGAGCAACTAAGGGGAACCCAAGCCCCTTCGGATGCGGTGGAATCATAAGAAACAGCTTGGGAGGGGGCATTGCTGCTATCTCCTCCCCTATTGGTCACCAAACCAACCATTTGGCTGAAGCTAGTGTGGCTAGACTCACTGTTAAGCTGGTCCTGGACTCAGGGATCGAACAACTGTGGCTTGAAGGTGACTCCCTAAATATAATTAATTGTATTTTAGGAGTTACCAAACCATCATGGACCATTGAAAGCATAATTGAGGACCTAAAAATGGACTTGAGCAAATTTCAAAATTACCACATCAGCCATGTCTACCGTGAAGCTAACGTGGTTGCTAATTGGTTCGCCAACGCAGCGGTCACATTAAACTCGGTGATGACGTGGGGAAACAATACTCATTTTTTGACGGTGGCTATTGAACTCATCCGAAAGGAGCAAATTCAAGGTACCAACTCAAAATCTTTTTATGATGATGACACATGCTAAATCATGTTTTAAAAAGGGAATTAATAGGAGTTATGCGGAACCCCCACCATTTCATAATAATGTGTATGGATTACACGAGCAAAAGAAAGCCAGAGTTAAACCCAAAAACACATGCAATAATGCTCTCATCCTTAGTGATTTGTCCATCTTTCAGCTCTGCAATTCTGTTCAGGGTTTAGGGTTAGAGTGGCATAATTTTGCTATGGTGGGAGAAAGGATTCGAAGAGAGCCATGGTGAGAAATAGAGAGCTAGAAAGAAAAAGGGAAGGTTTGGAAAAAACTCCAGAAGAGCGGCATAACCAACTTCATGGAGAGGCTCCATGGTTTTGACACAGGGGTTACCAAGATAATGGTTGAAACCTAGCACAACTGAAAGGTCATAATTGATGGTGTCTCCCACCAAATCATAGAGGGTCTCATTGTAGAAGTGACAGGCTTCTCCCAGGAAGGCATTAGCTTCTTCAGGGATAAGAAGATGTCTGCCAATGCTGTCAACGCTTTCGTCAAGAATGACAAGGAGAAAAACAAACTGGTGAATATTGACACCTTCTACAACATAGAGTCCATCAAGAAGTTCTGGGGGCTTGTTCTGAGGATCATCATAGAGCATGTCACTTTGGAGCCTAGGTTTGATCGAGTCAGAACCCATTATTTTGTTCTGCTTAATCATTTTAGACATAAAGTAAAAATCTCCTTTCCTTTCTATATTTTCACTTCTATGACTAAGAATATAGAGAGTTATAAAAAATGTCCTGTTTAGAATCCCACCCTTCACGAAGGTCTTCTGCTACTCATTTTTGAATTTATGAAAACCCAAACAAGAGTTAGGCCCATTGGGGCTTCGGGTGGCTCCTCAGAGGACACTGCTAGCTCAGAATCAGGGGAAGTGCGTGTTGTGAAATCTGTCAAGTTTGAAACCCCAAAAGCCAAACCCTCTCCCCGCTTCCCTAGTAGGAAGAGCCCTAGGTGCCTTCCCCCTAACCCCCCTACCCCTCTTCCTAAGGAGTCTAGCGAGGAGTCAGATACGGAGTCAGAGGAAGTAGATTCGGTGGCAGAGAAGGAAAGTGAGTTGGAAGACGATAAGGAAAAAGATAATGACAAGAAGGAGGCGACCCCCTTGGTAACCTAGGATAACCCCAAAAAAAGAAAATTGGACCAAACCTCTACCCATGATCATCTCAGCGATAACGCTAATTTTCCCCCCAGCCCCACTGCACCCACCTCCCCCCTGGAGATCCCCATTTCACCCCTAGAAGAGATGATAGAAATTATGGTTGAAAAGGGAGGGGAGGCCATCAAGAAAAATAAGATAAGAGCCTAGCAAAATTTCAATATGGATAGTGTTAGTATGGGCATTGTTAGAGAACCTGCTAAAATCCAGGTGTTGGGGGATCTCGATAGTAGCACCCACTATGACGAGCTCCTTGACCCGACTCTTTTGGTTCTCTCTGACAATTCCCATGAAACAAGTTTCAACTTCCTTAATAAATCAAAGAACAACCTATTTGACAATTTTTGCTCCATCAAGTGGCTTTTTTAGGAAATTGAGACTCTGAAGGACAGGTCCAACCAAACCAACAATAGGAGGGAAGTCAAGGATCATGAGGCTAGAGGTAGTAAAGACCAGGTGGGGAGCCAGGAAAAAGACAAAAGCAAGGACCCCAGTGACAATCAGGAGGATAGAATCACCCAGCTTGAGCAGAAGGTCCAAAGGCTGGACTCTGTCCACCAAGTTGTGACTAAACAGATTGTGGATACCCTCCACACATTGAATGAAAACATTGTTAATCTAGGGGACTATCTGACCAATACCAGCCTTGTGGGGAATGTGGAGTAGAGCACAAAGAACGAAACCAGCCAGGAGGATCCTCAGAAAGAGACTGGATTCAGGCCTTTTTGATTCTGGCCTTTTGAGGCTGTTCATGTTTTTTCTAACTTTTTATGCTTTAAGTTGTTTAATGCTGTAAAACTTTGGGTTTCAGGATCCCTATAAAACCTGTTTTCTAAATAAAAAACAATAGATAGTTTGATGAAAATGTTAGCAAGTGCTCAATATCTAGAGTCACATGTGTGGAAAGTTGTAAAGATTGTGAGCCAATAGTGATATGTAATTGCAAAATAGTTAATTATCTTAATGGGGTCCTACTATAATTAATTGGGGAAGTCTCAAAGCTGACTCAATGAATTATTTTGAGGACAAGGCATAAAGGAAGGCTATTTTACTTTTGGTAAGATGGAGTAGATGTACAAGTAGTGTGAAGTGTGAAAACAAGAGAAGAGTATTTGATAAATGCAAGTAAGCGATCCAAGCAATTATTGGATGCAAAGTTGGCATTAATCTAGTATTGAGATCAGAATGAGGAAAAGTCCAGTTAATGGGATAGAGGAAGATGAAGTACATGAATAGTTCATTTCTATTATTCTGCAAGGAATAATATAGAGATTATTTGGACAGTGGGTTCATTGGTTTTGTCCCTGAAGCTATTTGGACAGTGGATCTATCTACCTTCTACAGCTCCTAATAGGGTTGGAATTTGCTAACATGGATTCAAAATATCCTAATAGGGACTGATATGTACTCAATATTTTTATTGACTCCTAACATGGTCCATCCTCTAACAAGGAACATTTATATTAGTAAATCATCTTGTGAGTACCATCCCTACTAAAGTTTTCCCTCTGATCAAGGGTTTCCTTAGTTAACATATATGGTTTTTATTGTGTATGAGTATCTTTTTATTGTGGCTGATTATATTTCTCATATGGTTAAGGATTAATAAGGTTTGTAATTATTATAGTAGTTAGATAATTAATTCACTCCACCCTAGTTATATTGATGAACTTTACATTCCAACATTAGAAGCCTATATAGTTACAAAGATAATAGAAGAAATGTTTCAAATAATGCATATCTTGGAATCACCCTATGTCATGGAATGATATAATTAGAGGCATTTTTTCAACTATTTTGTATGCATTCTCTATGTATTTTGCATTCCATGTGTGTCATTATGTGAAATAATAGTTGTGACATCTTTGATAGGCATTGAGTATCTTGTAATTGGGAATTTCCATAGAGCTACATCTCTCTAATATATTTGCAGCAAGTGGTTTGAGAGCTTGTCAAACACATATAACTTTTCTTTGACTCCACATTTTGCATGCTATCTCTATCTTTCATTTTCTTTAATCATTCCATTCTTTAATATGACATTCTCTCTATGCTTGGAGACATTAGTCATATAGTTTAGATGCCTGGTACATCAATAATTGAAATAATGTGAGATCATTTATTGGGTTTACATCTATATGAGTTATTTCATCAAGCAATTTTTGGACACATACATGCTTTCACTAGTATTCAAGAACCTATTTGAAGCTCCCATTGTGTTCATTATCTATTACTCCACATTTTAAATAAAATACCACAAAGTATCTACCAATTGTTCTTTGGAAGTTCCAATTTGGGTGTTTTATCAAGCAAGTCACTTCCTTTCAGATGGTTCTGCATAATGTTCAAGTCATTGGTATTCTTGCCAAACTTGGCATTCAGCCAAGTGATTACATGTGCTCATTATGGCTATATCATTCCTACATCACACATTCTTAAAAAAAATAATGAGCACTCTATGTTCCATCAATAGGAGTAGCATTGATATTTCTCTACAATGTTTGTTCACTGTTTAGCCTTGAATATTCTATTGTTGGATGATTCCCCTCCTTTAGTAGATCATGTGCTTATGAAGCATCATCTTGGCACCAACTTCATAATCTTATTTCCCAAGGAAGGGCTCATGGGTATGAAGGTTGATCAAAGAGAGACTATGTGTCTTGGCTATCCTAGCCAAGTTAACCACCCCACCAAGGTGGCATATAGAATCCTACCCACTTGTGTGCATTGTCTATTTTCATTAGTTTACATTTATTATTCATACTCTAATTTTATGTCAAAAGAAGATCTTGTGCACAAATTTTTTTTTATCTTAATTTTTGCTACCACTCACATCTTTTGTGAACTCCATAAGCACCTGCTTGGTTGGTGGAATATGATTTGAGAAATGGCATTTGGAATCCAAGATTTGGGATTTTGGAACTTAAAATCTAGGTTATGGTTTTGGGAATTTAGTTTGGGAGTGTTTGGTTCAAATCAGAAAAAAAAAAATTGAAATCCCAAATTTGGTATTCTCATATTGTTTGGTTCAAACCACAAAAACCTAAAATTCTAGAACCATTTCTCCATTGCTGAAGAGGAAGAAGGGCTTAGTGGAAAGAAGAGCATTGGAGTGAGGAAAGAAGAATTAAGTCCATTATCATTCCTCTATCTCACAATCTGGGCATTGATGTGGGTGCAAATGAGGAAGAAATGATAATAGAGGAGATGAAAAGGAGAAAGGTCAAGTAGAGATGTTGGAAACCTTTATTACACATAATTCAAGAGATTCACAGCTTAAAATTCATAGAAAATGCTCAACAACGACCAATTTTGAATTTTAGATTGAGAAAATGCCATTCAATTTGTATTACCCATTCTTTGTTCATGTCTTCTTTTTTAATGATGATCAAAAGAAAGTATAAGATGGGTTGTGCTAAGCAAGTTAGAGATGCATAGAATTCAAGAATTAATGAAGAAGAAAATATTGTCCTAGTCCATAAAATCATTCCTCTCTCACAATGCCACAAGGACCGTCATTACTGAATCCCTCTAACCATGAAGAGTATACGAATCTTTGAGCTCAGCTTTCTCAAAATCCAAATGAATCTTTAGTTGAAATCCTTATTTTCAAAAAAGGAAATTAAAATGGGAATTAAAATAGGAATTCTAAATAACAAGTATTTTGAAGAATTTGAAATTCTAATTTTGGGGGTCAAATAGGGATACAAAAATCTACTTTTTTCCCAATTCCAATTTCGACTGTGTGGACCCAAACAATGGATTAAATTTTTTTAAGAATTAAAATGCCAATTCCATTCTAATTCTAGCAACCAAAAAGGCCCATTATGATAGTTATTTGTAGTTGGGGTTTGGGTTTTTGGAAAGTGCATGTATGCATTTTCGGAAAAACTCAAAATGTCATCTTAAAATTGTTAAAATTGGAAAGTTAAGGTTTGGGGAGGAATATTTGACCATTAACTTCAATTTTCTAACTTTAACTTCCTAACCTTAACTTTTCTAGTAGTTGTGGTTTGGAGAGAGTGTATAAAGGTTTGGGAAGAGAAAAGAAATGTTGTGGGAGCTGGAAAAGTTGTTTGTTAATCATTAGCCTCTTTTAGTTAAAGTCTTAACTAAAAAAATTATTTTAAAATTGGAATTTTAAATTTTTGAATAATTCAAAATTAAAATACCCACTTCAAAATAGCAAAACTTTTGAATGATAATATTGAATTGGAAAATTTGAAGCGCAATGTGAAGGTTGTGATGAGCCAGAGGATTTCAAATCATGAGACTACCAAAAATTGGATAAACCTTTGACCAATTTAAAGCATGAATTTAGATGTTACTTTGCACATTTTGACTAAAAATCTTTAAAAAAATTTGGTGTGAATACCATGGCATCACTTCTATATCACTTCTCTAAGAGTGTCTAGTACTTCTTTTTAGTAGTTTTTTAGATTTTATCTTTTTTTCTATGAGTTCCTAACAAGATAATATTATAGTGTTGCAACTTAATTTAATTTTAACAATTATTATCAGTGAAATTAATTAGGTCAATATTTTGGATTTTTTTCAAGAGGACTCTTCCAATTCTTCCTTTCTCCATTTTTTATTTTGGCAAGTGTTGAGAGGTGCATAGAGATTTCTCCCATTAGGATTTTCTCATTTCCTCAATTTTTGAGGTTTGAATATTTGTTTTTCCTCACCTCTACTACACTTAAGGGGGTATTACTTTTAGAATATTTTTATTATTTGTTGTTTTCTATCTAAGCTTTCTTAGGTTTATTTTTTTGATCTTATAGGTTCTCAAAGTTTCATACCTCATCCTAGATAAGATTTTTTATTCTGGTAAATAATTCAGGAAGCTTTCTAGTTAAACCACCTAAAAGTCATCTACAAAACCTTCCCATGTATTCTTTAAGTCTTTTGAAAATCCTAGGAAAATATGTTGAGTTTCTTGAAAGGATTCAAAAGAATATTTTGTGGTCAGGAGTGGGATAAAGGAAGAGAATTTCTCTTATTGCATGGAATTGAATATACAATCCAAAGAAAGATAGAGGCTTGGGTATCAAACCAATGAAAAGAATGAACAAGGTTCTATTAATTAAGAAGATTTGGAGAATCTACTCTAAGGAAAGTGAGTTAAATCTAATTTTGAAAAGAAAATGTTTATTTTCTTATCCATCCAAAGATAATTTTATGAGTGCTCATAATGTGGAAGGTGGATCGTACATTTGGAGATCTATAGAGGATTGTAAACATGTTACCAATAAGGGTGTGAGATAGAATTTTGAAATGATAAAAGGATCCACTTTTGGGAGGACAATTGGATGGTGGATACTCCCTTGAGGGATAAGATTTGGTTTACTGGGATTCAAAAAAAATCATTACCTATCTAACTAGGAAAATCCTACTATATGGACAATTGAAGATATCGTAAAAGACATGAGATCAACTTTAAACACTTTTGAGAATGTTATTATTTCCAATATATACTATGAGGCTAACTTGTCTTCTAATTGTATCCTAACTGAGGTGTACAAGGAGAGACAATAATCTATTAGCAAGATAATCTTGCAATATATATTATTTTAAATGAGACAACCAATGATGATAAGACACATTGCATAATTGGAAACTTGAATAAAAATTATGAATATGTTAAAGTTGTATATTGATAATTATAAGTTAATGGGGGTGGAACCTAGCTATAAAGGACATTGATGAATGACACATGTTTTGTGTAATTTTGGGGCTCTTTCTCATTTTCCTTGGCATTATTCAAAGTGCTCTTGTTTTAAAAGAAGTGGCTATTCAAATAAGTTATAGTCATTGGAAGAGAACCTAAGAGGCAAGAGTCATGATGCAAGCAAAGAGAAAGAATAAATAGGACCAAAGGCTCACCCAACTATCCAAACCACCCTGCAAAAGTTAACATAGCAGAAAACACAACACAAGGAACAACACAAAGGAGAGAGAGAACAAGAATGTCTTTATTGATTCATCGAATGTTCAACATACATGCCTAGCTGTAAGGTTTTCTAGGTTACAAGCAACTACAAATAGATTCAAATCCAAAAAACCAACTTCAAGTTCACATCCTTTATTTGATCCTCTAAGTTCTTACTTACCTCCCTCAAACTCAAACCTAGACCTTTTTAAATACTTGCCAAAATGGCTTACAAAAGATTCTAGAAAGCCACAAGTCAGCTCAACAAATATTAACTACCTATACCAAAATTAAATGCAAGCAAAGTTGGCCCAAACTAGAACCAGACACAGATAACTCGGCAAATGAAAACCATGCAAAAACTAGCACTCGACACCCACATGAGCTGGGCATCTAAAGGAATCAATTGACAACAACTATGAACTTGCCATCCTCCAATGCTCAACAACTAAAGAAATTCACTTGGCAACCAAAGGAACTCGACAGCAACTAAGAATGACTCAACATCCAAAGAATTCACTCGATAACCAAGGGAACTCGACAACAACTAAGAATGACTTGGTATCCAAAGAGTTCACTCGACAACCATAGGAACTCAACAATCAAAGGAATGACTTGGCAACAACTGAACACTTGGCATCCACTAAGAACTTGGTAGCCACTAGTAGAAAACCAAAAGTGTAGGAATACAAGGCAACCTAGGATACTCCTACATCAAACAACTAGGGTTGGAGAAAATGATTCTCCTAAATCATGCAATTGTCAAAACCTATGTTGAATCCAACTCAGATTGAGAAATCCATGTAGCATCTTCAATTGGTCTATTCTTCCATTTCACTAAATACTCATAGTAATCTCTTCTTCTTGTACTCTTGTCAACGCTCTGATCCAAAATTTGTTCAACTTCTTCAAACTGCTTCTTAGAATAATCATCAGGTACAACCATTCCATCATTTGACTCATGTTACTTGTATAAATCAATAATATTGACAATAGGACATATATCCATGTCATCAGGTAACTCAACTTCATAAGCATTACCACTGTCAAACTTCTTCAAGATCTTACAAGGTCCAAATTTCTTCATCTTCAGCTTACTGTATGTTCCAATTGGGAATCTTCCTTTTTTGAAATGAACCATCACCTCATCACCAACTTGAAAATCATGGTGTCTTCTAGACTAATCAGTATTCTCCTTGTACTTTTGATTACTTTGTTCCAACCTCAACTTCACTTTCTTATGTAAAGACTCCATAAAATCAGCAAATTCTTCTCCTGCAATGCTTTTCTTTTCTTCATCAACAACATCTCTCAAATCTAATATACCTCTAAGATGAATTCTAGTAACAATCTCAAAAGGTGTCTTCCCTATACTCCTATTCATATAATTGTTATATGCAAATTCAGCTTGTACCAATACCATCTCCCAATTACTTGGCTTATTCTCAACTAAACATCTCAGTAAATTACCCAAGCTTCTATTCACAACCTATGTATGTCCATCTGTCTATGGATGGAATATAGAACTGAACTTCAATTCATTACCCATCTTCTTCCATAAATTCTTCTAAAAGTAGCTAACAAACTTACTATCTCTATCAGAAATAATACTTCTTGGTAATTCATGTAGTCTCACAATCTCTTTAAAGAAAAGTTTAGCAACATGCTCTGCATCTGATGTCATCTTACATTGATGAAGGTACGGCTCTGATACCACTGACAAAGGTATGCTCTGATACCACTAACAAAGGGCCACACCACCCTTACCAACTCATGACAAAGAATGCAACAAGATCTCTCAAGATCCAATCCAAACCCAAGCTAGTCCAGATCCACACTCTAGTAGAAACCTCTGAGATCTCAACTTCCTTGTTTCTAAACTGTAGTCACTAGCTCTTCTCACAAACCTAATCCAAGATCCAAGTATAAATTGCCTCACATTCAGCGCTCTATCTACACACTCACAAGTCCATCACAATCCTGTTGTAAACTGCCTCACATTCAGCACTCTATCCATAGACTTAGGAAAACTCACTCTTCACTTCCTCCTTCTCTTTCACACCTTGAAGCCTTCACACCTTCCGAATCTTTCACCTTCCACAAATTCTCCTTCTCGAGCTTCTCCTTCTCGAGCTTCCACTTCTCAAGCTTTCACCTTCTTCTCGAGCTTCCACTTCTCAAGCTTCCACTCCTCGAGCTTTTACCTTCTTCTCAAGCTTCTCCTTGAGCTTGATTAGAAATACTCATATGCCTTGCTTAAGTAGGTACTTACGACCCCATGCATGACTTATCCACAACCTTCTACAACTTCCATAACCTTCTACAATATCCACAAATTTCTACAATATTCATAACTTTCTAGAATTCTACCCACACACCTCGATAAATTGAATGACATCCATTTTTTTTTTTTTTTTTCTATTATGCCACCTATGCACCTCGAAAATAAAAATTTCTCCTTTTCTCCTTTTTCCCCTTTTTTATTTTTATTTTTTATTATTTCTCCTCTAATTTTCATCACTTTCTCTCTCCTCCAGATTTTAATTTTAATTTTTTATTTTTTTTTATTTTTATTTTTTCAATTTTTTTTAATTTTATTTATTTTTCAATAATTTTCCATGCAAGATGCTCCTGCATCAGACTCCCCCGGTAGATAGAAAAGTGTGTCCCACACTTTGACACCAAAAAGAAATATCTACAACCATCTTCATCTTCACCAAAGGTTTCCACCTCAACAAGGACAAAAAAACCACCATGAAAATCTTCCACATCTGCATTACTCTATCAAACACTAGAATCTCAAACATCCAATCAACATGCTCACTCCTAGGAACAAACTGAACATAATGCTTCAATAGAAAACTCTCATCCACATTAGCAACTAGTGAATCCACACCCGTAGCAACAAGCCCCACATCAATAGCCACATGTAGATCTCCATCAACACATGCCAAACTCTCAACACCAGCAACCTTAGTGCTCACAACAAGATTCTCTGCAATACATAACTCACCTCCAACAACAATCGGATCATCCATGACCAAGTGCTCTGCAACATACAAGTCACCACCAACATCAACTAGATCATCCACGACCAAATGCTCTATAGTCTCCATGTCAAACTCAACCAACTGATCATGAAAACCAACCTCTGTCCCAAAATCAACAAGGTTATGAATATCTTCAGCAAAAACCTCTAGTTGCTTTGCAGGTTCTGTATCAAACTCCATAATCTGATCTACAAAACCAACCTCTTCCACCTTGACCTTCTTAGCTTGATTAGCCAATCTAGCATCCAACCAAGAAATCATCTTAGAAAAATTCCTCTCCACTATATCATGGATTTTCGCAATCATCTTAGGGTCCAATCCTCTTGGAGCCATCTCCCAAGATCTTTGTAAACCCTCTACAAAAAATCCTTCCCACGCTCCTTGTGACAACCTCAAATTGTTTGCAAGTCAGATCGCAACCTGCCACCTCACACAAACAATTAGGAACCACATCACAAGTCTAGGACAATGGATTTGCAATCCACCAGCTCTCCACAATCATGCCTCAACAAGTTCAGTCTTCCATCTCTGAATTAATCGATCAATCTGCATGTCCTCCCAAGGTCCTAGTGCAAACTGCCTCAGCTTTGGCGATCTGTTTACATGCTCAAGAACTCCCACTCTAATAAACTTCACCCAACCAAGGTCCTGGTACAAACTACCTCACACTTCAGTGATCTGCTTGTACACTCAGGAACTCCTGCTCTGCTACCACTTGATGAAGGTACAACTCTGATACCACTGACAAAGGTACTCTCTGATACCACAGACAAAGGGCCACACCACCCTTACCAACTCATGAAAAAGAATGCAACAAGATCTCTCAAGATCCAATCCAAACCCAAGCTAGTCCAGATCCACACTCTGGTAAAAACCTCTAAGATCTCAACTTCCTTGTTTCTAAACTGTAGTCACTAGCTCTTCTCACAAACCTAATCCAAGATCCAAGTGTAAACTACCTCACATTCGGTGCTCTATCTACACACTCACAAGTCCATCACAATCCTGTTGTAAATTGCCTCACATTTGGCACTTTGTCCATAGACTAAGGAAAACTCACTCTTCACTTCCTCCTTCTCTTTCATACCTTGAAGCCTTCACACCTTCCAAAGCTTTCACCTTCCACAAATTCTCCTTCTCGAGCTTCTCCTTCTCGAGCTTCCACTTCTCAAGCTTTCACCTTCTTCTCGAGCTTCCACTTCTCAAGCTTCCACTCCTCAAGCTTTTACCTTCTTCTCAAGCTTCTCCTTGAGCTTGATTAGAAATGCTCATATGCCTTGCTTAAATAGGCACTTACCACCCCATGCATGACTTATCCACAACCTTCTAGAATTCCTCCACAACCTTCTACAACTTCCATAACCTTCTACAATATCCACAACTTTCTACAATATTCATAACTTTCTAGAATTCTACCCACACACCTCGATAAATGGAATGACAACCATTTATTTTTTTATTTTTTTCTATTTCTCCTTTCTTTTCTCCTTTTTCCCCTTTTTTATTTTTATTTTTTATTATTTCTCCTCTAATTTTCGTCACTTTCTCTCTCCTCCAGTTTTTTTTTTTAAAATTTTTTTTTTCAATTGTTTTTTTCAATTTTTTTCAATTTTAATTTTAATTTTTCAATAATTTTCCATGCAAGATGCTCCTACATCATACATGGTATGAAATGAACCATCTTAGAAAATTTGTCCACTACAAAAAATATGGAATCATACCCTTCCACTATCTTAGGTAATCCAAGAACAAAATCCATATTGATGTTAGACCAAGGTTTCTCAAGAACAGAAATAGGTGTATACAAACTAGTATTTTGACTCACCCCTTTTACAACTTGACAAACTATACACATCTTTACAAATTTCTAAACATCATTATACATTTGTGGCCAATAATACTTTTCTTTCAGCAAACTCAATGTCTTATCAATTCCAAAATGTCCAGCTAATCCACCACTATGCTTTTCCTTAATCAGATTCAACCTCATAGAACTTCTAGGAATACACAACTAAATTCCTTTGAACAACATACCTTCTTGAATGAAATATTTATCATACTTACTTATGCAATATGTTAGATTTGGTGCTTTGCACTCTCTCCATGCCTCAAAAAAATTAGGATCAACATCATACAACTCTTTCACTTCATCAAAACTAAGAACTTCAACCTTCATTTTAGTCAAAAAAGAACATCTTCTACTTAATGCATTAGTAACTCTATTAGTAACTCCAGTCTTATTCTTAGTGAAAAATGTAAAACTATGCAAGTACTCAACCCACTTCATATGTCTCTAATTTAATTTATTTTGACTTCCCAAGTATTGTAAAGCTTTATGATCAGTATACAACACAAACTCTTTAAGAATCAAATAATGTCTCCACTTCGTCAATGCTTGAACAATGGCAAAAAACTTTTGATCATACATGAAATAATTCCTTTTAGCATCATTCAACTTTTCACTAAAGAAAGAAATAGGCTTACCTTCTTAACTTAATATAGCTCCTATTGCATTACAACTTGCATCACATTCAACTTGAAATACTTTGTTAAAATCAGGTAAAGCTAATATAGGCAATTTAACAATCCTTTGTTTCAAAGTCTCGAAACTCTTATCAACTTCATGTGTCCACTTGAAGTCCTTTTTATCTCCTCTCATTGTCTCAATCATAGCATTACAAACAACACTAAAATTCTTTATAAACTTTATGTAAAAGCTAGCCAAACCATGAAATGATCTTACCACACCCACATTATCAAGTGTAGACCATTCCAAAATTGGTTTAACCTTCTCAGGATCCATCTTTAATCCATCACCTAAAATCACAAATCCCAAATACACAATCTCCTCTTGCATGAAAGAACACTTTTTCAGATTAATTAGCAACTTTTCCTCTTTCAACTTTTGTAATACTTGTCTAATATGCTTAAGATGTTCTTCCTTAGTCTTATTGAATATTAGAATATCATCCAAATAAAAAATTGCAAACCTACCCAAAAATCTTTTCAAAACTTCATTCATCAACCTCCTAAAAGTACTAGGTGCATTAGTTTGACCAAAAGGCATAGCCAACTATTCATACAAACCATCTTTTGTCTTGAAAGTAGTCTTCCATTTATCACCTTCTCTGATTCTAATCTGATGATAGCCACTCTTCAAATTGATCTTGGTAAAATAACTTGTTCCACTCCAACAATCCATTATGTCATCCATCCTCGGCATAGGAAACCTATATTTCATTGTTATCTTGTTAATAGCTCTAGAATCAATACACATTCTCCATTCTCCATTCTTTTTAGGTGCTAATACAATAGGTATAACACATGGACTCAAGCTTTCTCTGATCAAACCTTTTTGTAAGAAATCATGCACTTGTCTATTAAGTTCTTCATTCTCTGTAGGAGTTAATCTACATGGTGCTTTGTTCGGAAAACTAGCTTCAGGAATCAGATCCATACAATGACTTATTCTTCTTATTGGAGCTAAACCATTAGGAATATCATCAAGAATAATGTCTTTATACTCATTTAGCAATTTTGTAATTTTTTTCTATACTTGGCTATCACTATCCATTATCACTCGGTCATTACTAGCTTTTGCTACTTGGTTATTACTACCAACACTTGGTCCTCTAGGAACTATGGCAAAAAAAACTTGATTATTTTTCATTTTCTTTTCAAATTGTTTCCCATTAACCATGCAAATTTTATAGCAGTACAATTAATCAAAGGCAACAATGTTTATTTCTTCCCATTTACCCAAAGAGTATATTAATTCAATCTTTCATCATGTACAACATATCTATCATATTGCCAAGGTCTACCCAACAAAATATGACAAAAATCCATAGGCATAATATCATAGAAAATTTCATCAAAGTAATGTCCAATTTTGAACTTCACAAGGCATTGTTCACTTACCAATATCTTATGCTCATCTTTGATCCATGAAACATGATAGGTTTTAGGATGCTTCAACCTCTACAACTACAACGTGGTAACCACCTCTTCTAATGCCAGATTTGTAGAACTTCCACTGTCAATGATCATTTTGTAGCATTTTCTAGCCATCTTACATCTTGTCTTGAAAAGACTTCTCCTTAAAACAGGTTCCTCATCACTTCCCTTATTACACAAGGTTCTTCTCACCATCAAATTTTCTACAACCTTAGGTCCACTTGGTGAACCCTCATCATCTTCTTGAATCACAAAATTTATGTTACCTTGCCTACTTTTAGAGGATCTACATTCAAAAGATCTATGTCCCTCTTTACCATATCTGAAACAATTACCATGAAATCCACCTCTAGAATAGAAATTATCTCTTCCTCAGTAAGAATTAGTGCCTCCTCAATAAGAGTTACCACTTTTCCATTCAGTCTTGCCTTTGTCATCATTATTTCATTTAGATTTGCCTTTATCCTATATAGAACTATCAAATTTGCCACTTTCTCCATAAGATCTACCTCTGCCTCTCTAGAATCTACCACCTCTACCTCTTTGTCTTTGTTCATGCTTCTTTGTCAAGATCTCCTCAACTTTCAAGGCATATTGATATGCTTCTTCTACACTTTTTGGCTTCACAAAACTTATTTTATCTTGAATTCTAGATCTCAATCCATTAATGCACCTTGCAATTTTCTCAACATCATCATCCACATGTCCAGATCTAATGTCCAATCTATAAAATTCCTCGATATATTCTTTCACAGTCATGTCTTTTTGTTTCAAATTTTGCATCTTTCTCAACAAGTTAACTTGGTAATCAATAGGGAGGAATTTGTTCTTTACCTTGTTCACCATCTTTGGCCAAGTTCTAATCTTCTCCTTTCCTCTCCTTTGTCTATCAGTTTGCAAGTGCTCCCACCATAGTGATGCGTGACCTTTCAACCTAGTAACTAAAATCTTCACCTTTCTGTTATTAGGAGGGTTTTCATACTCAAAGAACTTCTCCATATCAAAGATCCAATCCAACATAGCATTGGTATCCAATTTTCCATCATAAGGAACAACTTCTACAATAGGCTCTGAATTTTCCCTAGACAACATTTGCAACAATCTTTTCTCATCTTGATCTTCTTCAGGTTTTGGATTATGGTTTGGTGTTGCTGCTTCATGATCACTTACATCATCAAGATGTGCTCCTCTCCTCTGATTTGTCTCTACATCATCTAATTTGGTTGTAGTTTGTCTCAACTGATCCAATATAGCATCATCGACATTTCCATTACCATGAACCATCTTTACAAATTAGGTTCCTGCAAGATTGTAACCTTCTGCAAGTTATAGGTCAAATTCATAGATCTACCACCCTACAACCAAGTCCAAATCAGGGTTCTACACGATCCAATTTTCACAAGGATGAACCTCAAGCTCTAATACCAACTGACACAGGCAAAGGAAAAGAATAACTAGGGTGAAGGGCTCACTTAGCTATCCAAACCACCTTGCAAGAGTTAACACAACACAAGGAACAACACCAAGGAGAGAGAGAACAAGAATGTCTTTATTGATTCATCAAGTGTTCAACATACATGCCTAGTTGTAAGGTCTTCTATGTTATAGCCAACTACAAATAGATTCAAATCCAAACAACCAACTTCAAGTTCACATCCTTTATTCGATTCTCTAAGTTCTTACTTACCTCCCTCAAACTCAAACCTAGACCTCTTTAGATACTTCCCAAAATGGCTTATAGAAGATTCTAGAAAGTCACAAGTTGGCTCAATAGATATTAACTACCTATACCAAAATTAAATAAAGTCAGCCCAAACTGGAACTAGACATAGATAACTCGGCAAATGAAGACCATGCAAAATCTAGCACTCAACACACACATGGGCTCAACATCCAAAGGAATCACTCAGTAGCAACTACAAACTTGGCATCCTCCAATGTTTGGCAACCAAAGAAATTGACTCTGAAACCAAAGGAACTTAGCAACAACTAAGAATGACTTGGCATCCAAAGAATTCACTTGACAACCAAAGGAACTTGGTAGCAACTAAGAATGGCTTGGCATCCAAAGAGTTCACTCGAAAACCATAGGAACTCAACAATCAAAGAAATGACTCGAAAACAACTAAACACTCAGCATGCACTAAGAACTCAACAACCACTAGTAGAAAACCAAAAGTGTAGGATTACAAGGCAACCTAGGATGCTCTTGCATCAAGTCAAGCTCTTGTAAGGAATGGAGGGATATGCCAAAGGTTTGGAATCAGTTGGAGATGGGAGGGGTCACCATTATCTTGAAAGACTTCATGGTTTTTCTCCTGAAGCTACTATTTTCAAAGGCTGGAGGGGGTATAATGTTACTATGTATATGGTCTCTTTCCTTCTAAACACGTACTTTATTTCTAAAATCATCAGTTTTCCAAGTGAAAGTTTGAATTTTTTAAGGAAATAAGACTATTGAGGAGGCTTTGTAGAAATTTATCGAGGATGATGTAGAAAGATAAGCATTGGTTAAGGTGAGTAATTTTTTCTCCAATAAGAAAATTAAGCCTATATGGAGGCATGTTTTGAGATGTGTTAGGACCTATTTTACTTTAGACAGTAGAAAGAAGTGGGTCCATTATTTCAATTTTGTCTTTCTTAACCACTTTTTTTATGGAGACATTTTTTTCCCCTACCATATAATGAAATCTAAGTTTGATTAACCATAGGAAGAAGCCTACTTTCCCCATCCTTAATGAAGGTATTATCCTTCTCTCTGTTAAATATTGTAAAGCCAAAACCCCCTAACATTAGTTTGAAAATTAATTTAGGGAAAGTGGCTTTGGGAGGAAAAACAAAACCCTTGGTTTTGGTGAAAATAAATTTTTTATGGAGAGTAATGATATTGAGATGGACATAGGAGATGAAGAGGATACCACCTTGATTGACTCCTAGGATGATAGGAAATTGAAGAACTTGTGGGTAGACAATAGGGATGGAATAGAAACAAGGGATGATAGTGAGAGGAAATGCACTATGAAAAAACAAAACTCTATACTTCTGTGGCCAAAATGAGGAAAGTGGGATGCGAGGAAAAATAGATTTGAGGCATTAAGAGAAGGAAAAATGACATCAAAAAAGGAGAGTCTCATCATTAACATTGTTGGGTATGATACTTTATATTTTGAGGAGCTAAAGCCTATTGATGAATCAAAGGGTTCTGGAGATTTTGACCCTAGTATATTTATGAAGCCTAGGGATGCTTTCACTAAAGTTAAGGAAAAAGCACAAAGTTAACAATTTCCTTTGATAATAGGTTGTACAATTAAATCCTTTCTCTTAATTTAAATATGGTGAAAATTTGGATATGGGCTTGTAGAATGAAGTTGAGACAAGGAAAAGTAGGGATGAAATTATCCTAAGCCAACTAAAGGAGGTGGAGGGTAGAACCAATAAAATCCTAAAGGATAGTGATAGTAGGATCCATTCCTCAATCCAAAAGCTCATGAGTGGTAAAGGAAAGATGGACCTTGAGGGCATTGAGCTCAATGTTGACATGGATAGAAAGTATAATAACCAACAGGAGGAGGAGGAGGAGGATGGCCAAGTGAAAAGAACAAGGGGAAGGCTTAATAGGAAGAAGGCAACCATGGCATTGAAGAACACTAGAGACAACTTAGAGGTTATAGAGATTCATAATATTAAGCCTCTTAAGGAGATGGTTTAGCTTTGGGTTTTATTTTTATATTTTGGTCTTAGTCTGGTCCTTGTCACTGGTTTTTTGGTTTTTTGTTGGATTGGTTCACTAGTTTGCTAGATTTTGCATTGGGACATCTATTTTCCTACATAGTTCTTCTTTTAGACTTTATTGTTTATATTGCATAATTTTCTACTTTATGGGTTTTGGGTCCATATAAACCCTCTTTTTACCTAAATCCAAAAAATAATGCCATGCCTATTTGCACTATAAATATGAATAATCTATTGTAGGTGAGAATTATGCTAGGTTAATAAAACATATTTCTCAATTTTAGTTATTCTATTTGAATAGATTATATTTTTTATCTACTTTCTTATCTATTATCAACAATTCATGGTTGGTGAGTTTTCTGCATTCAAACCTTTGTTTTTGATAGAGGTAGACATTAGTTGAGGTTCATTGTATTTGGCTATTTGGCACTAGGTTCTGTTATTTCTAACATTGTCTAGTGTCTTCAATTTGTACCATAGGTTAGCACCCTCTTGTTACTTTTTATATTTAAAAAAATCCATCCAAAAAAAACTTTATCTATTTTAAAAATTAATTTAAACACACTCCATCATCATAAAAAATTTTTAAATGATAGAAAATCTATTGATAGGTTTATTAGAGTTACCAATTGAATCAAGCCTCTAGAATCACCAAAAGAATTTAAAAGATTCCTTCCAAAATAGAGAAGAATAAAAAAATATTACTTGATTATGGGTGCAATATATTAATTAGATATACATTGGTCATTAAAAATGTAAGTTGTATTGGGTATCTTACATTTATAGGAAAAGTTGAGAGACCAAACTAGACATGATTTTGACATGTGCATTGATTATATGTGATGATACAACTAGTAATATGATGATAGCACATGAAATACATAAGAACTTCTAGAAGAATTATGACCTTCATACATAACAATTAACATGTAAGAACATGTGAAATTCTTTTAAACTCTAGGAACAAGTTAGATAATATGCTGCTAATTGTTGAACTAGATAGGGAAATCTCCAACTACCAAGATCAGTCAAATGAACTAAATAGAATAAAAAACCAAGGATCGTGGCTATAAATAAATGGACAACATTAGAACATGAAAAGTTGGTAGAAATAAATACTATCATTAGAGGATCTTGATTGAAACTTTCATTCTGCAGGTAAATACATGATTATATTTGTCATATCAAAGATGTATAAAATTTATTTCTGCTCTTTGCATCTCTTCTATCATATTGTTCAATATAAAGTTAGTGTTGTGACTTCTAATTAGAGAGTACATCATTATTGGAGAATCACTAGCTAATGATGAAGAGAAATGACTCCTCTAAGGCTATGTGGTAACACCTCCCACTTGATATTGTTCTTTTTCTTGTTTCAAGAAAAAGAAAACTTCTATTTAATAATTTACATTTTCTTTCATGTAGTATGATACCTCTTTCTACTTTTCTTAGATTTCCCTTAAATTATCATAAAAATGACTTCATAATATCATCTAAGAAAGTATATGATTTGTATTTTCTCTTATATTAGAATATTAAAAAAATTCTCATTCTTTTTATCAAATCCAACATTCTCATAATTATTAAGTAATTGACTAATTGAAAAATGTTCTTCTTCATTTCAATTATGAAAAGAATAATATGCATTTTACAAATAGTACCTTACTATTTTCCTTATGAAAAATATTTGTCTCCAAAATGAATGGATTCAATTTTTATAATTTATCTTCATAATCCACTATTTATTTCTAGTCATATTTACATCAACTATTTTTAATATCATTTTGTTGTCACCTTCTTTAGAGTTTTGTTGATTTATAATTTTCACAATATTATAAGAAATCTAATTGATGACAACTAATTTTCCACAATTGAAATTTTGATTACTGTTGCGATTTATGAAGTTTTTTTAAAAGACATTTATTAGTCAAGAAGTCTCATAAGAGACTACCCAAAACTGTGTAAACATTTTTTGTATGAATTACATGAATATTTAGCAACAAAAAATGAGCTCATTGTAACTACTAGAAACCCACTGAAAGGATTACCCAAGACAATTATGAAAAAAGAAGTAGAAAACATAATGGCACTGTCTATACAGAGACCAAAATGCACTTTTATTAATTAATTTAAAAATTATGTATAAATTTTTTATGAATTTTAATTTCCTAAAAAAAACACACAAATTGATTATGCAGGTGCATTTTGGCCCCTCCATAGCCAAAATTTGACTTGCATGATCTTTTTTTCCCTTGAAGTGATCTTTGATCTCTATATATGAGCTAATATTCGACAATCTCTAAAGATATTTGTTTAATCATATTCATAAAATTGTTATACATAATTTTTAAATTAATTAATAAAAGTGCATTTTGGTCCTTGTATAGACAGTGCCAAAAGATTGACGCTATACCATATGCAATGCTGGTCGAATTGGTATTTGGTGTTTCAAAAGTACTATAACCTAGACTTAGACTTTTATAGTACTTTTGTAGTTTTTGTATTTTGCAATTTTCTATTGGCATTGCGAGATGCACATGTTTACATTACATTTTTTTTAATCATCCACATCATTGATCACATAGATGATAAGTTGTGCTTTTAGTGATGATCATATATGCACAATGGCTATAATATGATGTTACATGATGACATTTTGTTTTTTCACATGGGGATATTGATTATGTTTATTTTGATGTAGTTAGTGAGATTTTGTATGTATATGCCAATGGTTATTGAGATGTTATTATTGTATTTGCCTAGGCAATATATTATTGCATTCAATTCTTCACAATTAGTGTATTAATTCTATTCTTTTGCACCAATGAACCATAAGTATTTTCCACCAATTGAATATTTCTAAAGTTTTGATTTTAATTTATTAATTTTTTATATTATAAGATTTATTTATCTCAAATTCTATTGGCTCTAACAATTTTGTGTTATAGGAGCCCTTTTCTTAGAATTCCTCCATATTCATTTTTTTTGGCTGAATTTTCACCAACAAATATTAATATTAATATATTTAAAAAATGAAACTAGAATATAATTGTATTAAAATAAAACTATATAATTATATAAATAAATCTATTAATAATATATCACAAATATATATAAATTTTTGTAATATATTATTGTGAGTTTTTAAATAACATTATAATTTATGATATATATATATATATATAAAATTATTATTTAAATTATATAAAAAATATAACTATATAATATATATAGAATATAATAATATAATTTAATATTTTGTAATACAATTTTATCATTAATATTTTAGAATATGTCATAGGTATATAATTTTTTTCAAATGTCATGTAATCTTTAAAAAATATTTATGTCATAAACATTATAAAAATTATTCTTATTTAGGATTCAAGTTAAAGTTAAGAATTTTAGATTCACACTATTACATTCTATTGATACAGTATTTCACCCAACATTAATTGGTCGAACACAATATTCACTCTTAATTAATTTTCACTAATCAGAAATAACTAATTTATAACTTATTATATTTATATATTTTTATATATATATATATATATATATATATATATCTTTTACCATCATTAAATTCTATTACTTCTATAATATTAATATAGATAAATGAAAAATAATAATAGTAACTAATGCTAAAACATTTTAAAAAATTTATTTCAAGTAACTAATCTATTACCATTATAATAAAATTTCTAAATTTATTATTTAAATTTTCAACTAGTGCCAAAATTATAACAGAAAATACAAGCCAGCACTTGTTGATATTGTGTTTTATAATGCTTAGTTATTGTTTTATTTAAGATTTTGATTTATATATGTTCTAAATATTATAAAGTGTTATTTGATACTTGAAATCATCATTTATGATGTTTATTAGGGATTAGATATAAAAGTAATAGTTTGGTAACATTTGAATATGGTAATTAATAGAAGATAGATGTGACAAAGTGGAGGGTGGAAAATGTGTGTGTGATGGTAAACAAGTGTCACATAGTGGCATGTATTTGGTGGAATTTATAATAGCTTAATTAGATAGAGTAGTAAATTAAAAATTTGATAAAATTTAATATAATTTTATTAATATTTCATTAATAGTATAAAATTTGATTATTAGGAAAAAATAATTTTAAATAAAAAAATTATAATTAAAAATAATCTGTAATTACTATATAAATGTCATGGTACTATTATAACTAATTGAATTGTATCTTAAAGTATTAATATTTTATTTAAACTAAGAAAATATTATATAAAATATTCTTCATAAAATATAGTCACAAGTTATTATAAAATAAAAATATATTATTAAAATAATTGTGTGATAAAGTAACATATTATTGATTTAATAGTTTTACATAAAAATATATTTTTCTCCCATTTTTGTATTGGGTGACGATTTCAAATTTTCTTTCAGGTTCTTTCCCAAATGAACCCTTGAACATGTTTTTATTTTAAAAATATATATAGTGGCTTCATCCATTTTATTTAAAAAAAAAAAAAAACAAAAACAACATATTTTTACATTCTAAAATATCGAGTAGTGAATCTGCTCCTATAAGACCCAAATTTATGAGCCAATGAAATTTGAATAAAATATTTTTCTTAATTTTAAAAATTAAAAAATTCATAAATAAACATTATAAAACTTAAAAGTTAAAATTAAAATGACAAATACTTACATCTAATTTCTTGAGACAAAATGATTAATAACTAGTTAAGTACACCTAATTGCAATAATATAGCCTAGGCAAATACAATAATAGATGTGACAAAGTGTTTTAAATCCAAATGGAAATATGACTCTATTAGTGAGAAAAACTATGCATTGACTAAATCTCAACTAGGTAACACTTACATTGAACCAAATTGAATTCCCTAATTAAGATTACATTAGAATTAATCCTCGCTTAAACCTTAATTATATATTTAACCCTAACCTAACCCTAAATATGGTTTAAGAGATTGTGGTAGGGTGCAATAGCTCTTATAATAGAGTTTTTCAAAACATGCTAGAACTCTAACACTAATAGGGTAGGGTAAGAAATTATATACTAATCAATCCTTAACCCTAACCCTAACATTGAAACAAATTAGACCCAATTTAGTCTTAAACACTAAAATGAATTGTTACTCTTCACTTAACTACATTAAATATAACCCTAATCTAAATTATATTCAATTTAATCCCTAACAATGCCAAATAAAATGAAACCACAATACTAAATTAAAGTTAACTTACCAAAATGAATCTTCAAATTAATTGAACTTTTACTAAGGTAAATTGAAATATTATTATGAACCTTAAAAATAAAATTAAACTAAATTTAAACTTAAATAAACCATAATTCATACCAAACTAAATATTAACTTTGAATATAATTGAACAAAAGTTCATTGAAATAATTGTACAACTATATAATAATGGAATGGGTATGACTTTAAATTTGACATTATTAATATATTCTTTCCAGTCTTACATCCATAGGCCTCTTGAAAAAAAAAACCTTGAAATTTTTCTTGTATGTAAAACAAACCCTAATCATAGTAGAGCACTGGTCCAAATTGAACTCTAGCCATAAGAATTCATTAAATTCATAGATACTCAACAAAATAATATTAAATCCTAATTCTAAATGTAATGAAACAATAGATACTAAGTTCAACCATATCCTATAGAAAAAACAAGTGCCACGTAGTGGCATGTACTTGTGTAATAGATTAGAAATTAATTACAATATAAGGTTAGGACTAAAATTAATTTCATAATCTATTTAATTAAAAATTTAATTTAAAAGAAAAGTAAAATAGATTTTTTCTAATTCTCTTTAAATTATTGAATAAATGACATTCAATTTAAATTTTAAATTTTAAATAAACATAATATTTGTAAAGGGATGATCCTAAAGCTTTGCTCTCTTAATCGAAAATGTCGAACTTTCTCAAAGCAATGAAGAACCTAGGAAAGAAGTTCCTGCAAAAGTGATGGAAGAGGAATGCATTTTTTCAGGGGAATTATTGGCAGAGATCTCCTCTAGCCAATGGCTGAATACGGCACCAAAATATTCCCCAAAACAAACAAAATGATCGATTTTCATTTAAAACGAAAAATAGGTTTGAGGTTTTAAATAATCTCGTAGGAGAGCCTATGAACCAGAAAGGGAATAGAGGGCAGAAATGGCAAAAGAAAGAGAATAGCTGCATGGATTCAAGTTCGAAAACTCCCTTCGCACATTCAGAGGTACATGAAATCCCAAATCATCATTCATTTTTCATGCTTGAACATTTGGATAACCAAATCCGAGTCTTCAATTCAACAAAATATGCATGGTTGGAGCCCCTCAAAAATCCTTTAAGTCAACCATATCCAGCAATGCCCTAGCTGGTAAGGCATCCATCAAATTCTGATTCACCCCCGTCTTATATTCCTTCGCACTGTCGAACCCATAATAAAACCCCTACATCAAACCCTAGTCAACCTGCTGGATCGTGTAAAAATATGAAAGAGCCATCTAGGATTTCAATTAGAGAAGTCGAAGACCCCTGGGATAAATGCCTTAAGGGAGGAGTCTTCACAATTTGGAATGGTCCACAATGAGATCTCCCTCTATTTTCCGATTGGTTGGAGGAAAACTGTGAAGACCATGTAAGTATTTCCTATTTTTTAGATAATGTTCTATATTTACAATGTTCAAAGAATCTATCAAAAAAGAGTTTATGTTAGTCTCTAAATGTTTTTTTGATGGCTATTATGTTAAATTCATAGAATGGTCACACAATTTTAGTGTAGAAAAGGTAGAATGTATAGTGCCTTTTTGGTTTATTTTGCCGTCTCTTCCTCTAGAACTATGTCAAGAAGATATTATTAAATCTATAGGGTCTGTAGTTGGAGAGGTGAAAGGTATTGATGCATCTTTTTATTGTTGTAATAGTGTCAAGATACAAATTAATGTCAATTATAATCATCCATTTGAATTTAAAATAGAATTCATAACAAGTAAAGCTAAGTATGATATCCTCTTTTAGATTTATAAAGGGAAAATAGTTGACATTTTAAAATTTGATGAATTACATAAGATCATGCCCAAAATAGTTCCCTTTACCTTTGATTTTAGAAGCAAGTTCCCCTAGATAAGAATTATGAAAAATAGAAGAATTCGAGAACTCAAAGGACAAAATTCTCCAACAAAACATCAAATAGTTCATACAAATCAAAAGGAGGTGATGGAACCCAAAGGCACAAAGGAACGTTTACTAGAAAAAAGAAGGCTTAAATCAGTAATAGTATCTAAGCCTAAGGAAAAGAAAGAAATGGGAATGGATGGTATATCCACAAAAAGATAGAAAGGAAAAAATAAAAAGGAAATGAATAAGATTGTTAGGGATATTGTCATGTCCCCTTTTTAGCGACATAATTCCTACGATAGATTTGCCTATCATCAACTGTCATAGGCAAATGATTTTGGAGAGAGAGAGTCATCTTGTCGCAAGAAGATTGCATTTTGCAACATCCGGTAATTGGGGCCTGCATGTTCTAATGTTGAATTAAGATTGCACTTTAATTTAATAAAGTTATTTAATTTTTAATAAGTTATTAGATAATAAAAGTGCATTATAATAAGACATTATAAAAGACGATTCTGGAAGCTTCCAGTGACTTCTCAAAAAAAAGTGAATAAATAGAGGACAAGAGTCACCCATTTGGACAAGCATTTTTGTGGATTCGACTTCTATTTCAGTTGGAGCAATTTGTAGTCACTTGGTCTACAAATTCTCAATTTATCTTTGGGAACGAAAACTCCCATCGATAAGCAATTTTGAGGGTGTGAAATATCACCTGAATTATTGCAAATTGGACGTGACGGTACAGTCATTTCATTAGGGCAAAAATCTGGGGCCTAAGGCTAGTATTAAGGATTCAGTTCAGTAGAGATTGTTAGCAGTGAAAAAATTGTATGAAGGAGGAGGACCGGGCTTATAAAGAATTTCCTCATATCACAGTCCAGGCAGTGGAGGCACTTTAAAACATTACCTAATATCATCGCCGATTTTCCATGAGAATCGTGGCACTTTTCCTTGTAGGCGGATTCGATTTAGATCAGCTAGGCACCGTTTAAAGGTTAGATATTATCACACAGGGTTAGACGGATTGGCAGGTAGGCCAAAAGAATAATTAAGATCGTCAGTGTTCGTTACCTGTTTGGGAGTTAGAAGATTATAAGGAAATTGCAAGAATAATTTCACAGGTCAAGAGATTAAATGTGAATTCTTCTAGACCTGGCGGAAATCAATCTGTAGCACAATTTGTATCAAATATTGGGTGACTCGCTTGATAGCTGGGAATGACTTTTAGATACCATTTTGATTTAGCCGACTAGTTTGCCATTATAACTGGAGTAAGATTGCACAAACCATATAGCAATTTGAGATGACATCAACATGATTTTTTGTAAAGAGTTGACAGGAACAGACCCAAATCCATCAGTAGCTTCATCAGCAGGCTTGCAGTCAGACATGGAGGAGTGCATTCATGCCTATGATGATCCATTGGAAAATCTCAGGTTCTTCCTGTTGGTTTCATTGTATGAAAACTAAGTATGGACATTGTTATTCATTTACCTTTTGATATTACCATTGAAGTGTCACAGATCTGATTGTTCCCCTAAATATTGTTGGTTTTTTAAATTTATCAGTACACCTATTATAACCATTCTATAAGGAGGATCTATTTGAGATTTAACAGTTACATATTAAGTATTTAACAAATTTGACATAAGCTTAGTATTAGGGTTTTTGGTGGCCTTTATAAAAAGTGTCATTTCAGATATAGGCAGAACTAAGAATGGTAAATTTGGCAATTCATAGATATAGCAAATAATTAGAATTGAAGTAGCAAATGTCTCAGAAAATATTGTGACAACAATCATAAAAACCACAAACAAGGAAATAAAACAAGAGGAGACTATATACACTACCCAAACAGACCTCGAAGAAGGAAGCAAAGGAATGGGTAATGAAAAAATGAGGAAACATTTAGAACTAAACATTAGAGAAGGTTCTCTATTACAGGAGAATTTGAAAGAGTCTGCAAAGAAGGACAAAGTTAATTTCTCCCTAAGTACGAATCAAATAGGGGAGGTGAATCAAAATGAGGAAACATTAATACAAATAAGAGAGATAGATAAAAGAGCTAAAGAAATAAGTGAATCACAACTCAAAGTATCAGAAACAACCGAGACTCATGATTTAGGTGAAGCAGAAAATGATCTTCTTTTATCCTCACCAAAGACTAGGATGAAAGAAAGTACTCTGAGGAAAGATAGTCAGGTTTTTCAGCAGTAGACACTAAGCATAAATTCTGAGGCAGATTTATCCACTAGTAGAAATAAGAGACCCAGAGGAGCCTCCAAATTCTAGCAAACACCTAATAATCATTGCACTTCACCTTTTACTCTAGTGGATAACTAGCCAAAGATGCAGGGCAAGGATATAAACTCAGGAAGTTTGAGTTTGAAAGATGTTCAGAATTTTCTAAACAAGGAGCTAAAATCCCTCCAGAGGCAGGTGTGTCAGAGATAGATGATAAGAATCTTGAGTAGCTATCTAAGGAACTAATTCAGGTCTTCAATTTTGATAATATAAATAATAGAACTATCTCTCACAAAGAGGAATTGATTCAAAAAATCATCAAATTGGGGGGGAAGATTATATAGTTGATGATCTCCGAAGAGATTTATTAAAAATTGAGATGGAGGACAGTCTCATGGAGTAGGATAAGTTGAGTTGGAACAAATTAAAAATTGCTCAAGAAAAGGACAGGACAAATATAGGAAATTTGGTGGAACACAATCATGTGGCACTAGATAAAGAAGACATTGGGAATAAGATATGAAGAGAACTGGCGAAAGAGGAGTTTGGAAAAATAGGGGATACTTTGATTTCATCAGCAAATGACCTAGATGAATATCAACAAGAACTTGGATTACATATGAATTAGGAAGGACTGAGTTCTCCAATTTTTGGTAAGCTTAAAGGAAGAAGAGGAAGGAAAACATTGATGGAGCTACGAGAGACTGAAGGACTTTGCAGGGAACAGAGAAAAATTGATGAGCTTCTAATTATGGGGAAGGGGAAGTGCCTTCCCAAGGCACCATGAGGATCACAACATGGCATGCTAGGGTCCTAAACGCCCCTAGCAAAAAAAGACTAATTTAAAAAAAAATCTAAATAATTTTAATTCAGAGATCATCTTAATACAAGAAACAAAATTAAACAAGTTAGAAGGTTCCAAACTAAATAAGATGCTAGGTTTTTGGGATTCAGTCTTTTTAGATGCAATGGGTGCATCTGGTGGTCTAGGTATTATTTGGAATCCGAAGAAAATAGATTTGTAGCATCTAGTAAGTAGTAATAATTGGATGTGTGTTAGTATAAAGAGTTTAAAAGCAGACATCAAAATTTATTCTAATCAATGTGTATGGACCAAACAGTCTAATAGGGAAATAAGCAGTGTGGGATGAATTAGGTTTGGTTCTACAAAATTATAAAAATAGTCATGTCATCATGGGTGGTGATTTCAATACTATTATAAGCCTGGATGAAAAAGTAGGAGGTATACATCAACTTACATCTTCTTCTTTAGAATTTAAATCATGGGTAGATAAAAAATGCCTGGTATAAATCTTGTTAAGTAATGGTACATTTACTTGGAATAATAAAAGAAAGGATAATGCTTTTACTGCAAAAAAGCTACTAGATTTTTTATAGTAGGTAAAATTAAAGATTATAATAGAGACCTCCAATAATCCATTCTGCCTTATGCAAGCTCAGATCATTTTCTTGTGTGCATGGAGATATCTAAACCATCTAAACCCCTTAGAAACTGATTCAAATGTGAAAAAATGTGGTTTCAAGACCCAAAATTCCTTGAACTCGGTAGGATGTGGTGGTCACAAGCGAGTTTTGAGGGATCCAAAATGTTCATTTTTACCTCTAAGCTCAAAATGTTAAAAGAAAACATTTTAAGATGGAACAAAGAGCACTTTAATGATATTTTCAAAGAAAAATTGGAGATTGAAGCAAAACTAAAAAACTTAAATCAAGAGACAATTAGATTTGGCATGAATTATGAGAAATACCTTCTAGAAGATGAATTATGCGAAACAAGAAGATATCCTTTCAAAAGAGGAAACCTTTTGGACACAAAAATCTAGGGAGAAATGGTTGGATGAGGGACATTACAATACAATTTTTTTTCATAATTCAACCATTTATAATAGATCTTGAAATAGAATAAGTAGTATTACAAATGCACTAAGTTCACACACAAAAAATCAACAAGAAATAGTAGATACATTTGTCTCCCATTTTAAAAATTTACTCAACAACTACAAAGAATCGAATAGGGAGGCCCAGTCTAATATGCTCAAATTTATCCCAAAACTGATTACACCTAAAGATAACAAAAATCTCAACAGACCAATTACACTAGAGGAAGTTCGATCTATAGTTTTCAATATGAATCTTGACAAATTGCCAAGGCTTGATGGTTTTTAGGCGTTTTCCTTCCAAAAGTGCTAGGACATTTTAGGGGAAGACTTATGGAAAGCCATTGAAGCATCACAAAATGGTAGATCATTGTTGGTAGAAATCAATTATTCTTTCATTACTTTGATTCCTAAGAAGGATGGGCCAGAACATCCTGGAGACTTCTACCCTATAACATTGTGCAACACAATTTACAAAATCTTTTCAAAAGTCTTGGCTAATAGCCTCAAGGATTTTCTACCAAAATTGATCTCTGAAGAACAAACAAGTTTTTTTCTAGGGAGATCTATTTTGGATGGCATTCTTATTATTCAAGAAACCATCCATTCGGCAACCAAAGCTAAGGAACCATGCATGTTTATGAAACTAGATATACAGAAGGCCTATGAAATGGTAGATTGGCATTTTCTTTGCAAGGTCTTAGAAGCATTTGTCTTTTCTCATCAGTGGATTAATCTAATCTTCAAGTTCATTTCCATGCCCAAGATGTTTGTTCTAATTAATGGGACTCTAGAAGGTTTTTTCAAAATATCTAGGGGTATTAGATAAGGAGATCCACTATCACCTTCCCTTTTTATTATAATGGCTGAAGCTTTTGGTAGAGTAGTTTCAGATGCATATATGAAATGAAAGATCTTGGGTATCATTGTGACTCAAAATGTTCCTAACATAACCCACCAACAATATGTAGATGACACTATTTTACCTAGCAAGAGTTCTGTTCAAGAGGCTTTGGATTATAAAAGTATTTTATAGGCCTATGTGGATGCTTTAGGTCAGAAGGTGAACAAAGAAAAATCAAAGATATTCTTTCTAAACACCAATCTAGACATGGAAAATCAGATTTGTAGGATCATGGGCTATAAAAAGGGTTTATTTTTGAATTTCCCTGGAGAAGGGTTCAAAATATAGCAAAGTTTGGTTGGATACAATTGAGAAGGTGGATAAGCGGGTTGGAAGCTAGAAAAATAAATGGCTCTCTAAGGTTGGTAAAATTACAAAGATTAGATTAGTCCTCTCAGCCATTCCAATCTTCCCTATGGCCTGTTTACCCCTCTGGATGTCCTCAAGATTTGAATCCAAACTTAGGAATTTTTTATGGAAAGATAAAGAAGAGGATAAGAAAGTTGCCCTTATAAAATGGGATAATCTATGCAAAACAAAAGAATGTGGGGGGCTAGGGATTGAAAAGCCCCAATGGAAAAATGAGGCCCTGGGAGCAAAACTAATTTGGAGGTTATATAAGGAATTTGATAAAAAATGGACCAAGATTATATATAATAAATATCTTAATTTGATAGACTTGAAGTTTCTGTTTAGAATGAAAAGATTGCCTAAAGGATCAGAGTGTTGGAAATTTATGTCTAAGTGTCGGAAACTCATTAGTGAATTTTTAACTTGGGATGTGGGGTTGGGTGATAAAGCTATATTTTGGAAAGACTAATGGGATGGGCTCCCCCCGATTGAGTCCTCCCCTAGTATTGATATTCTTAAACAAAGGCTAACATCTATGTGGGGAAGTAAAGTAAAAGATTATAAAATCAAGGAGGTCTTGGATGGGGTCCTGAAATGGAAGAGGTGTTCGTTGGATGAGAGAGATATAGATTTAGACTCATTCAAGGCCTTTGAGAAGATCATTTCCAACAGAAACATCAACCAATCTAAAAGGTCAGACAACCTCATTTGGGTTGGATCAAAGGATGGTACATATAGTGTGAAACAAGGATATAAGACTATCATTCAATCTCAGAGATGGAATAAGGTTGATATTCTGCTAAATTTGTGTTGGGATGTTGCATGTCTTTTGAAGGCTGGTTTCTTTTTATGGCTAGTTCTACAAAATAAGGTTCTGACTGCTAATAGATTATCAAGATTTGGCATTATAGGTCCTTATTCATGTGTTATATGTAAAGAAAGTGATGAAAATGTAGATTGCCTATTCCTTAACCGTCCTTATGCTCACAACTATTGGGAATGGCTTAGGGCTTGCATTGGTTTGTGGGGTCTATAACAAGCTTTGGAATATCTGCCCCTCAATAGTGGTATCGAAATTGTGGAAGGAGAGAAATTGCGATATTTTTTGAGAAAAAGAACTGAATATTGATAGGTTTTTACTAAAATTTGAAGCATCAATAGTGGAAGTGTTAAATGCTCATCTCAGGGAATCTTCTAAAGAAGAAGGCTAATTCTCCTTTTGGGATGGACTTGTGAAGAAGAAAATGTCCAATATTATCAATCTGCCATTGCTTTACTCATATAGCAATAAGGAGGCAAGGGATAATTACAAGTGGGTCCCTCCTCCTCAAGGATGGCATAAATTGAATTTTGATGGTGTGGCAAGAGGAAATCTAGGAACAACTAGAATCAGATGCATAATTAACGATGATTGTGGCAAATGGATAGCAAAGATAGCTTTGCCTCTGCCTCCTTCATCCAACAACCTATCAGAACTAGAAGCTCTTGAGAAAGGTTTACAACTTTGCTATAAACTAGGCTTATCAAAGATTATCGTTGAAGGTGATTCTCAGATTTTCCTCAATGTAGTTAGAAAGAAAAAGACTCCGAATTGGGTTCTAAACTCAAAGCTTCAAGAAGTTATCATGTTATTAGATAATTTTTAGGAAATTCAAATTGTTCATATATTCCAAGAAGGTAACATGAAAGTAGATGGGTTAGCAAACAACGGTGTAGATGGTGAAATAATATTGATACATAATATTTAATATTTAATAAATAAAATAGAATATATAACATATAATAGATAGCAACCTTAGTAACCACTGCCATATTGGGATATTACATAATCAAAATTGGTTATAATAGCTAAAATAGAAGTATAAGGATTCTATCCAATACGGCAATTCATTTGACATAATCCTTCCTTAGTCTTCTTCGGATTACTCTCCACCTTCATATAAGGATTATCCTTAACCTAAGGGAAGGATTATGTCTATCCATTTTATAAATTCTCTCTCTCATAATTTTGTTCAACTCCCATCATTAGGAGGCATTGAAGGAATCCCAGTACTCCTACTTGAGTCCCAAACATCATGCTGCTTTAGTACGTTGAGCAAGGGTATCCTCACATGTGAGGTCTTAATAATATCTAGCATGATTGTAAGAGATCATGGCCGAATTAAGGCTTTTATTGCAAATAAAGAAGACATAAGATGAGTTGGAGTTTAGTTCGTGGAGCTACTATAGGACACTTCTCAATAGCAACTCCCAGTATCACTACCCTTGGGTATCCTATTTTCTACTCGGATGGAGACAAATATTCATGTTTTTCACGTGACTAAAAATAGGACCATGGCTTTTCTAGGGCAGGTTAAACCCGAGAGATGGATCTATCTTCTAAGATCTACAAATGACATGACTTGCTTTGCGGTTACTAGGTCCATAGGTGAAGGTGTTTTTAATTACAATACAACTTGGAGAACCAATAGCACCATAATTGGTTACTTCATTGGGGTTATGATAGGGAAAATATTGGGAAAGAGGACATAGTGAGACTCTATTATGATATATTTAACCCTATTTGGAGGAAGGTATTGAGAAGGCGGTACATAACATTGATGATAAATACAAAATCCCATTACCCGAGAAGTACATGGGCCTACCCCTGGGAGCTGCTGATTTAGAGATGACCCCTCATCGACAATCCCTCATTATTAGGGAAAGCCTGGCCTTTTATAGGGAATGACCACGTATGGAAGCCACTATCAACTTCCTCTTCTGTTGGAGAAGGATTATTGTAGATGTGAACAACAAGTGGGTTACTAATTATCTCAAACTATACAATGTATATGTGCAGCTGAGAGTGGTTTTTGATGACCTCAATGCTCTGGAATTCTACACCATTAACTTGGAAAAGATAAGTAGAGCCAAGGTTAATTTTGAATTACCTCCCTATCTTGCCATGGATGAATCAGAAGGAGTCAAGCTAATGAGGTTTGAAAACAAATTAGGGTTTGAACAATACTTTCCTTATGTATAATACTATATATAGTACCTTGGGTTTTTTTTCTGGTCCCAAGAATTCTGAAATATTAGGTGTGAGAAGGAAACTTGTATTTTGAAATCTCAAGACTTATAAAGACTTATTATATGTAATCACTAGTTGTTGACTCTTTCGGCCCAGTATGGGGTTTTTGTATGGTTATATGCTACTTTGATAGAATGCAAAGATTAATATAAAGGAAAGTAGGAGATGGTTGTATAGAATAGGGCTACATGTGACTTGATGAGATCTTTCATGTTTGCAAATAATTATTATGGATTTTTATCTGAGTGATTTCTAAACTTTTTGCATCTAGTTTCCTGATGTGACAAGCACTGATTACTGAGTTTGCATAGTAAATATCCAGAAGGTTCAAATTCATTACATGTTTTGGATCAAGCAAAGGAGGAATTTCAATTTGCTGAAGGAGAGATGTTGGATATGAGTTTTTAGCAGAAGTTCTTTTTTTTTTTTTTTTTTTTTGTATAGTATGGTTTCAAATCAAGTAGCTAGATAATGAATTTAAGAAAAAACTCTCTAGAGTTTGATGTGGCAACTTTTTTACATATGCTGATTTTTGGTGCTTTAGATTAAGAACAGGACCAAGACTGTGTTTGAATAATTCTTTTGGTGTTTTAAGGAATCGATATGATTTTAGTTTTAGAATTAATTGGCAAGATGATAACATGATCTAATGTGGTAGAATTTATGGTGAGGATGACTTAGTACTTATGATATTTTCAAATTGGGTATGCTTTCTCATAGATAAAGAATTGAAATTATCATTCCAATCTAATGGTTTTCTTTCATATCCATATTTGAAATTATCATTATTTAGGGTTCAGGTTTTTTTATCAGGTAGCATTCTATGTATGACTCTTTCCTCTCATGTAAGTTCTCATAAGCCTTGTTAGTATGGGGGGAATGGATTTCTAGGGGAATCTCTTGTAGTCATCCTATTCCAGACTCAGCTCATAAAAGACTTGGTTGTAATAGCTCAGACCTTAGAATTAAAAGATTTCACCCTGGATTACAGATTTGGTATGGCCATTTGTAATGGGCTTTCAAGTCTATGCAGTGCTCTATATCAGTTCTCTGAGGGAGAATCCCATCTTAGTAATCTAGTATCAGGTTTTTGTTCTCTGCCCTATTTATAGCCATATTCCTGCATCTTCACAAGGTTGGTTTAATAGCATTTTTTATTTTTTATTTTTGTTTTCTTACTACTCCCAGTGTTGGCTTCAGCAAAATCAATATCATATCTTTTGTCTGGTTTGGTATGTTTTCTTGGTAATAGGTGGGTGTGAATCAATGCAATTTTTATAAAATGGGAGGTTGAAGGTAGGGGCTTCTTCTATGGTTGGCCCGTTCATTCTCTTCCTTTTTTATATTTTCTTTGTTACATGAGGATGAGGTTATGATGTCCCTTTTTGTATGCTCTCAATCTAAATATGTGGGGTGCTAGATTATGTTTGTAGATATTCGAATTAGAATGACAAGTGATTTTTAGTTTATGGGGATATTTGATCACAATCAAATGGTGTGGGAGAGCATGTTTCAAATGGATAATCTTCTTTGATTTAGATATTGATATTTAAATGATTATAGATCTCTTAATGCTTAATGTGGATAATGCAGTATGATATGGACTGATTAATGTTCTCAATAGATGAGGTATAGACAGAAGAGTTAAAATTTCTAAAAATTACATTATTTACTATGGCAACATAAGGTGGTAATATAAGTATTTTGATCCTTTCTTGTCCTCACTATCTTTTTCGATTATCGGTCTATTTAAAACAACTTACATGACAGGGTTGATAATTGTCATTGGATCAGTTTAAGGATGAACTAGATCTTTCGAATTGTGGTGCAATTTCCTTTGTTTGTTCACTAACCTTTTTTGGTGTTTAGCTAGTTGGATAGCTTCTATGTTCAATAGATTCATCTTGATGTAGGTTGAGGTTAGTTATGGTATTCTATTTATTCGGTAGCAATTCATTAAAGACCTAATGTGATGTAATTTATTGTCAAGGGTGTACCCCCATATTGATCGCAATGTAATTATAATACAAACTAGGTATTAGTTCACTGGGGTATGCACCTTTTATTATATGTAATAATATAGGACTTTTGTCCTAGGCTAGACTGGAAGTTTTTTTCTCTGTTCTTTCCTACCAATGCCTGTTTGAATGGTGTAAGCTTTTTTAATTCATCATTTTAATTAATAAAATTTACTATGGCCTTTGGCCATTTACCGATCAAATAAAAAAATAATTTTAATTTTAAAAATGATATTTTTTTAATAAAAGTTTTTAATATGTATAAATTTTCTATAGATATTTTATGTTATAATTATGCAATATACAGTTTCAATTTTCTACTAGATTTATAAAATGAATCTTATTATCCAACATTTCTCCAAAAGTTACAACAATTAAGTATAATATATATTTAAAAAGAAAACTTTTAGTTTTACAATTCTTTTATATAATATGTTAAATAATAAAAGGAGTATAACTATATGACTTTTTATTATTATTGCAATTACAAATACAACTTCGTATTAGAAATAGAAAGATGACAAAAATAATCATATAGTTATTTTATTAATTTCATAATATTTAATGAGTTATTTTGTACATAATAATATCATTAACATCAAAAATAAAAATAAAAATACTATTTGAATATATTTTTTCTTTTTTTAAATTAAATAATTGAGAGAACAAAAAAGAGGTACAGTATCAAAAGAGGGGAGGGGACAAGCCTCAACCACCCAGATCAAAGTCCAACAATCAGCTAGAAATAGCCAACTAACACATTAAGTAGCAATTCTAACGAGATTACAAAAAGAGGACATAGAAAAGCTATTCCAAAACATCATCATGATCATTGAACCAGGTTGTCTATCCCAGCTCTCCTTCCATCCACATGACTTTCTTCCGCTCGAGAGTGTGAGCAAAGAAGTCATGTTCATTAGAAAAGGGGCCTCTATTCTCATGTATTTACTTGAGAAACTCCTTAAGAGCTTTTCCAAAAGCAGTCTGTTTATCAAGAATGTTGGCCAATTCCATCCTATGCTTCATCTCATAAATGAATATCGTAGTGAGCCCATCATGGAGGAATCTTTTTAGCTTGTCCATCTTGAGCTTCATAATGCAAGAAATCTACAAGACAATCTTAAAACGGATGAGTTTCAAATGAAACAAAGTAAGGGATCTACCAATATCTTGAAATTTGTCCTCATTTCTACATTTTCAAATAAACCAAAGAATGTTAGAGGATAGAATGTTCTAGAAAAAATTAGCATCCTTTTTAAAACCAAATAAGTTGCCAAGAATGGTATCTAAAACAGGAACCTGATCAGCTATAGAAATTCCAAAAAACTTCCATATAATCCTAGCAAATTGACAAGTAAAGAATATATGTCTTAAATTTTCAGGAACTCTGCAAATAGTACAAAGTTCAGCATCACCAATATGATTTTTAATAGGAAGTCTATGGAGAAGGAGCTGCCATTTAAAATGTAAGATTTTAGGGGGAATATGTGATTTCCAAAATCTATCAAGAATTTTTTGCCATTCAAGAGAGTTCAAGTTCATATACCAAGTGGTATTAAGGTTAGAAATGAAAATGAAAAGTCATTCTTATCAATGCATTTCCTATTAACATCAACATTTCTTATCTTTAAAATTAGTAAATTATATTTATATGAACCATGCCTTACAAGGGCGGTGCCATTTAACCAATTATATTACTAATTGAAAGTGAATGTAAATCAACATATTAATTGAAAGGCTACATTAAAAAAACTAAGCAATGTTAAAATCTTCCCAAAAAAAAATGAATATGAGTAGGACCAAATTGATTGAGCCAATCATAATTGAAATAAATCAATTATATAACATTTATAAGTAATAAATATTTATGACAACTTTAGTAATAATCAAATCAAATATGGAAAAAATATAATTTAATAACTAGTTTGTGAGTGCAAAACTATTGATTAATTGAATAGAGGTGAATGCAATAGTATTGACTATGCCAAGTACAATAACAAAAATCAACGAAAATGTCAAATTAAAATAAATCATACATGACTTAAACGAAATAAATACAAAATGCAATGAGCATAAATAAACAAATTGGCATCCAAATTTTCCTAGTTCTATTTACATTATTATAACTAAAACTAATGTTCCTTTCCATAATAACAATGATCTAATAAGGATTTGAACCTTGGTGGGAATGACAAATAAACTATATAGATTAAAGATTGAAGCCTTAATAACTATCAGCTTCTTCTTATATATTATAGAATACATATGAACTAGTTAACTTACAATAAGAAAAACCAACATCAAACAAAGTAAATAAAATTTAATTGGAAAACTTACATTGATTCTTTTATATATTATAGAATACATATAAGCTAGCTTATTTGCAATAAGTGAAACCAACATCAAACACAGTAAATAAAATTTAATTGGAAAACCTACAACGATTACAGTAAGGAAAATTTAATTGTTAAAGAGTGGAATATGAAAAAATATATATGTTACAAGATTGGAGGAGAAACAAGTAGAGAACATGATGTAAGAAGAGCCGCCACTCCCTCCTAACTTAGGAGAAATTACAGATAACTTGCATTTCGATAATGATTGAAAAGAATATCAAAATCATCAGGAAAAGGGGATAATGTACTCATAGAATTCTTAAGAACAGAAAAGTACAAGGGGAGAATTGCAGAAGAAACTACTCAAACATTTCCTTTTTAAAGAAAACCAGGATTCCCCCATCATGTAGAACAGCGAAGTCTTTCTTATAAAAGAAAATCAGGATTTCCAAATCATGAATTGATAGAGGAACAGAAAAGTCTTTCTGTCAAAAAAGGTTATGATTCCCCGTTACCAATTAAAAGAGAATCAGAGAAATCTGTCCTCTTGAAGAAAAAAGGGATTCCCACAGCTTGAATTAGAAAAGGAACAGGGAAGAAAAGAAGTTTTTTCCAGATCAAATATCGCAAAAAGTGTAGGTAATCGACTCATGTAAGTTGCAACGTCTTTCATTCAGATCGCTTTCAATGTACTTAGTTTTGTGTGTAGAGAATTTCAGGCGCTATCGACCACTAAGAAAAAAATACTAATCAGCCTTGGTTCTATTTTTCCTTGTGAAAAATAGCGTGACAAATTCACTATAGAAATCCCCTTGTTGCATTGGTAGCATAGTTGCCAGAAACGTGACGGGGAAGCCCCGTTTCACGTTGCGACGTGCGAAACGGGTTTCCCATCACGCAACGGCCGTTTCTGTGTGGTAAATATAAATTAAAAAACTATTAATAATTTCTGTGCCGTGTGACAATAATGTTATAAATAAAAAAACTATTAATATATTTTATAGTGCACATAGGGAATTTAACAGGCCGTGAAGTAGTAGTTTTCTTTTTGTTAAATTAGTTTTAGTGGTTTTAGTTTTAGTATTGTTTTAGTTTGTGTTTCAGTCTTGTTAACAAAGTAGCAGTTTTAATTTTGTTAATATTTAGAAACTTAGAGTGTTATTAATCAAGTTTCTTTTTAAAAGTTTAAAGATTTTAAACTTGGAGTGTTATTAATAAGTTTCTTTTTAAAAGTTTCAAGATTTTATAAATCTAGAGAATTACTTTAGTAACAGTCAATTATTAGTTTTTTTGTGCAATTGAATTAATAATTTATTAATACAATTTAAAATAGAATTAAGAATCAATTTCTAAGAAATAAATTAATTTGGTTAGTTATATATATATATATATATATATATATATATATATATATATATATATATATATATATATAAAACGTTTACTTTAGGCAACTTTTCAGAATTTTCGTTTACGTTGCGGTTAGGTTTCTCGTTTCTCGTTTCTGGTAACATAGATTGGTAGTAGATTGGACGTTATACAGTTTTTTGGGCGATTTTCACAGGCTTCTGCATCTCCATTTGTCATGGAGGATGAAGAAACTGGAGAACTTTTTATACCGTGCAGAAACTGCAGTGAGAAGTGTTTGAAAAGACATGGAAAATTTCATGACAAACAGTGCTTTGATGGGTCGTCTTCTTTCTTCAAAGTTCTTCTCTGGGACTTTGAAGAAAAACTGGTAAGTTTTATACACCTTATTCTTTCTTTTATTTCATGTACACTGTCCATAACTTGCGAAACCTAATTTTTGCATTTATGTTTGCCACAGTGCATCCCTCCTGCATTTGTTTCTCAGTTTTTAAATGATCCAGATGAACATATGACATTGGAAGGTCCAGATGGGCAGGAATGGAATGTACAGTTATGGAGATCCATAAATAAATTGGAATTCAGACAGGGTTGGGAAAAGTTTGTTAGCCATTATGGACTCGAGATGGGAGATTTTTTAGTGTTCAAATATATTTCTAAATCATATTTTAGGGTTCAGATATTTGATAGAACAGCGTGTGTGAAAAAGATCAATGCTGCTCATGACCTCATGAATGCGAATGTTGATATGGGTATAAAATACCCTTTTGGCGAAGCGGTGATAGACTCTGAGGAAAATGATGATATGGTAGAAAACTCGAAGTGTAAGTATAATTTAATTCATTTCAGCTTTCTAAGCACCCTTTTGAGTTGTAAGTTAATGGGGAATGACATACCAGACAAATCGTTTTGTTGCAGGCCATTCTGAGAGTAACTCTGGACATTGTGTATCAGATTTCAAAAAGATTTCAAATTTGAAATTTGATAACAAAAAGATTTCAATGGAAATGAAGTCGCGGAATGAAAGCTCCGGATCACCATGCCTTCTAGTAAGATCGAAGTCTCTGCCGTTTCTATTTATCATCATTTTTAATCAAAATTACAATTTCAGAAGTTAACATAGGCAAAATAGTTTGTTAATCATATTTTACTGAGGGATTTCTGATAGTATAATATATAAAGAAACCTTTTACAATACGAACAATGTTCTTATATGTGAATGGTAAGAAAACTCTAGTATATTTGGGTGAAATAAATTAATTTTGAGTGAATGTAGGAGTTTCCCAAAATAGGTCAATGTCCTCTTGAGTTCCCAATGGAGAGAGGCGTGGTAGTTCTTATAGATGAAGAGTGCAAGGAATGGGTGGTTCAGTGCATTTGGATGAATAATAGGCCTGTATTGAGTGGAGGCTGGAGGTGTTTTTCACGTCACTATAATATCAAGAAAGGAGACATGTGTACCTTTGAGCAGGTGGACAGCAAGAGACATAAATTTATGTATAGAGTCCATATAGATGCAAAGGAAAAATTATCCTTTTAAAACTCATGAATTCATGTGAAGAGCACAGATAGATGTAGGAATATGTGATACGCTGAAAATTTAGGTTATATGTTTTTCATGTGCTATGGTTCTAGTAAAGTAGAATGTAAATTAGAAAGTGTTGTATGGGAAATAATGTTGTAATAGGGAACTGATATTAGTTTTTTAAGTTTTAGTAAATTTAGCTGATGTGAAGGTTGATTATGTGAATTATCAATTATTTTCATTTAATCATATTTTTATTTATTGATTATTATTTTGATGTTGAATACAGATTATATTATAGTTATAGAAAATGAATGAATTAAGTTGGTACTTGAATTATTTTATGTGAACACTAGAAATATATTAGAAATATTAGTATAATTAAAATTGATCAAAATAAATGTTAAAATGGTCATATAATTTTAACCATAAAATATATTCATAAATTAGATCAAGAATTAATTATTTAAAAAATAACTTGATTGACATGAAAGATAATTATTCAAAAAGTTTTTTAATCTATATATAAACATTTGACTACATCTTTAAACATAACTACTTAGAGTCCTACCTAATTTACTAAGAAGAAACTTCATAATTAATTTAAAAACAAGAAGAAGAGAAAACTATGAATTTAAAGAGACAAATCTATAACTAGGTCAACCAATTGCATTTTTCATATCACATTTAGATATTGAAATTGGATAATATATTTGATCTATAATAAAAAAAAGTAGGTATAGATATAACTAGAAATACATTATGAAGAATGAAAATAAATTAACAAAATGGAATAAATTCATTTTGGAGAGAAATATTTTTCATAAGAAAAATATCCAGATATTATTCCTCATCAATTGTCTAAAAATAAATATAATATTGATTGCATGGTGAGGATGATGTTTTGGCAATGGATAATTGAGCCCCTCGATAATGTCCCTTTTGTTTTTGAGAAGCTCTTATAACATTCATATGTTTCAGAATCTAAGTATCATATATTATGTGATTCATATTAATGGCACTTTCTTGTTTCAAAATTATTCCTTTACATATTTTGAAATATCTAGTCCTATGTTTTGATGGCTTTTATTTCAGCTTGTTGTGGAGCTATCACGAGTGACCAACTTGGTCACTAGTCTATTATCTGAACTGTATTCATTAACATTTATGAACAATTAATATGCCCAAAAAAATATTTTGATAGCTTTTATTTCAGCCTGTTGTAGAGCTATATTGAGTGACCAACTTTCTCACTAATCTATTCTCTAGACTGTATTCATTGACATTTATGAACAATCAATCTGCTCAAAAATATATTTTGATAGCTTTTAGTTTAGCCTGTTGTGGAGCTATTAAAATAATAGAGGGGTGAAAATTTATTCAAGCTAAAATAGAAACAAGTACAAAAAAAGAAAGGGCATCAAACAACCCTGCCAAGATCAACCAAGTGATCAAGTTGATGGGAGAAGCCCATTGGAAGTTGAGTCTTATCAACAATGTTCCAATTACACATATGGTTAGAAGCCCACTTTGTCAAACAATCAGCAACACTATTCCATTCCCTGGGAATATGAGTGAAAGTAACAAACTCCAAAGAAGTACACAAATTATGAATTTAGCCTTCAATCAAAGCTAACTTCCAACTAACAACTTTAGAATGTTGCTGATTCAATAGATGTATCACCACTTGTGAATCAAATTCACAGATAAGCCTTCTTCAACCAAGGTCACAAGCATTCTTTACAACATACAAAATAGCTATGGCCTCCATCAGGTTGTTCGTGTGATGACCTTTATAAATAGAAAACATAAATTGGACATCCCCCTTTCTATCTCTACCAACACCACCAATGCCAATAGGGCCTGGATTTCCCTTGGAAGACCTATTCGTGTTGATTTTAAGAATGCCTTGCAGAGGGGCCTATTGTCGAGCTATCACTGATGACCAACTTGGTCACTAATTTTTATGAACAATCAATATGTCCAAAAAAAAATTGATAGCTTTTATGTCAGTGTTTTGTGGAGCTATCATGAGTGACCAACTTGGTCATGGAATTCATTGACATTTATGAACAATCAATATGCCCAAAAAAGTTAGGTAGTAAAAAATTAAATGAATAAGAAAAAATAGGACAAGAAAATCAATTGAAAAATGAGACAACACAAACAAAGAGAAAGTCCAAACAATTGACCATGACACTTAGAATATGAAGAAATTCCCAACATAAAGATGAATGCAAGGAGAAAAGACTCAAATGAATTGAAAAGTCAAAGTATCTCTTATACTTAGAAGAGAAGCTAAAGAAACCAAAGCGGTACAATATTAAAAGAAGCATATCAAAATTAAAAGATGAGAAAGAGGCTTAGGCTAGAGAGGGACCTTTCAAGAAAGGAGGGGTTAGAAAAGATAGGGATATGGAAACCAAGATTAGTCTTCCAAAAAGGAATGAGATACAAGGGAAGAAGAAATGTCAATCAATAAAAAATGTTAAGGATGAAGGAATGATTAGAATGGAAGGGAGATATTTACATATAGGTGAAGAGAGAAGAAAATATGGAGAAGAAAGTTTTATGTAAATGTTGAGGGTGATTCATTTTAAGATTGAATAACAAAAGATGTCACAAAAGAAAATCTTTATTTTTCATCATTATTAATGTTTTTTCCTTTTTTAGGAGATTGTTAGTTTTTGTAGTTTTCTAATTATATTATTCTAAAATAAGTTTTTTTCTTTAAAAAAGAATATTTTTTCAAAAATACATATATAATATTAGATTATTGATGAGACATTAACTAGTTCTAATATAAATATTGTCTTATATTTGATATCACTATTATATTCTCTTTAAAAATGGTATGATAAAAGAACTTATTTTTTGTGTATACATGAAATACTAGAAGAATAGACAAACTTATATGTTCTCCTAAATCAAGAATATATTCTTAAAGCCCTTGACAAAAGAAACACAAATTATTAAATTTTTTAAACATATTGAAATTACATTTGGCCATTTTGGAGGAGATAACTTTTATATAGATAAGAGAAGCACTAGGCAAGAAAGAAAAATTGGGTAATAGTTGATGCATCAAATTTTGGGAGTCATAGTTTTGGCTAAACTTTTATAGGCAGTTATGTGAAGAGTTATTTGAATTTTTCATTGAGCTCAACTCGATAGTGGCTGTTACAATATTTTTCCATGAGCCTGAAATTTTGTCTTGACCTCTGAAATTGAGTTTTAGTATTTTTTTTCTAATTTTTTAAAAAATTATTTTTTTAATAAATCTGAAATCATACTCTTGATTTCATAGATTAGTTGGCAATTCATCTTGCTTTAGTTGGGGGCTTTTCTTGGAAAAAAACATGATTTGTAGGATGGATTTTAGAAATTAGCAAAAACAGAAAATTCTATTTTTTTCAAAAAATATAGTAATTTTCATAATTGTAATACGTAGGCATTTTCTTTCATTGTAAGGTAGAATAGAGTTGGAGAAGTTGAATGAAGAACCTGGTATTTTGAAAATCTGTGTTAATAGTGTCCAATAAAATAATATTTTATCTTGTTGAGGAATCATAATATTTCTTGCTCAAATCTCCATTTAAACTCAATGCTAAGTAAGATGGACAAACTTTTGGTTTATGAAAAATTGGCTAGTCTCTCACACAAACAATTTTTTTTGGGCTAGGGTGGTGAGGACAAGAAGAACTAAAGACGAACTAATGTAGATGGTTATGTTTTTCTATTTGTACAAAATGTGTCAATCTTAAAAGGTGTTACATTTTTAGGGGTGCTATATTATACATCTGATACTAAGGAAAACCAACATCGAATAAAGTAAAGAAATTTCTAATGTAAAAGAGTAATTTCAAGTTTGGAGGAGAAACCAAGTGGCAAATTATATGGTGTGAGAGGAGCCGCGGCTCCCTCCTAACTTTTGGAGAAAATACTATCCACTTGTATTTCGAGGATGGTTGGAAAGAATAGCAAAATCCCCAGAAAAGGGGATAATTATTTCACAGAATTCAGAAGACCATAAAATCACAAGGGAAGAATTGCAGAGAGAAAACAGTCAAACATTCTCAATTACTAAACATTTCCTTTTTAATGAAAATCGGGATTATCCGTCATGTAGAAGAGGGAAGTATTTCTTATTAAAGAAAATTCAGATTTCCTGATCATGAATTGATGGAGGGATAGGAAAATCTTTCTGCTAAAAAATAGTTATGATTTCCCATTACTAAACAGAAGAGAATCAACGAAATCATTCCACTTAAAGATAAATGGGATTCCCACATCTTGAATTAGAAAAGGAACAGGGAAGAAAAGGAGTTTTTTTGCAGATCAAATATAGCAAGAAGAGTACGTAATGGACGCAGTAGGCTGCAATGTCTTTCGTTCAGATCGCTGTCAATGTACTTAGTTTTGCGTCTATATAATTTCAGTTGGTACCCACTAAAAAAAAACCAATCAGTCTTGGCTCTATTTTTCATTGTACTAACAACGTTACAAATTCACTATAAAATCCCCTTGTTGCATTGGTAGTAGATTAAATCAGAAGGAATGACATAGCAGACAAATCCTTTTGTTGCAGGCCATTCTGAGAAGAACACTAAACATTGTGGATTCGATAAGACTACCCTTCCTTTGAAATCAGATTCACTTTTTGGATCAATGAAAATGGATTTGTGAAATGAAAGCTCCAGCAGCAGAGGCTCTTTGAAGTCGCGAAATGAAAGTTCTAGTAAGATTAGAATCTCTTTTCTCTCTTTCATCATTTTTAATCAAAATGACAGTTTCAGCAAGTTTTTTTTTTAATAGGTAATCAGCGGAAGTCTAGACTATTTATTTTTCAGTAAAAAGTAGCATGCCACTTTGAATAGATATATTAATATAAAAGGCTGGTTCAATGGTTCATGAAGGGAAGAACCAGTAAGAAATTTTCTAATTGTCACTATTTATAGAGTTATATGAAATTCTATACATTTAGACCAACTCAATGTAACAGTAGTCGAAGCCCTTATAACATTTGAGCTATTTACAACATATATGTATGTGACATATTACCAAACCATTTACATCAACCATTGACTATACAAAAGAGACATCCCAAAAATATTTTCAAATTTACATGTATCATCCTCAAAAAAATTACCCCTTAGGCTCCCAAAAAAAAATAGACTACTATATCACAAAATAAAATCACCCCACCGTACAACTAAATACAATAGATCTGCTCCAAAAAATTGAGACCATTGAAAGTTGCAGAGTCCACTCTATACCATGCTACAAAATTGACTCCCAATCCATCAATACTAGAGCTTCGTCATCAATCAAATTCAACTGAGCCATTGGGTTGTCAATCTGCAACAAATTAACTACCCCATGTTCATAAGAAGTTGACAAAAACCCAACTCATTCATGTACTTGCCAAAAACCCAGAATGTCATGACCATGAAAATGTAGATCACTAATGAACATAACTTTCTCTCAGATCAAATTAACCTCTTCTCTCAACATAAGGTCTCTATGATTCCATAAAATGTCATCAAGTAAGCCAAAATCCTTGTTTAAAACCATTTTTTTAAAGTAGAAAGGAAGCTGAGAAATCTTGCATCTCTCCTTAGCATCAAATTGGTAAAAACACTCTTGATTGGTGCTAACCCCATTACAATGTCAAACTTCCTTAATTCCTCTATAATTACTGGCTTGTCAAACACATTATATCGTAGTACCCTATCAAAAATGTGAACAACAACTTCGCAATCGAAAATAACATCCATCACATAGGTTAAAAATAGAGAAACCACATGTGATGGCAAAATGAACCTCGACAAAGATGGAAAGAGAAAATATAAACCCAAAATGCCCATGACATCTTGATGGCATTTAGCGCATCCAAAGCAGAAAGCTTCCTCCAGATCATCATTGGTTAGGCAACCAAAGAATGGTATTTCCCTTTCATAACATTTCCTTATGACTTTGAAGAACTTACTACTACCTTCCATAACTCTGAAAAAAGAGATTGCTGCCGAATTTGCATACAGATTTCATGACAAAGATATGAGTAAAACAAGAGTAATATTTCTTAAAACAATCTCCTCACATGTGAATATCCAAATCCATCAAACAATCCAACTCAAATTGACATATTCTTGTACCAATGATGCTGAATTTGCAGGCAAGTAGTTAAAATGATTATAATTCACCTTGTTTTTACACAAGCGTTGTACTAGACATTTCATACTGTCCACAAAGGATACACTAATAATTAGAAAAAACCTTATGGTAAATGATGACAGCTTCCTTTTACAGGATAGCTAAATGATGACAGTTAAATAATGTAGCATCAAATGCTCTCACTACCATATATGGCATCTATAAATCACACCCCAAATTTGATAGAATATCCATTACTCGATTCCCCTCAAGTGTGAGAAAAGGACACAAAATTAAATCTATCTATTAAATTTCAAGCTAAGTAAACAATGGAAAAATTTGCTACAACAAAGGATAGGGCAGAGAATAAGAATTCTTTATTTCTCAATGATCATTTGGGTACAATGTCTATGCTTATATGGATTTTGAGCTAACTATGAAATAAATAAATTCCTCCAAGTCTACGGTAGTGGAGAGAGTTTATATAATTATTTGTGACACTCCTCAACTTATGTTCAACTGTTGGCTGGAGAATAGGAAACATGAGTCAACTACTTAATAGACCAATAGTTTTATTACAATAAATCAGTGACATGGATATCAGTTATTTCAACACCCTCCCTTAATTTCTACCACTAAACACTCTTTATGTGGAATAAATTAAAATAAGAAATTAAAATAGAATAGTTCCTGACATTGAGCCTTATTAGGTACCTATTTTACAATATAAAAAATGTGTTTCCCCTTCTCACTATAAGAATGAGAATTTTTTCACCCATAAGAATTTGGGATTACTCCAAGCAATAGAATTGTGTCTACATTAGGTTTTCCACCTATGCAAGTGGTTTTGGCTTACCACGAACCCTTTGATGGACTTCTAGGTTTTTCACCTAAACAAGTCGTTTTAGATTATGACAAAATCTTCAATAAAATTTTAGGTTTTTCACCTAAACAAATGGTTTTGGATTACGAAACACCTTTCAAAGACCTAGCAAAAAAATCATTTCACTGGTGGCAAAATACTATCTTTAAGCTTACTTTTCATGGATATCTAGGTAGATGATGATTTCGATTTGCACGAACCATTTGTAATCCTTCTTGAGAGTTGACACTTTTATAGGTTTTGATTATTCCTCACACTCAAAAATTTGTATGTAAACAAACCTTTTATCATACCTGTGATATTTTTCCAAATTGATCCATAACTCCATCCAATGTCCATTTTGAAACATTTTTCCATAGAATTATTTTTATACTCTCTGTTCCAACATGTCTTTTCACAGTGTCTCTTTAATCCACAAAGACTATATGGATGTAGATCCCAACACTTGTCTTTCATGTGCCCTTTCTTGTGACAATTTGAACATTGCATATATTGTTTACATTGAAAAATTTTTATTGAATCCATATAATTATTTATTTCATCTATCATATATCCTAGTCCTTCATACTTTGGTCTCATGATTAGCTCAATAGGCTCTATGATTCCTTGTTTATGTTTTCCCAATCCTTTAGCTTTGTAACCCATTTTCTTCATTATATTCCATCCAACATTGTTATTATCACAACTAATAGTATTTGATGCCACATTTTCATATTGCATATCACAAACAACCTCAACAGAGTCACACTTTTCTAGTGGTGAATTCAAATCATTTGTACTACATGAAACATCGCATACTAATTTTTCTTTCACACATGCATTTCTTTCAATGATTGATTGATTTAGTTCATCCTTTAACAAGTTATTTTCTTCTCTTACTTTCTTCATTTTCTCCTCTAATTCATCCTTTAGCAAGTAATTCTCTTCTTTTACTTTGTTCATTTCCTCCTCTAATTCATGATTTCTTTTCTTAACATTATCCAACAACATTTATTTTTTCTCTAGCTCTCCATTTGCTTCTATATAGTCATTAATTTGATTTAAAAATTTGCATATTTCTATATTCATTTCATTTCTTAACTGTGTCAATTCTTCTTGCAAAAAATTCTTCTCACAAATTAAGTCTCCATTTTCTTTCTTCACATTTATTAATTCTTCTTCTAAAATGTCTATCTCAAAAATTAAGTTTGCATTTTCCTTTAACAATCTTTTACCTTGCTTCACAATTGCGATTAATCCACAAATAACACTTTTTAAAAAATTAACCTAGCATTTTTACCAAATTTCACAATCACAATGACAATTTCATATTTCCTCATTTATTCCTTTAAGAATTCAAATGTAAGATTATTGGGCATGATCACCATCTTAAGAATATCACACCAAACTCTATGACCTTTTCTCTACATTGATGAAATAGATAATTTTACCTCCAACAATTTCATTCTTCTCTTACTGTAGCAATAGATAATATACCAATAGCCAACTTCCCTTCTCTTGAGTAATCTTTTACCAGACAATTTTTATTCTCCTTTAGGCAGCAACTTCAAAAAACAAAACAATCTATTCCACTACCCATCCTGGCTTTCCAAACACCCAAAGGTTTCTTTGATGCTCCTCAATCAAATTGACACAAAATTTTTTGCCACAGCCCAAGAGTCAATAATGCTCTAATACCATGTAGGAAAATGAAATTGATAATAACAACATCATACGTAAATAAAAGAAATATCTGCTATAACATAAGTTAATATAGAGAAAAATCTACTACAACAAAGGATAGGGTAGAGAATAAGAATTCTTTATTTCTCAATGATCATTTGGGTACAATGTCTCTACTTATATATATTTTGAGCTAACTATGAAATAAATGAGTTCCTCCAAGTGTATGGTAGTCGAGAGAGTCTATATTATTATTTGTGACAACACTTATCTTATACTCAACTATTGGCTAGAGATTAGGAAACATGAGTCAACTTCTTAATAGGACAACAATTTTGTTGCAATAAATCAGTGACATGGATCCATATCAATTATTTTGATAATTATTATTCATTTTATTATGATTGTTAAGATTAATTATTATTATGTGTTAATCTTGAATAAATTTAGACCTTTCCGATGAGAAGCTTGCAATTTACTTGCATTATAGACTTTGCAATTTCAGCAAGTTAACATAGCAAAAATAACATGTTAATTATATTTGCTAAACTATTTCAGATGGTACAATATAAGGCATCCCTTTACAATACTAACAATGCCCATTTGTGTGAATGCAAGTAAGAAAACCATAGCATATTTGGATAAAATAACTTGATTTTCTATACTAGTTTGTCAATGTAGGAGTTTCTTGATATAGGCGAATGTCCTCTTCAGTTCCCAATCGAGAGAGGCGTGGTGGTAATTCCTATGGATAAAGAGCATGGGGAATGGGTGGTGCATTTGGTAAAAAGAGTAGAGAACAAAATGTTTTGTCTATATTTCTTTTAGATGCAAAGGAAAAATCATCCTTAGATGTAAGAATATTTGATATGCTGAGAACTTAAGCTAATTGACTAATAGAAAGTAATTGTTTACATTTGTAAGGGTTTTTTCATGTGCAATTAGTCTTGTAAAGAATTGTAGAATATCAATTAGAGAAATATTGGGTCTATTTTCTATGTATATGTGTCTTATATGACATCCAATGATAGCCTCTTGAGAAAATATTATATTTAAAACAAGACTGTAATAGATAATTGATGATTTCAAATAATTATTTATCTATTTAGCATAACGATAATAAGTGATTACAAGGGTGACATAATAATATGCAATCTTGTATAAATAGACTATGTAAATTATTCACTTTAAAGATTAGAAATTAATAGTCTAATATTCTATAGGTATTATTCTATTATAAAAGCTAAATTTTTATTAGATTTAATAGATTTAAATTAAATAGCAGGTTGAAAAATATGATTTTTCAAATATTTTCATTCAATCTTTCTTTTAATGATTATTATTTTGATATTTAACAAAAATTAGATTGTACTTTTAAAAATGAACGAGATCAAATTGTTTTTGAAATAAAAGTAGCCAAAACAAGGAGGCTAGCCCATTACAAACAAGTTGGATGACTACCAACAAATGACCATTAAAATATAACTAACCCCTAAAGCTTTTAGAAAAAAAAAAATTTTATGCTATAATTAACAAAAATTCCTATTAACAAGCAATAGAAGTAAATACTAAAATTATAAAGATATCTACAGGCTATAAACAAAATGCCTATTAACCAACAAAAGTCACTTAGCAAAAAAAAAGACATGACAGCCTTAAAAATGAAAAAGTTTCTAAACTAGTGGATTAACAGCATGTAGAAAAAAAAGGGAGAGGAGCACTTAAGATTTCTTGACCTCCTTCTTCTCCAGGAGGACATTCACCCACTCTTACACCAAGAATTCATAAAATTAGCTTGGAGTCCTTGCTGGGTAGGCCCCCTTTAGCTTCCCTCAATAGGCACAGAGTGGTGGCCGCCACATGAGTGACTTTAACCATAAACTTGGTTAACAATCCCATTCTTTCCTCTAGCACCTGGATTCTCTTCTTTAGCTCATTACCAACCTTATCCAAAGCACCTGGATGACCATCACCACCAGCTTGCATATCCTACATAATAACGGGGTTAGTGGCCTTTTTAGATCCTGCCTTAACAGGAGAGGAGATCATAATGTGGGAAGGCATCTTGTCCATCGTATCAAGGAATTGATCTTTAGTTAGGTCCTCACACCTAGGCACAACTCTCGCCGAGACATGTGACACCTCCTTATTTTCCTTGCCATTACTCAAGATTGACCTGGAGGAATCATAAATCTCTTCTTCAACTCCCTCTGTATCTCCCGTGTAACCAAAGTTAATATTTTTCTCCTTCATTCTTTTTTTGTGGTAGCCCGAATCCTCATAATCTAATTCCTCCTCCTGCGAGGCTCCCTCCCTTAACTTCCTCTTAGCCTGAGACTTAGCCAACCTCCCTGATCTCCTCCTTCCCCCTCTCTCCTCATCCTCCAACTCCATTTGCATTTTCTCCTTACCTTTTCTTTTTTTCCCCCTAGGGAAGGGATTAATTGGGGACCCACTGGGAGAGGGCTAAGGGGTGGGGGCTCTAGGACTAGTAATCCTAAGGGGGGCCATTTGGGGCTTGGAATTCAGGTGAAGAGGAATATCAACTTCCATAATCCCAGGGGGGACCAAGGCAAGGTGAAATAGGTACAACCTAAAAATAAGACCCTAATGTAGAATAGTATAACTAAGCCCCCTTCTCATTTTATCTTTGACATCCACAACAAAATCTTCAATATCATGCAGCAGGAAGAAGGGAATTGCAAGAAAATCACAGTGTCTGAAATGATTAAGAAGAGGAAAATGGTAGTAGTAGCAAACTCCATACCTTCCTTCTAGGGTAAGATATTTCATCAAAATCAAAGAAACCTCATTCCATGGATCAGACAACTTCTCCCTCATAAAACCCCCTCTACTGGTTCATCACCATCCTCAAAGAAATGTTGCAGACTAGTTTCATTAGTCACCTATGTCATCTTCTACCATTTTCTTCCCCTCATCGCCATGCCCATCACCATAACAATCACCTCCTCTAAAACATGAAACAAGATACCATTAATGGTCACCTTGCGATTATCCCATGAGTTAACAAACTGCATAGAGAAATTCTCATCATGACCATTGAGGGTCTCCATGAATGAGACAAAACCACCCTCTCTTAGAATGTACCAGACCAGGGCCTTCCTCACACTATCATCTATCATAGCCAGTTCAATGTACAATAGGTCATCTCCCATCTTTTTAAGATTCTTCTCTCCACTCTCTCTATTCAAAACCAAGGCCCTAAAAAATACTTCACTCTTAGGAAGATAAAACCATAAATGGAGATTATAATTACATTTAACAATAATAATGGAACCTTCCAAATTGGTGAGAAATATCACGAGTTGGCCGTCATGATCTTCCCCCCAATCATTTCCATCATTCCCAACACACCACAAATCTATAAAATATAAATATTTTTTTGCACTGTGTACAATGATCCATAAAGGGAAATGAATAAAAAATCTCCCATTTCTGAGAGATCAAATTGTTACTTGAAGTATTTTATGAATAAACTAGATATCTATTAGAAATATCAACATAATTAAAATTGATCAAGAAAATGTCAAAATAGTCATATGATTTTAGCCATTAAATAAATTCATATCTACATCAAAGATTGGTTACTTTTAAATAAAAATTTAATTAACATGAAAGATTATTTTAAAATATTCTAAGATTTCTTCAAGCCATATATAAGAATTTCCCACATCTTTAAACATAACATATAAATGTTGAATGTTAACTTATCATAATAAATAACCATCAAGAAACTTCATAATTAATTAAAAATAGAAGAAGAGAGAACTACGAATTTAAAGTGAAAAACTATTATGGACAACCACCACAAAAGGAGTATTCACATTTAGAATATTAACTCTGTGTGTGTGTGTGTGTGTGTGTTTAATTTTTATTGTGAAGGTAGTTTTAGCTTTCTTTATATATATTATATAAATATATAATATAGATATAGCTAGTAGCATCTGTAGTCTTTTGTCAACATCTATCTCTATCAAATAGAACTCTTTTTTATTATGAAAAGATTTTATTTATGGTTAGGGTGCAAGAGCATAATTTTAAAATGTTATATGTGGTTTACAGTTAGATATAGGTTATAACGTATCTTCATATTCAATTTTGAAAAGGGGAACACTTAATTTACATTTTCATGTTCATTTATTGATAAGATTTAGTTTACCATAAGGCTACAACATGATATTTAAGGTTAGGTTTAATTTATAATTTGTCCTAGTATTCAATTATGAAAAGGGATAGAATCCAATTTCATTCAAAAATACGATTATAAGTCAAAGTTATATAAGACTGTCTAGAATTACTATCATCATCATGTCAAGCAATGTTTCTAGGCCTTTTTGAAGATAAATAATTTTTCCTTTCATCAAGATGGATTCTTTGGAGATCAATATGATCAAATGAGTCTTCAAGCTTAATTATTCTTTGTTTTAATATTATTTTCCTTCAAATAGCTAGGAAGAAGGAAAATAATAATAATAATAGACATAAAACATGGATGCAACTATTAACAATAAATACGATGAGTACATATAGCTTTGACACTCGAAACATAGTCACTAAAATAATTTATTTATCAAAATACTATAGTGTGAAAAGAGAATAATAAACATCAAAATAGGATTCAATTATTTCTTTTAGAAAAATTTTTTTCTTGAAATTTTAGATTCAATGATATCATTTTAAGCAAATATCACATGTACATTTAACTTGTAGTCACTTAACATAATAATCTTTAAAAATTAATGGAAAAATTCGTACAATCTTAATTGACAATGATGAACTTCCATAAGATAAACTAAATATTTAATTTGCAATCATCTGCATTGAAAATAATTTTTCATATCTATTTGATAAAATATTAACCATTGTAAATTTACTTCTAATAATTTAAGTCTTCTTTATTCATCTTTTCTTTTTTCTAGTTGTTTCCCCTTTTTTAATTTTCTCATAACGTTCATAAGAAAATTGTGGCATTATCCTCAAACCTTGTAGTGACTTTACACTAGATATTGCCACAAATGTCAAACCTATTCTTTCAGTTGGTCCTATATCAATTGTTGCATTTTCAAGTGTCAATCCTTGGGATTTGTGTATTGTTAATGCCCAAGCCAATCATTTTTAAAGTATATAAATAATAGGAAATCATTTTTACTAATTATTTTATCTTATTTGAAAATAAAAACAAACCTACAAAGTTAACATCTACATTTTTAGGAAATGCTTGACAAAGTCGGGAGTCAATATTTTCAAGCAACTTTTATCCAATAAAACTCATTTCATCTATCAATATATATTTTACATGGCTCATTTCTTCTTGAAAACTTGTCAAACATGTTCCTTCTAACTAAGTAAAATCATTTACTTGAATTTTTAACTTTAAATGTATAATTGATCCACCTATGTTGTATAAGACTACTCTTGTCGGTGCTAATAGTAGAAGTGGACAAGGATGAGGTTGTGCTACTTGATTGAGATATTTAATAATGGAACCAATCAAATATGACTTTCTAGTCCCTGTGGTACCCTAAACTATCATATCTAATGGTGTTACATTTTTACCCTCTTTATAGTGTGTCATAATAATGTCAAATGTATTTTTAAAATTTTCACCGAAATTGTTGCTATTAACTTGTTATTGACATTGAAAATTTATAATGCATTCATTTTCTCTCATTGTAAAAATAAAATTGATAGCATCTACAGTATATTGGTCAGATTTGTAGTGACTCAACCAATTAAATTTCCTACCAATATCCCTTCTTTCAAGCATATCAGTTTCTAAAATGTCCATTGTTTGACCATGATGTAACCATGAAATAGTTTCCCATTCATGCTCTATAATGTTATCTTGACCAAGTTCATTAGATTTACTTTTTGATTCACTAATGCAATTATTATCTTCTATGTCTATTCTTCATTTCACATGCCAAGGATCATAGTTTAGCAACACCCAATTTCAAATTATTACATTACTATCTTCACCATTATCTACTGTAATTTCATGAAATGGTTTATACAACAACAATTTTGGAAAGGAGAAATCAACAAACTTATCTGACAGACATGGTGGAATTGAAACAAATCTTGGATACACCCTCACAATTGCAAACATTTTTCTATGCTGCCATTTGTTAGCATTTTTCCTATTTTTATTATTTATCTAACCTTTTGATGCATCAATCAAAGAGCTATATAGTTTCCATAAATGAAGGCCTACTTCTATATGAATCTATAAATCATTCAGCCTTTTCTTCAAAGCCATCCTCACTATTTTTGTTAATAGGTTTAAATATTTTATGCAATACATTAAAGTTAACAAAGCCTCTACTGCATTCAACCAAAATAAGTTCCAAGAGCATGCGACATGTTTCTTGAGCGCCAACATCTCTTTCAATGATTGTTTTAGTTAAAAGTTTCTTGTATACTTTGGAAGCAAAATCTTTAGTATTTTCAATATTTTCTAGATGCAACAACATTTGATGGTATTTCTCTGAGCTTTTCTCTACTTTGGATGCATATTTTGCAATTATATAATTATAGCATGTGCTGACAAAATTGGTTGCATATCTATATTGGTTATTCATAATTGCAATATATAATGATTTTGAGAGTTAACTCTTTCATCATTTCAAATAGGCTCAATTTTTTTTCTCTACTTTCACCATCTTCATATAGTTTTGAATCATTTATATTTAGAGGCCAAGGAGCATTGTACCTAAAATTTATTTAGAAATAGTTATAGAACAATAAATAAATTTTAAATAAATTTTTTAAGCAAAAAAAAGAAATAAAAATATTATTCATTTTGCCCCTTTTTTCCTGAGACATGCACCCTCTCTACAAATTGTATGCCTTTGAACAATATTTAAAATTTCATCATGTAATATTGATCAACATTCATTTATAAAAGTTGTCTTGTGGTTTTGAAACATAGATGTTGTACAAAATTCTAAAATGCCTAAATATAAATAAATATTTTAACATATAGATTTAGAATACGAAAATTAGAATGAGATAATATTTTTAATTCCATTGTAAAGTTACGTGCATAGTGTGTGCACTAATTCATGCCCATGGATTTCGAGCATGAACAATATGATGAAAATATTTTTTATCATGTTTTACCTATTCTTCATTATCCCAATCTAATGTATCCATATTTGGAGCACCATAAAGCCATAAAAAACCATGTACATGTGGAGAAACCCTATGCTGCCATTCATATCTAGTCCAAAAGTCTTTCAATTCAATTCTTTCTCTAAAAGCTCTTTTCAAAATATTGTGTGCCTAAGGTGCATGTAGTGAGCCACAATATGAGAGTAGGCAATAAGTTTTTGTGTTATCCATTTTTAAGCTTCTCTAGGGTCTATAGGTGAAGTTCTAGGTATTAATTCATGTAGATTTGTCCAATATAAACCAGTTGCACTAAGTGTGAAGAAAATAATTAGAGTTCCTAGTTGTTTAAGCAGATCACACAATTCTCCCTAACATTTTTTCTAGTGTGAATTGGTCCCACATAAATTTGTACCAAAACATATTAATTTGTTAGCCAACTGTGTGTTTGTTACATTTTCCATATGTTGACGTAACTCATCTCTAGTTATTGGTAGGTCCTAAATATTTCTTTTGATAAAAAATGTACTTGAATTCTATGCTCAGTGCCTCATTATCATGTTCATCATATAATATCTAAACCTGGGGTGTTTTCCATATCGATGATCCCTATATCAAAAAAGATGCTTTACATATTCATGGAGGTGTATTCTTCATATACAGGGCTCCAACCAATCACACTATCCAGTGGGAAATAATGTAGGAAAGGTTATGTCTGATGAACTTGGCATAATATATTCATTTATTGGAGATGCACCTATTGATGACCAGTCAATTAACCTTAAAGGATCTATATTGGGGTTATTTATCCATGCTTTTATGAATTACATTTCCCTTTGAAGGTTTTCTAACCTTGTTGCCATTGAAGTTGAATGATTTAGGTTACTATTTTCTTTGTCATCCATTTCAGATTGTACATAGATTACTTCATTTTATTCACTCTCAACTTGAACATGAACAGTCTTAATTTGTTTAAATATATTGAAATCACAATTTCTTTCAATATCACCTAATGCATAAGCATCCACTTGAACATCTGAATAAAATTTATCCTTTTCAATTTCATACTTTAGGACACGATATACATGATCTTAGTTAACTGTAAAGTCATAATTTGTACCATGTTGATATTTATTTTGAACAATTATTATTGGTAACTCTTGAATTGGACATGGAAGACTTTTATATATATGCTCAATATTTTGAGGGAAGCTTATTGTGTGCCCCTTGTATTTATATTGCCCACCTATTGCACGTGTTACCTACAAAATTGGACTAACAAGTGCAATCAACACTTCTTCCACTTGTGTTAAATTTGCAAGTTCAAATGACTATGATCCTAGATCCATATTCTATTTTACAGATAATTGATTATTTTCTTTTTCTTGCTGACATCTAGAACATTTTGGTACTTCTTCTATGCGATGAACTTTAATGCCAAGGTAACATTCTTGATACATATAATACATTGATGGTTGAACCGGACTTCCAAGTGATGTCAAAATAGTAATTAAAGATTTTGATAACTATTTCCAAGATTTGTAGTAAAATTCGCTAGAGTTTCAACATTGCAATAATTGGTGTCATTTTGTTGATTTAGGTTTTGATTGATACGAATGAGTGACTCAACACAACTTGATTCATTATGATCAAGTTCAAACTTGATGTATTTGTTAGATTATTATTTTGGAATTTTAATTCTTCTATCATTCTTCGAGTTTTTCTTGTAACATTTGTTTTCCTATCTTCTTGGTTGTGCTTGATATGTTGATTTTCTCATTCAATATCATTCATTTGGTTTGTTTGTCTTTTTCTATATTATCTTTCATATTCTCTCATATATTTTCTTCTATATCTTGGATAGATTGATGGTGTGAATTTTCCCCAATATATTTTTCATTAACTACAATTGCAATTTTTCTTTGTTCTGGATCTGGTTGAGATTCCATTATGTCCACATTCACATCCATCATTTTTGTAGTATCTAATCCATTTATTATTTTTTCTTCTCTTTCTGTCTCATTATGCTCCTTTTCTTTTGAAATACACTTAATGTGTTTGTTTTATGTTTCTCTTTCATCAATTTGTTGTTTTTGACTTGGTCTATACTGCATGTGACACTCAAATCTACTATGCATCTCATTCTCTAAAGAATACAAATTCAAAGATCTAATTGAAAATTGGAGTTTATTTTCAAATTGAATTGGTGTCTATTGATCACAACAAGCTAGAATGTCTGAATTGTTTGTATTCCCTTGAACTATATTTTGATTATTTATTTCACAATTCATCATTTTTGTTCTCTTTCTAGCATGTGCATTGTTGTTTCATCTTCATTATGAACAAAATGTTTTTGACCCCTTTTTGAATCATGCATTTGTTCTTTTTTCCTTTTCCTATATTCTCTTTGATAATTTCTTTTGTATTGCATTTGCTCCTCCTTAGACTTAAAGTTTAAATGTCTTGGTGGCATAGCTATAATGTAAAATTAAACATATAATTTAAAATATGTTTGGCTTCTTTGATTGATAAAGTGTGTCAATTAAAAAAATTAGAATATTCCTACTTACTATTTAACAATCCATTTAAATTTATAAAAAAAATGTAACAATAAATATTTTTATCTTTGTCATTGAAAATACCAAACATACAATTTTCTAGTTGAACTTGATTGAATATTGTTCAAATTGAGCCAATTCCATCCAAATATTTGTACAAAGAATTTTAGTACTCAAAAAACAATCAAAGAAATTCTACAATTTTGTTCATAAACTAAACAAAATTTTTTCACAAATGTTTGAAATACAAAAACTTGTAAAAAGTCAAAAAAGAAATGATGGCTAATTATAGTACAAATTAATCCTTCAATCAGTTCTGACATCATCATAAATTTGATATTGCCAATCTCCAACATGTGTTCCAAGAATTAGAAAACTTAGTGGAGAGAATAGTGTTGTGGTTGAACCAAAACACACACACACACACACACACACACACAAGATAATAAGATAATGCTGAATGTCTATTTAAAGTAAAAGAGAAGAGATGTTTGAGAAACATAAAATTAAGATTTCAATAAAATTAAACATATTTCATTACTTTTTCAAAATGGTACTTGATGATTTATCATACTTTACTTTTTAGATATATAAGTTATTTACAAAAGTTGACTCTATTGACTTAGATGAAATGCATACTTTATTTAAACTTCTATTAACTTGGAGATTCTTTTAATTTTTAATCTCTCTTAAATTTCAGTTTGTTTGATACATATTTTTTTAATTGCATTTAAAATCAAAGAGAAGAAATGTTTTAAAATTAGTTTCCATTCTTTTAGAGAATTCTAGATAACCATTACAACTGCCTTCTAACATATTTAATTATTTTTTGATATAAAAATATACATAATCATTTATCATATTCAACTTATTAAATATAAAAATTATTTAAGATTTACCTCGACAACTTTCAGTGAACAAGAGACTCAGAGCTCACCTAATCTATTTTATCAGTATTACTCCTTAATGAACTTATCTTTCCATAGAATGGTAACATAATGTACAACGTGAACTAATAAATATATATCTTGTTTGTTAATAATAGTATTTAAACAACTAAACAATATTTAATACATTATTTCAAAATCTTAACTTACCCAATTGATGCTAAAGAAAAGACAAGGTTTGCTAATTAGAAGAACACAATTGTATTTAAAAATGCATTTTTATTAATTAATTTAAAAATCATGTATAACAGTTTTATGAATTTTAATTTCAAAAAAATATACACAAATTGATTGTGTAGGTGCATTTTGGCCCCTCCATAGCCAAAACCTAAATTTTCATTCAAGTAAAAATCAAGAATCTAAAACAACACTTGACAGATGTAGAAAGATTGCAAACTATTAGTAAAAAGTTAAAACACATGATTACTCAAAGCATTATATTTTTAAATTTTAAATTTTAAAACATTCCCATTTAAAATGAGTTGAAGTAAGGAGCTTAGGAGAATACCTATCCTTGAACCACATTGGACAAAGTAAATACTTGCATTATCTTTTTTTTTTTTAAAAGGGCATTTCATCTACAATCTCTTAAATCTAGTAAATTTTGCACCACCAAGCCCTCTATTGCATAGAGGGCCAATAGAAAAAACAAATGATAATTTCTTATAAGTTTGATGTGGCAAACACTTACCTGAAACTCTACACTGATAAAAGAAATTCAATTTTGTTCAACAATATCTAAATGTTTCAATCAGAAACAAATAAATGCTTCAATTTTTAGCACAAATGTAGATGCGCAAGTTGCAACTGGATATGAAATTTCGTTGCATCAGGTTTCTTTTATTATTTTTATTTCTAATGCTATTGCCAGTGAAAAACCGTTTTGGATATGCTAGTTAAGAGTGGAGTGAAAATGAAAAAAGGTATATAAAGCATTGAAAAGTTCCACTCTTGACTTTCATGGGTTTCTAGGATGTAAAAATGAGACTATAGAGATTTGGGGCGTCGTAATTTATTGAATTCTATGTTGTAATATATTAAAAATATAAAATTAAATGATTTTCTTCAGGTGTTTTATAGGTTTTGGATTTTCACATATTTTAGGATCTTTATGTGAGTGAAGAACCTCTCAGCATATATATAGCATACCAAAAATGTAAGCATTCACATTAATATAAAAATATAAGCATGTAAGTTAATATCATTTGAAATATGACATATCTTAAAAATGTAAGCATATAAGTTAATATCATTTATTTACGATTAGTGACAAATAAATGAACTTTAGTTTCTCTTGAAAGAAAGTGTTTAAATAAATAAAATTAATGTCGCATACATTACTACAAAATCAAAACAAGTTTTTATAACTTCTATAATTAAAATATAATACTTAATATGGCAATCTCTTTCTTAAATCTAAATGATAAAAATATTATACTCATGATATTATACTCATGATATCATCTTTTCATAAAATCTTTTGTTCATTAAAAAAATGAAACATTTTTTTAAGGTTGACACATTTCCCAAGAACACTAACATGTACATCAATTCTTCTCCTTATCACCCTTACACAAGAAATAGTTTCCTTGAGAGAGTATCCAGTTTTTCATAAACAAAAACTAAACCAAATGTTTGTCCATATAACTTAGCACTAAGGTTGAATGGATATTCAAACAATCAAAATTAAGACTTTGTGATATTCCATTCAAAGTTATTTTATCCAAACTTAATTTCCTCCCTAAGAAACTACTATTATATTCACTTTCTCCAAAAAATAAATAAATTTAAAGCTTGAAAAATAATAAATTACACTAATTTTATATAACTATTTATATTTAAAAAATATAAAATGTATTGAACATTTATATTTACATTTACATCTTAATTTTGTTTAATTAAAATAATATTTTTATGAATCTTTATATCTTAATTCTATTTCATTAATTTACCTACCTATAATATACAAAATCAATTTTAAAATATAAAAATATTGATTAATGAATTTCAAAATTATGAGAAAAAGTTATTAACTATAAAATGCAAAAGAATGCAAATGTATTCTATTAACTATAACTACATATAATACACATAAGTATCCTATTAACTATAACTATTAACTAACTACATATGTATTCTATCAACTATTACTACATATAATATCTATTTATTCTATTAACTATAACTAAATGGGAAAGGAGATTGATGTGATTTCAATCTTTCTTTTTAAAATAAACTATGTTTCATTTGACAAGGAGTTCAAGAACATATTATTGATTTGGAAGTAAGATTATTTTTTGTTCTATGTTGCTTTTATAGATGAAAATTTGTTCTCTTATTATTATTGTATTTTTCATAGCCAATATACTATTGTAATCAGTTATCTATAACTAGTGATTATTCTTTTCTACTTCAACCAATCAAAATGCAAGTATTTCTACTTTCAAGTTTAAGTTTTGAGTTTTGTAATGTTTAAACGTATGATTTTTAACTTTGAAAATTATGAAAATTATTTTCTTACAATTTGATTGGCTTGTATATTTTGAGTCTTATAGGAGTGGATTTGCAGGAACCACTACCCATAATTTTTGAATGAAATATTTATTAAAGTTTAAAACCAATATAATAACATGTGATAAATTTCATATTTGATTTTTCTACCTTAGAGCTACCAATTCTTTTCTAGCATTTCCTAGTAAGGTTTAAATTCAATAATAATTAAATTTAAATCCAATAATAATTAAAATTCTTCCTATTTCAATGTTTAATTTTTAATTTTAATTTTAATGTTTATGTCTGATTTTTAATTTCTAAAATCATCAATTTATTGAGTCTTACTACTCTATTAATATTCTTACTATTACAACTAACAATACTATTATAACTCACAATAAAACATATTATAACTAACAATAAAACATATAGAATAATTTATATTATAATAATAAAATTACATTAATATGAAATGTTAATTAGATTAAATACTATTAAATATTATCAGCACAATTATTGCTTTCTAACTATTAAATTTTTAACTTTCACCTATTAGAACTTTAGGCAAATACATGTCACTATGTGGCACTTGTTATTACTCTTCTGACATTATATAGATTCTTGACATTAATAAGTTATTAAATGACCTAATCTACCAATTATAATTCATTTGATTTGATTTTTCATATAAAAATTATATTTTTAAAAGCTATATGACAATTTTTTAGCTTTTCCATTTATATATATATTAATTTTCTATTGGGGTCTTATATGTTTTTTTATAAAGTATAATTCTAAGCCTTATTTATTGCCACTATTTTCTCCATCTTTATAGTTGAATCATTTTTTTTAACAAATACAAGTAAATTTCATTAACATGTTACTTTTTAATATTGATTAAAATAATTTAATTCAAAATCATAATAAAATTTTCATTTAAAAAATAAAAATAAAGAAATAAATAAATATATATATATATATTTCTTATACATAAATAAATTTAAATTATATTGTTACTTTACCTTAGCCACTACGTGGCCCTTGTTATATATATAGACACTATTTTAGCATAGTTATAAAATATAATTAAATTATAAATATAATAAAATTAATATTTAAATTTAGGAACATTAATATTTCAAAATCATTTAAAATTTAAATTATTTCATTATAAGTAATACTTTCTAATATTTTTCATTGAACATCACTTTTTATTTTTTTCAAATCTCATCAATATGTTTGAACTCAACATAAATGTATAAATAATCAAAATATAGATTTTCCATACAAATAATTTTGAAATAGACATATGAACACAAAGGTTTGTGGTAAAAAGAGAAATCATAATTATGCAAATGTAAAGAAATTGAGAATCTCATTTGAATAGTTATACACACTTTCAAAAAAAATCAATGTAGTGACATTTAATAAATTCATAATATTACATACCTTTGTTTTAAAATAAGATAATCTAAATTTTTGTAGGAAATCATCTAATGACAACATGCCTAATAGAAGTATGTTTTTGTTCTCGTAGTTGTTGCTTTGTTATTGCCTTAAGAAATTAGGGCCTCCTCTTTGTTGTTGCCTTGTGGAATTAGGGCCTCCTCTTTATCCATTGAATAGAAAAATTACAATTTACATTAACTCTAATATTTCATTCTCCTACATTACAATGGTATTATATTCTTTTCTATTTTTTCATATTTTTATTTGGTTTACCATGACATTTCTATTATTTTTTAGTTTTATAAAAAGTTAATATTTAGTATAACTATTTTTGCAATGAGTAGTCTCTTTCTACATATTCTTATTCTCTTTTTCATTTACCTTTATAATCTATATACTTGTTACGTCATTTGTTGATTAAGCATTCATTTTTTCACATTATTACATCAATAGTTGTGACTTCATAGAACTATCATCTTGATGGTGAGTACCTACAATCAAATGAGTTGTATTTCTTATGTGTAAAAGACAATAAAAGGTGTGATCACTTATATAATATTTGCTGAATGACCATGAAATCTAAGTGCCTAGGAGATTTTTCAACAAAAGTTTTATAAAAAAATGTACACTGTGAACATGTTCAACTAATTGATATCTACCCTATTATCTTTTTCTATATTTCTTATTTCTTTCTCTTTCTACTTTTTCCTATATATCTACCTTTATCCGCATCTTGCAACCTCTAAAATTATAACTAATTTAATTACAAAAGTATATGTAATAGTTATATGATGCTCTCCACATTAACCAGTTTAACAAAAATATTTTTAGTTCAAAGTAAAAACAAATAAATCAATCCCTCTCTTGTAACAGTTCAACCGTTAATTAAAAAAATTATATAATAAACTTTTCAAAAATAAATATTTCGTTGGCATGATTGGCTAAATATTTTTCGTAGAAAACCCTAAAAAATTTGAGCCGCACTATAAAATCAGAAGCTAATACATTTTGCGTATGCTTCTGATAACTGAAATAAAATATGCAACAAACTAAAAGACAACTCACACGAGGCACTTGTTTTTTCTTAACTTTCCATCACTTGTCCTTCTAAGTTCTATGTGAAGTGAAATAACTAGTAAAAGCCAGATATCGTATATTTTAATATCATGCGAGCCTATGTCATCAATCAGTGAATCAAGAAATATATCACTCGCTATCTTTCATCTGAGATATGTGATGAATGAATGAAAAAAACTGAAAAGCGTACGACTCCCAAGTAATCTATATATATATATATATATATATATATAAACTTATTGTGAAATAAGTATACAAATTATAATATGTCTTTTAAAATAAGTTAAGCATTTTTTTACAAAAATTTCAACTTTCGTAGTCGAAATTAACAAAAAAAAATAAATTAAAATAACTACATTTTCCTTCCCTACATTAAAGCCTTTGTTCCAAAACCTTTGTATATGAACTACTTGTATAATTACATTCCTCATCTTTTACCTATTTTTCCTACTCCAATTCTTCAACAGGATGAGAAAATATATGAACCCTGAAAATAAATTCGTACTGAAGATTGCTCTTCAACTGCTCAAAAATACAAATATCTCCTTCCTTTATATTGTTATCACGTGTGAAATATGCCCACCCCGCACTGAAAGTTGGCATCTTACCCTTGATAATGCAATTTACTTTCCATTTCTTACACTTTCCATGCAAAAGTAGCACTTCAAATTTTTTTTTCGGTAGTCGAATTTGATATTTCCATGCTCCTGGGAACGTCTGCAATCCCAAACCATGACAAATGCCAAGTTATTTAAATCAACGAATCATTGGACAGTCTTGATACACTCCTTTAAATTCACACAAATTAAGATGTCTATTGTACACCATCAGAAATTCTGAACAACAACAATTTAGTGATTTCTCCATGCTAAATTAAATTTATAAATATAAAACCATATGAATGTAAGAACAGGATAGAATTGAGAGAAAACAAAAAAAAAACACAAACAAAAAAAAAAGGATAGAATTTGACTCACCAGCATGTTTGGTCTTTTTACAAAACTTGACCTCATAATCATTTTATGATATGGTTTATCAGATTTGAATGAAGCAGCAGAATCCATTGCCATTTCCTTTCGAGAGGAGGGAGCTGCAACATAACTTAATTTATTATTATAAAAACTTAAAATTCCCACTCCCAAGCTCCAAAAAGTTTAGGAACTTAACAAGCGCTATAGTTTAGGATTAAAAATGTGCTTACCTGGAATTGAGGATTTCTTTGTTGTTGTTTCAATTTCAGTTACAGCTTCAGACTCTTCGTTAGTTTCCTCGTGAGATACCAAATGATTCACCATTTTGTTGCTCATTTGTTTATTTGAAGTTTGCATTTTGTTAGGACGATGTCTCTCATTTGAAAATATGTCTGGTTTCTTAAGATTATCAGCAATGAATTTTTTCTCACAGCCAGATCTTCCATATATATGAACCTCAAGGTAGGAGTTTCCTACATAGTTGAACACAAGAAAATCTCCCATTTCCAAGCTATAAAAATGAGCAAATTCTTTCCAGCCATGTCGAATTTCTAGTGTATTGTGTGTATTGGGTGATAATTCCACCTCCCACATTTGCCCAGTTGGACCTTGCAACATGACCACGTGATTGTCTTTCTTATTAACGAGCTGTGAAACAAACGCAGGAGGAATGCGCTGCAATATGAAACACACAATACAGTTTGTTTTCATAGTTATAAATATGAGTACATGGAGCCTTTATAAAATTGAGTTATTAGGTGGTAGTAAAATATGTATAAAACTTACCAGTCTATCTGGAAAATCTGCAAGCATAACTTTGAAGAAAGAGACAGACCCATTAGAGCACTGTTTGTCATGGTATTTCCCATGAATTTTATAGCATTTTTCACTGCATACCCTGCACGGTAAAAAGAGCTCTCCCTCTTCATCTTCCATGACAAATGACAAACGCAGATGGTTAAAAAGAAGATAACCTGCATGAAATTATTTTTTATACTGGGGAGAAAACCAAATGCAAAAGCCGAGGAATTAAACGAGAACCCAGAAGAATGGATGGTATAAAACCATAACACAGGAAAAAAGATAATTAATGAAACCTAAACCAGGGAAATATATAAGCAGAAAACTTAAAAACGCAGCTTATCAAGGGAACACGCAACGGTTTTTTATCCAAATTCTTCATATGCAAATCTTCGGGCGTGTAAAGTGAACAATTGATGTCCATGCATGTGAAGTTAAATAATTACACTAGTGTGTATGTCAGGAATAATATATATTATCCTGCTAATCGTCTAATCAATCATTAAATCCCAATATTTTATCATACTAGATGTCTTATGAATTAGTAAACCCCTTTTGCCTATTTCAAATGCTCGAATAGATATTTTTCCAACCGAAGAATGTATGTTGCCACGTTTCTTTCTCCAAAGAGTGGGAGACACTTAAGATTTTAGTTGAGTTTCTTAGTCCGTGCAGGGAACATTGGTTGCCCCATTCCCATGTGCAATTCATTTTTAGGATTCAAAAATTCTAAAAAGCTGAAGTTCAAAGTTCTTTTATTTAAAAAATAATTTCTCAGCACAAATTTCAATTTTGTGATTGGCTGATTCCAATTTACCTGAAATTTTATTAATTTTTAAATTCAAAAATGTCAAAGAAACTCTTGTAGAAACTTCCAGTTATTTCTCCTGTCGGTGCAAAGTTTTTGGAAGATGGCAGCTGTAAACTTAGAAATTTATGAACAGTTTTCAGATATTTCTGATAACTCCTTCGACTTGTGTAAATCAACCACTGTCACATCATATGCTTTGTCTCCCCCATCGTTAAAGGAGATACACATGAAACTTCCGATAGAGTCATCATATTCACAGAAAAATCACCACAAATTTTTCAATATGAATACAAATCGAAAAAAATATTTCAGAAATTTTTGCTGAGGAAAAACCAAGTTGTAATCCTAAAGCAAAAGCAATGCAACAATAACGTCCCATTGTTGGTTCAGCACACACTCCTTTTTAATTTCAATGGTTGTCTAGGGAGAATCCCAATCCACCAAATTTTCATTCCTTTCCCTTTTTAATTTCAAGAAAAAAATACTTAATCAGTTAGATAAAATGCCAAGGCCATTGCCCACATGTCCTTAACTTGGAATGAAATGCCTTCAAATCGTGTTATTAGGATCCTGACACGGTAAATCAATATTCAAATTGTTACAAATGATAAAAAATAGCACCTTTTTATATTAGAAATAAGAGTTTCAGAACCAAAAAAAAAAACACCAGAGTATCAATACGAATATACACAAGGAGGCCAAGCCTCACCCAGAAGAGAAAGTATCAACTGAACATACAAAGCAACAAAAGGAGGAAAAGCAAAACTATCTAGCTGAGAAGATCATAGTGATTGTCAACCCAGGCAGTCCAGCCTAAGGGACCTTCCATCCAAACTATACTTTTATGCCCTTGAATCTGCACCAACATAAATAACTCTTCTTTTCTGGCATTCCCTTTTTCTCTAATATCTTTGTTCAATCTATTGCAAGCTTGCTCAAAAACATGCAGATCATCCAAAGTACTATGCCACTGGTACCCACACTTAAGCTCAAGGTAGTAAAGAGCAACATGCCCATCATGAAGGAACCTCCTCATTTTGTCCCGTTCAATCATCATAGTAGTCTGCACCTACAAGAAGATTTTAAAGTAAGTGAGTTTTTGAAAAAAACTCAGTAAGATCCCTATGCTTACCTTGATACCTTTCCTCGTTCCTGCACTTTCAGATTTGCCAGAGAATGTTAGACGACAATATATTCCAAAATAAATTGGTATCTTTAGGAAGACCATTAATATGACCAGAAATGATATAAAAAATATTAACATTAATAGGATAAACAATGCCAAACATTTTCCATATTTCTTTAGCAAAAATACAATCAAGAAGGATATGTCTACCAGTTTTAGGAACTCTACACAAGTTACAAATATCAAAATTAACAAAATCTCTCTTTATAGGTAGCTTGTCCAACAAAAATAACCATTTGAAACATCTAATCTTGGGTTCCACAGGATTCTTCCACAAGATATCAAAATACTTTTTCAAAGCATCAGCATCATAAGAAGAGTACCAAACAGCATTAATATGATTGATAATATCAATATTACAATCAATGATTTTATAAATATTCTTAGCTTTGAGCAGAGTAGTAATGATACCACCAGGCCATTTGCACTTCAGGAACCTAAGAGAATCAGTGTGACAAACAGTGGGAAGACCAACAGAAGCTTGCACAATTATGTTATAAGTTCTTCTATGGGAATCCAAGATAGCATATTTATCCTTAAGAACATCCTAAGGCATAATTTGATCATACTCAAAGAGATCCATAAATTGTTTAATACCTTTATTAGCCCACTGCCTGGCAGAACACCCTTGGGTAAGGGCCAAAGGTTTATCATTTAGGTAGAGATTCCACCAAATGGATCTTTCACCATGGAGTTGAATATTGGAATGAAACTCCTTGTTAGTGATGAATTTTTTAACATGATCCCAAGCCTTCCAAATAGACCTGAAAACCATGGAGCCTTGAACCATGATAGTAAAATTACCAAGAATGAGGTCACAAAAGGGGAGGCTAGTCCAAGACTTAGCTTTTCTAGGAACACCCCTCTCAATATTGCTCCTAACTAGCACTTTCCAAGGAGAATCACCCTCCATGGACTGAAAAATCCATTTGAAAGACAAGGCTATACCCTGAGTTCTTAAATCCTTCAGCCTAAGTCCCCTAAGGGTCTTGTCAGTGTGGCACCAAGCCCACTTAACAAAATGGATCTTTCTATTCCCTTTGCCATCAGACCAAAGGAATTGTCTGATGGACTTCTGGATTTCAAAAATCTGATAGTTATTAAAACTCCAAGCAGAAGAATAATATATGGTGTATGAGGACAATATCTTTTGGCAAACCTGAATTATGCCTGCCAATGATAATGCCCTGTTATGCCATTTGTTTAGCTTTTTATCAATCTTCTCTTTCACCCAAGACCACATGTCTTTGAGGTCAGGCTCCACCGAGAAAGGGATGTCAAGATATCTAATGATCCTATTAGGACCACACCATTTAAAATTGTATTGGAGAAACCAGTCTAGGGGCTGCTCATCCCAACCTAAACAAATTGATTTAGCTTGAGATATCTTAGCCCTAGAAATAGAACAAAAAATATTGAGTTTAACTGGCATGTTCCTTAAATTATTTTTTGAAAGTTCAAGGAATAAAGTAGTATCATCCGCAAATTGACAATTGATGAGCTCTTCATTATTAGGCAGATAAATACCTTTGACCTCTAAAGATAAGGAATTATCTCTGAGGATATAATAAAGAGCTTTCGAAGCTATGACAAAGAGAGCGACTGCCAGAGGGCAACCTTGTCTAATGGATCTCCCAAGAGAAAAAGGAGCAGAAAGAATACCATTGACCTCAACCTGAGCAGAAGCATCATTAAGAAGCATAGCCACAGTGTTACAAAAGAAAGGAGGAAAACCAAAAGCATCCAGCATCATAAGGATAAATCTCCATTCAATCTTGTCATAGGCCTTCTCAAAATCCAAAAGGAGCATGGCAGAGTTTTGATGAGAGCATCTAGACCAATCCATGGCTTCCCAGCTAGTTATGAGATTCTCAAGAATATATCTACCCTTGATAAAACCAGTTTGGGTAGAATTAACAAATTTAGGAAGAATATTAACTAGCCTAAGAGCCATAATTTTTAACAAAATCTTGTAGTAAACATTAAGAAGGGTAATAGGCCTCCAATTCTTAATAAAGGTTTTATCCCCTTCTTTTGGGAGAAGTTTAATAATCTCTCTATTGATATCCTGACCCAGGGTACCTTTATTCAAGGCTTCAAAATAAAGATCAAAGAGATCCTTACATATCCATCAGATCTTGGACTTATAGAATTCAACTGGGAGACCATCAGGGCCCAGCGCTCTATCATTATTAAGGGCCTTAATAGCACCTTCAATCTCCTCAACAGAAATATTATTAGCAAGAATAGCAATATCATTGGTATCAAGCTTTTTAGGAATAAGCTTCCTATAATGAACTTTAATCAACTCAGCCTCAGGAGAGTCTTCTGAAGCAAAAAGAGTCTCATAATAATTAGCAAAGGCCTGAATAATAGACTCAGGGTTAGAGATGTCCTGGTTATCAATCGAAAGTCTATCAATAGAATCTTTAATACGTTTATGCTTAAGAAGGTTGAAAAAGAATTTCGATCCCCTATCCCCAAATTGGAGCCAGTGGGATCTAGACCTAATCCTGGCTCCCCAAATTCTAACATGCTGATGCTTCCTAAGAGCATTTTTGGTAGCCATAACCTTGGAAAGAAGATCCATATTGGAAGAGTCATTTTGAATGTTCTCCTTGGCAACTTGCAGATCAGAAGATAATTGTTTTTCAACGAACCTATAGTCCTTAGCTTTTTTTTGTCCAATGGTTTGCAAAAAGATCCTCCAGGAGGAGAGGTTAGTATTCCATCTATCAATATGGGATAGGTTCTGAAGATTAATTTTATTTAGTCCTCTAATAATTTGCACAGTAGCAAGGACATTGTCATCCATGAGGAGGCTGGTGTTTAAGATGAATTTACTGCTTCTAGACTTGTGTTGAAGGGGACTATTGTTAAAATTAACCTTAGTCAAAATAGGGTGATGGTCAGTTAGAGTGGTGGCAATAACTCGGACAATAAATCCAGAGATGTTAGGAGGAAAAGAGAAAAAATACTTATTGGCATAAAATATGTCAAGCCTGGAATAAATCCTAGCATTGCTCTGCTGAAAGTTGCACCAGGTGTGCCATAGTCCAGGGTTGGTTTCCTTGTTACCAGCAATAGGATCAAAGAGATAGTTAGAGTTTAAAAATCTATTCCAATAAATTTTTTCATTATCCTTCCAATGAAAGGGAGTGCCCCCCGACTTATCATCCTGGGATTCAATCATGTTGAAATCTCCACCGAAGAGCCAAGGCAAATCTGGGAGATCTATAAGCCATTTCCATAGCTCAATTCTTTCCTTAGAGTCATTTGAAGCATAAATAGCACAGACCCTGAAGGTCTTGTCATCAAGCTGTAAAGTAACCCATGCTACTCTCTGATAGGGAGAACACCCATTATTTGTAATATACTTTTCCCATTTATTACTAATAAGAAGGGTGATTCCTCCTTTACCTCTTTCATGGTTAGTGCAAAACTTAATAGCATCTTTCCAAATAAAATTGAGATTGGAGTCCAAAGTGAATCCCATAGACTTAACTTCCTGCATCACAAAGAAATCTATAGAATGCAGAGAATTTAACAATCGCTTGATAAAATTGGGAAAGAGAATACAAGTGGAATAGGCATATGTAAATTCTTAAAATTTTGAATTCTTTGTTTGGATGCACCAAATTGGAATTGGAATATGAAATAAAATAGGAATACCTATTCCAATTTTGGCCCAAAAATGAAGTTTTACAATTACAACTAAATAGGTGAAATTGGAATACGTATTCTTATTCCAGTTTTATTTATTTTAGAAAACATAAATTTTTAGGTTTTTGAATTCCCCATCAAAATTTTGGTTGAACCAAACAAAGAATAGGAATATATACCCCCATTTTCTATTTCAGAATAAGTATTCTAGAATAGCTATTCCTATTCCTGCAGCCTAACAGACCCTAAAGATCCAAAGGTCAAAACCATTATGAAACTAAAATGACTAAAATTTATTGAAAATTTTTAATTGAGATGAAAGGACCTAACACTTGAAATTGATCCAACTTATGAAACAAGATCCTAGTGTACCTCTAATGTGCTATTAAAATGTTCTTCCCTCTCTAATAGAGAGGGCACCAGTTATCCAGCCCCATTATTCGATGTGGTTGGATGTTGGTTTCATATCCATGCCATTAATTTGAATGTCCCATGCCTCAAGCATCCTCTCTCCTTGCTTTGTGCGCTGCTTTTTACAAAAACTTCTCTTTGTTGTTGTTGAAGTTTTATATTATAATTGATTTTTATAGTATAATTTTTTTTTTAAAATGTATTAGTTAAATAAAAAATTATGTATAATTCATTTAATTTTTTAATATATATAAAATATGATATTTTAAAAAATATTATAACTATTTAATATGATATAATAATAAATTATAAAAATTCAACATAATAATATAATTTGAATTAATTAATAAATGTACTAATTAAATAATAATGGTACTTTGATTTAATAAATTGATTATTAAATTTAAAAAAATTTAAAAAATTAAAATATTATTAATTATGTTCATCATCTATCATGCAAAAAATGCTAAGCAGAAATAAAATAGCAAAATTTGTGAAAAATGTGATTCGTTTGAATGTAGTTAGGTATCATCCAAAAAGATTTTCAAACCTAAAAAATACAGACATTCGTTTACAAACATATCAAACCTTTATGAATTGAGAAGCCCTAATTTATAGAGATAGGTAGATGATTCAAGATATGCAGTCACATTAGGGGTTAAAACTTCTAATAAGTCTGCCCCACTCGTGGATTTATAGAATGGGTTGAGCAACAATGTTATGAATCAATGCCCTAAGAAGGACTCCCTTCGTCAACCTGCTGAATTTCGATGCAAAGCAAAAATAGTGATTCATTCTACATCCAATTTAGATAGGGAAGTTTTTTGATTCAATTCTACAAAATATGCTAACCATAATCTGAACCTTTTGTATACGAGGCAAAAGGGTTTTGATTTCCATCCAATTTTAGATTTTCCATCTTAATTGAAGGGTGCCCTACTATTGCTTTCTCCTTCCAATTACATCCCTCCACATTGTAGGGAAACCCTCATTCATCAGTCATCTTCTACGCTTCCTAAGGCTACTCATCAGTGCTCAATAGCTCATGAAGACAAGGTCCTCATCATCAACAATCAAGAGAGTGAAGAATGCTGGCAAGAATGTCAAGAGGTTAGTTTATTTTCCTTTTGGAATGGCCCCAAAGTAGATCTTCATAATCTGATTGATTGGTTGGAGGATTTATGTGGCTTCGAGGTAAGTATTTTACAGTACTCTAATAGATTAGTTTTTATTCATTGTTGTGATGAAGATGTGACAAAAGAGTTTCTTATGGTTCCTAAATGTATGTTTAAGGGTCATGCAATCAATTTCTTTGATTGGGGTCCAAATTGTAAAGAGAAAAATTTAGATTTAATTTCTGTGACATGGTTTGTTGTTAATTCATTACCTCTTGAGCTAAACCAAATAGGTGTTATTAAAAGAATTGGAAGATCACTAGCTAAGTTGGTTGGTTTGGTTGCATCATTTGAAAGTTTTAATACTATTAAAATTCTTATCAAATGAAAGTTAATCATTCAAACCCTAAGCCAATAAAGTTAATAAAAAACAAATCAACATATAACTTAAATTTTTAGAAATTTGAGGGTAAGATCACAAAGATAATCAGGTTGGATGATGAAAGAAAGTCTTCATTTAGATTTTTACCTAGAACTTCAAATCTCAGCATCTCTCTCTCCAAGATCAGAATAAGGCACCTGAGCATGTTGCAAGAAGAGCAGGAAGCAAAGAAAATAATCTAAAAATTATCAAAGAATAATTGGATTATGGTTTAGTTAATTTTGTGAAGTCTAACATCAAGTTTATTCTTTTTAATATATACAGGCCAGTTAGTAATATAGAGAAAAAATAGTTTGGAATGAAATTAGTCATTACATGGAAAATTATCAAAATATTCCAATTATTCTAGGACGTGATTTTAATAAAATATTAAATTTGAATGAGAAAACTAGAGGAGCTCAACAGATCTCCCAATCCATTAAGGATTTTAAAGAATGGAGTGAAGGCCATAATTTAATTGATATTCCATGCAACAATGGGATTTACACATGGAATAACAAATGGAAGGATTTTGCATATATTGCAAAGAAATTAGATAGTATTTTTATCAAAGTAAGTTTTGAAGTAAATAATCTAAATATTCAATCATTGATTCTTTTGATTGCTATTTTAGACCACTTTCCTATTAGATTGGAACTCATCAAACCACAAAAACCCTCTAGAAATTCATTTAAATGCAAAAAAATGTGGTTCTTGGACTCTAGCTTTCTAGGAAACATCAAAGACTAGTGGTCACAAGGAGATTTCAAAGGGTCAAAAATGTTTATTTTCATATCTAAAATGAAAATGCTCAAAGAAAATATTCTTAGATGGAATAAAGAACATTTCAATAATATTTTAAAAGAAAAATTAGAAATAAAGGAGAGATTAAAAGAATTAAATTTAGAAGTTATCAAGTATGACGATAGTTATAATTTAGAAAAAGAACTTTTGGCTAAACAAGAGGAAATTTCCTCCAAGGAAGAAATTTTTTGGAGACAAAAATCTCGAGAAAGGTGGTTAGAAGAAGGATATCAAAATACCAAATATTTTTATAATTCAACAATCTATAATAGAGCTAAAAGTACTATTACAAATATTAGAAATCACGAGGGCACAACGATAGATAAACCCACCAAAATTACAGATATTTTTGTAAATCACTTTCAAAATATGCTAAACAATTTTGAAGGGTCAAATAAAGTAGAGCAAGATAAATTTCTTGAAGTAATTCCTAAATTGGTTACTCTGAAAGATAAAAAGGTTTTAAATAAACTGATTTGGTTAGAAGAAGTTAGGAAGGTAGTTTTTAGCATGAATCCAAAGAAATCTCCTGGTCCAAACAGTTTTCATGCCTTTTCCTATAAAAAATGTTGTGATATTATTAGTAAAGATCTCTGGGAGGTGATCAAAGCTTTAAGGAGGGATGGTTCACTATTGTCAAAAATTAATCACTCCTTTCTAACCTTGATCCCCAAGAAGGTTGGGCCTGAGACCCCAGTAGATTTTAGGCCTATTGCATTATGTAATACTATTTATAAAACCTTCTCCAAAATTTTAGCTAATAGACTTAAGTTAATTCTTTCAAAAATCATTTCTGAGGAACAAATAGGTTTTGTTCCAGGAAGATCCATTTTGGATGGGATCATAATCATTCAGGAGGCAATTCATTTAGCCCTCAAGAACAAAGAGGCTTGCATGTTTATGAAACTAGATATCCAAAAAGCCTATGATATGGTTGATTGGTGTTTCCTTTGTAAAACCTTACAAGCTTTTGGTTTTTCTCATCAATGGATCAATCTTATTTTTAAATGTATCTCTACTACTAAGATTTATGTTCTCATTAATGGGATGCCTAAAGGTTTTTTTGAAATATCGAGGGGTATAAGGCAAGGTGATCCTTTATATCCATTTTTATTTATCATTATGGTAGAATCCTTTGGGAGAACTATAACGAAAGCACATAAAAATAAATAAATTAAAGGTGTTATAGTGACTAGAAATATTCCTAACATCACTCATCAACAATATGCAGATGACACAATCTTACTAGGGGGGAGCTCTCTGAAAGAGGTAGTGAGTATAAAAACCATTATTGAGTGATACGTGAAAGCCTTTGTGAAAAAAGTAAATGACTCTAAATTGGAAATATTTTTTTATCAATACAGACACTAAGATGGAAGATCAGATTTGCTAGATTATGGGATACAAAAAAGGTTCATTCCCATGCAAGTATCTTGATATTGAGTTGGAGAAGGGCAATAAATAAGGTAAGATCTAGAATAATACATTGAAAAAAGTGGAAGCCAAGATTGGAAGTTGGAAAGATAAATGACTCTCAAAAGTAGGTAAGAGCATAAAAATTAGGTCGATCTTATCAACTATTTTGACTTTTTTCGCTTTCTTGTCTTCCCCTTCCCAAAGATCTACTCCATAAATTCGAGGTTAAATTCATAAATTTTCTATGGAATGATTGCAAGGAATCCAAAAAATTGGCACTCATTAAATGGGATAATATATGTCAACCTAAGGAGTATAGCGGGCTTGGAATCAAGAATCTACTATGGCAAAATGAAGTTCTAGGGGCTAAATTAATTTGGTGATTTTATTTAGAAAGAATGTAGAAGTGGGCCAAGATTCTGTACAACAAGTATCTGAATGCTAAAGATCCTAATTTGATCTTCAAAATGAAGTCTCTTCCTAAGGGATCAGAAAGTTGGAATTTAATGGTTAAGTGTCATCATCTTGTTAGAAAATATCTCACTTGGGATGTTGGAAAGGGAGGTGAAGCACTTTTATGGGAAGACTCGTGGGACATAAATCCACCTATTGACAATAATCCTGTCCCAGCCAGTCTTAAAGAAAAGTTAATCAACCATTGGGGTAAGAAAGTAAGTGATTACAAATCTAAGCTAAGCTTTGATAGTTAATCCCAGTGGATTTGGAAACCTTTGGAAGAAGCTGATATGGATCAAAATGAGATTAAGGCCTATCAAAAGATTATCTCATCTAGGATAGTTAAACAGATAGTGTAGAAGGACAATTTGATATGGGTGGTGTCAATGATGGTAAATATAGTGTTAAAATTGGATACAAAGATATTTTAAATTTAAAAAGTTGGAAAGAAGTGAAAATTCCTTTTAATTTGTGTTGGGATCCTACATGTTTTCCAAAAGATAGCTTTTTCCTATGGTTAGCTTTTCAAAAGAGGATTCTAACAGCTGATAGGCTTAGTAAAATAGGTATTGTTGGATCTTCGAGATGTGTAATTTGAAAAATTGATTGCAAAGATGTTGATCATCTCCTCTATTTTTGTCCTTTCTCTCAAGTTTTTTTGGGAATGACTCGTTCAAAAATTGGGCTGGTTCTCTTCTTTCTCTAGAAATCTTATGGATTTTCTTATTGGTTGGCCCTCTCACTTGTGTAAAGGTATCTGTAGTAAACTTTGGAAAATTTTTCCCTCTATACTTATGTGGGAAATTTGGAAAGAAATAAATAGAAGGATTTTTTGTGACAGTGAATCGAAAGCTGAAGAGCTAGTTCTAAAAATTGAAGCAAGTATAGTGGAAAATGTTAATTCCCATCTCAAGAAAACTTGTATGGAAGGAGGCTCATTTTCACTCTGGGATGGATTCATCAAAAAGACATGGTCAAATTTGATCAATCCCTGCTTGTTTATTTCAAGGAAAATAAAGAGGCTAGGAGAAATTGCAAATGGTCCCCTCCCTTAAAGGGTTAGGTGAAGCTCAATTTTGATGGTGTGGATAGAGGTAATCTAGGGGTAGCAGGTATTGGTTGCATCATTAATAATGATTTAGGCAGGTGGATTGCTAGAAAAGCCATGGTCATTGATCCTACTTCCAACAATTTGGTTGAGTTCATAGCTCTGGAGGAAGGTTTTAAAATATGTCATCAATTAAGTATATCAAAACTCATTATTGAGGGTGATTCTCAAATTATTTTAAATAAAATTAGGAATATATCAAATCCTAATTGGATCCTTAATTCAAAACTAGAAGAAGATATCCACTTGTTAGATAGGTTTGAGGAAACTTGGATATGTCATATTTATATAGAAGGTAATAAGAAGGAAGACTACTTAGCTAATGCAGGGGCAAATGGCACAAATATTCTGGAATTTAGGTAAGGTATTTCATTATATAAGTATTTTCCTTCTTTGTTTCATTACTTATCATTTTTTGTTTAGGTCACCTTGGTTTTAAGTGTCAAGTATGTTTACGGAAAGTATTAAAGTTTATAAATATGGTTTAGATTACATAACATAGTTTTGCATGTCACTTTGCATGTTATAAATTTACGAGAAAGTCCTTTCATAATATTTGATTTTTTGGTTTGCCATTTTTTAAAATTCAATTAAAGGGGTGTTCAGTGCTATCATTTAACATCATGGTAGACATTGTTCCTATTTCAACATTTATGAGTTACTTATGCTTAGGGCAGAGTGATTAATTTAATTCTGTATAAACAGTTGGTCAATTAATCATGGCATGGGTGAGATAGCTTTCCCATGAGTCTAGGTTATCTAGGTTCTTCTACAGTATTTGGTATTCATCTCTATTCCTCTATACAAATATTTCAGAAGCGATCAGGAAGTATTTTCTAAATTTGAAAATGGACTCAAATATTTGTGTCTTTCACACTTCTGGATGCCGAACAATGAAATTTCATAGGAATGTGAAACCGGAAAGGTGAAATATAATTTTTAGGGATGCTAATGGTATGACCAGAATTGCTATTAGTAGGGCAATCAGAGAAGGCATCTTTAAGTATGAACACACATGGAGGACTAGCAGTGATGTGATTGGAATTTTCATTGGATGCATGGTGAAAAGTGATTTCAAAAATGGGATATGATTTATTTATGTTTCAATCTCTTTGATTCACCTTGGTGCAGATGTATAGTGGAAGCAATCACAAGTTTGGATGAAAACTTATGCTTACGTCTCCTAGAGATGTATATGGAGCATCCTCCAGGGAGTCTCATTATTGCCAACATTCCCAACTACCCTACCCTAATTATCAATGATAAGTTTGAATTTAATATTGAATGGCCTAAAATGGAATCCTCCTTCCAATTTCTAATGGGTTGGAGGAAAATCAAAGTTGAGATGGGTCATGGTTAGCTGATAAACTATCTCAAGATGTACAAGGCCTATATCCACCCAAGTGTGGTATTTGACAACCTAGATAAAGTGGACTTCTATACTCCAAAAATTGAAAAAAAATAGCAGGAAAAAATCCATATTTCAGTTTCCATCATTCTTCAAGGCTGAAAAAACTAATGATGCGGTTGAAGTAATTATGACCTACTAAAAAAATTAAGCTGTCATGTAGAGAATTGGTTTGATTTGCATTTTGCTACCTAATGCTAGTTAGTGAATTTTGATCGTCATAAATTCAGAGTGTTGGGGCTTTAGTCTTTTTTGTTTTATACATATGTATAGCAGTAGATTTGGTTTTCTTTAGTCATGTTGAGATTTTGTTAGGTTATTTTGGGTAAAAGGTGATATTGTTAGCCAAACTGGTAGCTAATTTAGTTTCTGTATATAGTGGGCTCTTAGTTGTATAAGAGGATTGAAATTTCAATAGTTTTATGTATATCTAGGAAAGGTAATATGTCTGTCAAACTTCTATGCTTACAGACATAAAATATTATAAAATCTAATTGGATTAATTTAGAATCATGTGTTATGAATAGCACAGGATACTATGTTGCTCTATTTATCTCAATCATTTGGTAATAGGGTTTGTTTTAACTATGGATTTACGGTGAGGATGAGGTTTTATCCTTTTAATCTCACTCATGAATTATGCCCTATATGAAGTCTTATATGGTATGCAATGCGAAGTGGAAAATTTTTATCAAACTATAAGAGGAACTTCTAAGGTTTATGTTGAGTTTCTTCTTAATTCAATGTTCATAGGTTAGTTTGTGCCAATTTTTAGGTATATTTTAAACTATACATCTAATCTAGCTATTTCTGATCTGGTCTAGCTTTAGATCCTTTTCATTTTATAGATCATTGTATGTTATTTAAATCAGAAGATTTATTTGTTATTGTTTTTATTCTACTTAAGTTATGGTGGTTCTATTCGTTAATCCACTCATGGAGTTCAAATTTGAATATAGTCTTCTGCAAGATTTTATGTCTACTTTCATTAGATCTCCTTATTAGCAGTTAGAGGTAATAGATTTATGGTCTGAGATTTTGAGCTATTGGGGAGTTTTGATTCCAAGCTTTAATGATTTCTAGATATTTTACTCATATTACTTCAGCTATTTGATGGCTGAGTGTGTCTTTCCTTTTTCTTTTTTGATTGTCATATGCAAAGTTCTACTTACTTTCTACATTCTATTCTAGATGTAATGTTTCCAATTTAATGAATTTAAGATTAGGATATAGGATTTTTTCAAAGGAAGCACTTTGTCCATTGGCAAAAGGTTAAGTATCAATTTAACTATGATTAGTATGACAATCTTTTGGATATATTCAGGTTGATAGGTAGGCCCTAGTATGTATATGTTTTGATCTTATTTCTAAATGCTAAAAATTAGGTAACTAGTATTTGAATCTATCATGATTAGTATGTTGATATTTATCTTGTTGGTTATTATTTTAAATTATTTAGAAAGATCAGCATAGTTTGGTGATTTCTTAAGAGTTATTCAAATGTTCAATTATTGGTAATTTTTACTAACCATGATGATTTCCAAGCTAAGAAGGAGGAAGGAGTATACTACATAGTCTGGGTGATTTGTATTGCACAATGGCAGGACTAGTTCTATTTATTTTGAGCACTTTGCTCTCGACAAATGTATGGATCAACTATTCAATCGTCTTACATAAAATTTGATGTAATTATTATGAAATAAAGTGATTGGGGTATGCCCCTTTTATGATGTAATAATAAAGGACATTTCTCTCAGGCTAGACTAGAGGTTTTCTTCTCCATTCTTTCCTACCAGTGCCCGTTTGAATGGAGAATTTATATTGTAATACTTTTATTTAATTTAATAAAAACTATCAAGGCCTTGGCCATTTAACAATCAAATTTTTTTTTAATCTTCATCTAAATTATTTATAACAAATTTTCTTTTTAAAATATTTATTTTTCTTCAAAGTAATTTTATTACTAAATTATATACTCTTTTTTAATACTCTAAAATCTTTATATTTAGATTATATGAATTTTTATTTATCATTTTTTTTATGGAGGCTAACTTTTTAGCCTAGTCTCTTTGGTAAAGAACCAAGGATTGAAGGATATCCATTCTGTCAAATTTGCCTAAGGCACAATCTCGGCCTCATCCCTTTTAGATGTTGGAGGCCTTGCACTCAAAAAGACTTGATCCTTGGTAGGCTCTTTGTGAGCCTTTCAAGTTCCCCAGTACACCAAGGGCTATTATTTATCATTTTATCATACTACTTTTCTATAGTCTTTTAAAAAGAAAAATTAACAATATCTTACAATTGATCAAGACAAATATTATCTAGATGACATTGTGTAACATTATATGCTTATATCGTACCAATAAAACATGATCAAGAATGCTTGTGCCCATCTGAATCTCCCGTGCAATAGTGATGTCGATTCACATAGGTACCTCTCATTCCATTGGGATGATGGTTCCCTCCTCCCTAAAGTTAAAGATAAAGACACCTATAAAGTCCTCAATAATGATTCCACAATTTTGTAGCATCTTAACTCCATTTGGTATTTTAATTTTAACCCCTATAATGGGCACCCAAGGAATATCCAAGAACTGAACCAATAATTAATATTTTCCAACCCCACAAGATGGAAGGGAACTGCTCTAATACCACTGTAATGACCCCAATACTTTGTATCAAAGCTCTGATACCACTATAATGGGCACCCTGGGAATGCCCAAGAACTGAACCAATAATAAATATTTTCTTACCCCACAAGGAAATTGCTCTAATACCACTGTAATGGCCCCAATAGGTTATAACTTCACCCAATACCAAATTCTTATCTAATTTAGTTATTTTACATTTCATCAAACACTTTGCAACCAAGCTCTTATACCACTATAATGGGCACCCAACTGGTTATAACTTTGTGAAACACTTTGCAAGCAAGCTCTGATACCACTGTAATGGGCACCTTGGAAATGCCGAAGAACTTAACTAACCACTGAAAGAGATTCTAATTTTTTTGCATTTACTAGAAGCTTCTCGTTGCAATACAATAATTAATTGTGCTTCGAAAAAATTAAATTAATTAAATTTAATGTCACCTTTTAAATTTAATTTATTTAATTACTTTATGAGAAATTAATTTAATCAATTTCTTATTTTTCAACTTACCCTTTGGAGAACCTAAAGGCTAAGAACTTCACTAAGTTGCTAAAAGGATGGGGACATTATAGTCTGCCCTCCTTGAAATTACTTCTCCTCAAGGAATCTAGCAATACAGTGAACTTCAACCTCCACTTGGATCCCAATTGAAGTAGTATCTAACATCCCTATGGACATTAAACCAACTACAAACCAACATCATCAGGACCAACCACATGTCCTGCAACTTAGCACCCCAAACTTAAGCTAATGATGTAGAAGTTAGAATGTCACCAAAAGGCAACTTCATAGAAGATCTATGAAGACTCTTCTTCACTATATCCACCCACATAATAGGTATTGGACTAGAATCCCGGTCATCACCAACATGCATTGAAAAAGATGTAGCTATAAGTGAACCATATGCACTCATGTTAACTATATCAACAATAGGTGTAGCCACATTAAAATATATGGATGGATAAACAACACTAACTGCCACAACAAAATACTGAATTGAATCTATAGTTGATGAAAACTCATAATTATCAACATGTGCACCTTCATTAGAAAACACATTAACAAATACATGCATACTATTAAACTCCTCATTGGATGGTTCAACTAACGTAGAAGTGGTTGCTAATATGACATTATCATTGCATTCTCTTAATCCCACTATTGTTGTATCACCATCCCTTGCCAAAGCCTTATATGTGAACTCCTGACTCTACACACATGACACAATAGCAGATCACAAATCAATAATACTAGAGCATAAACCCACATGTACTGACTCCATTGAAATACCCACATCAACAACATAATAGCTAGGTGGCACTATATGTGTCTCAATCCCACTTGAGGAATCAAATACCTCCTGCACTAGAGCAACAACATGAGATCTCACATACAAATCTTTGATATTGATGCCCATCTATCTAGCCATAACCTGCAACATTATATCCATTCACCTATTCTACTCCTGTTGAATATGTTGCCCCTCCTCTAATATACCCAATAACCATCTCAACATCACAACCTAAGCTGGACCAATATACATTTTGTCATATACTTTTCCATCTATCCAGCTATGCCAAATTCCTTATAAGACCTCCACTGTATGGCAAGACTTATAGCTCTAATACCACTGCAACGGGCTCTGATACCACTATAATGGATACCTAATTACACCCAATTACACCTAAAAAAACCAGAGGATGTACAGCTCTGATACCACTATCAAAGCTCTAATACCATTGTAATGGGCACCCAAGAAATACCCAAGAACTAAACCAATTGTTGAAAGAGATTTTAAGTCCTTGCATAGATTTAAAACCACATAACATGAAGAAGAAGGAATTTATGCAAACTGGAGATTGAATCACTGCTGAAATAATACTAGTTCTCAAACTAATAAAATGTAATACATAGAAATGAATTACAAAGGCCAAATCCTATGGGAATGATGTCTAGAATGTCACAAGAGAGGATAGACATCTTCTAAAGCCAAGAAAAAATCTATAACTCACACCTCCAAGCTCTTATCAAATGCAATTCACAATAATCTGATGCTAAACAATGAAGCACCCACCTCTATTTATACTTTTCCTTCACCCTTCTAAAAGGAAATAAAATATTCTTAATTGAATTTAGTAGAAGCTTATCCTTTAAATACAATAATTAATTGTTCTTCAAGAAATGTAATTAATCAAATATATAGTCACCTTTTCATTTTAATTTATTCAATGACTTTATAAAGAAATTAATTTAATCAATTTCTTATTTCTCCACTTAGCCTTTGGAGAATCTAAAGGCTAAGAACACTACTGAGTTGCTAAAAAGATGGGGACATTATAGTCCACCCTCCTTGAAATTGCTTGTCCTCAAGCAATCCAACAATACAATGAACTCCAACCTATAGCTGGATCCCAATTGAAGTAGTATGTGATATCCCTATGGATATTAAACCAATTGCAAACTAGCATCATTAGGACCAACCACATGTCCTACAACCTAGCAACCAAAAATTGTGCTAATGATGTAGAAGTCAGAATGTCATCAGAAGGCAACTCTGTAGAAGATCTATGAACACTCTTCTTCCTTGTATTCACCCACATAATAGATATTTGACTGGAATCATAGTCATTAACAATATGCATTGAAAAAGATGTAGCTATAGGCGAACCATATGAAATCATGCTAATAGTATCAAAAATAGGTGTAGTCACATTGAAATATATGGACATAGGAACAACACTAGTTGCTGCAACAGAAAACTGAACCGTATCTATAGTTGATCAAAACTCATAATTATTAAAATTTGTGTCCTCATTAGAATACACATCAACAACTACATGCATACTACTAAACTCATCATTGGATGGTTCAATTGATACAAAAGTGGCTACTGATATGACAATATCATCACATTCTCCTAATCCCACTATTGCTACATCGCCATACTGTGACAAAGCCTTATATGTGGACTCTTGACTCTGCACACATGACTCAACACTAGATTGTGTATCACTAATACTAGAGCATAAACCCACATCTATTGACACCATTGAAACACCCATATCACGAACATCATAGATAGGTGGTGCTATACATGTGATGATGCCACTTGAGGAATCAACTACCTCTTGCACTAGAGGAACACCATGACATCTCACATACAAACCTTCAATATTGACGCCCATCTATCTAGCCATTATCTGCAACATTATACCCATTCACCTATTCTACCGCTATTGCATATGATGCCCCTCCTTTGATGTACCCAATAATCATAACAACATTGCATCCTAATCTGGACTGATATATATTTTATCAAACACTTTTCCCTCTATCTGGCTGTCTCAATTTCCTTATAAGACATCCATAGGATGGCAAGACTTATAGCCCTAATACCACTGGAATGGGCTCTGATACCACTATAATGCATACCTCATTACACCCAATTACCCCCAAAAAAATTGGAAGGACATATAGCTCTAATACCATTAAGAAAGCTTTGATACCACTAGAATGGGCACCCTAGAAATGCCTAGGAACTAAACCAACTACTAAAAGAAATTTTAATGTCCTTGCATAGATTTAAAACCACATAACATGAAAAATAAGTAATTTATGCAAACTAAAGACTGAACCACTACTGAAATAATATCAAATACATAGCAATGAATTCCAAAGGCCAAACCCCAAGGGAATGATGTCTAGAATGTCAAAAGAGAGAACATAACTCCTCTAATGCTAGGAACAAATTTTTAACTCACACCTCCAAGCTGTTATCAAATACAATTCACAATAATCCAATGCTAAACAATGAAGCTCCCACTTCTATTTATACTTTTCCTTCACCCTTCTAGAAGGAAATAAAATATTAATTAATTGCATTTACTAGAAGCTTCTACTTGCAATACAATATTAATTGTGCTTCGAGAAAATTAAATTAATTAAATATAAAGTCACCTTTTAATTTTAATTTATTTAATGCCTTTATAAGAAATCAATTTAATCAATTTCTTATTTCTCCACTTAACCTTTGGAGACTATAAAGGCTAAGAACTCCACTAAGTTTCTAAAAAGATGGGGACATTACAGCCCCCATGATTGGTAAAAAACATTTGAAAAATTCTAGAAGTCTCCTATTCCTCCCAAGATTATATGTTTCAAATGATAGCTTTTCAGATGGTATTTGTCTTTGTTCCTTTATACAGTATTTCAAAAGCAATCAAGAAGTATTTGCTAAATTTGAAAATGGACTCAAATATTTGTGTCTTTCACACTTCTGAACGTCCAACAATGGAATTTTGCGGGAATATGAAACTAGAAAGGTGGAATAAAATTTTTGAGGATGTTGATGGTATGACTAGAATTGTTGTCAATAGGGCAACCAGAGAAGGCATCTTTAAATATGAACACATATGGAGGACCAACATCGATGTGATTGGCATTTTCATTAGATGCATGGCGAAAGTTGGTTTCAAGAAATGGGATATGATTCGTTTATGTCTCAATCTCTTTGATTCAACTTCGTGTAGAGGTATAGTGATGAAGGTACGCTCTAATACCACTAACAAAGGTATGCTCTGATACCACTGACAAAGGGCCACACCACCCTTACCAACTCATGAAAAAGAATGCAACAAGATCTCTCAAGATCCAATCCAAACCCAAGCTAGCCCAGATCTGCACTCTGGTAGAAACCTCTGAGATCTCAACATGTGCTCGCAAGCCACCAAGCAACCTCCTTGTTTCTAAACCGCAGTCACTAGTTCTTCTCACAAACCTAATCCAAGATCCAAGCGTAAATTGCCTCACATTTGGCGCTCTATCTACACACTCACAAGTCCATCACAATCCTGCTGTAAACTGCCTCACATTCGGCGCTCTGTCCATAGACTCAGGAAAACTCACTCTTCACTTCATCTTTCTCTTTCACACCTTCCAAATTTCACCTTTCCAAGCTTTCCTTCCAAAGCTTCTATTTCTCAAGCTTCACCTTCTCGAGTGTCTCCTTGAGCTTCTCCTTGAGCTTTCAACTTCTAGAGGGCCACACCACCCTTACCCACTCACAATCAAGAATGCCACAATATGGAGACCAAAAATAAATTTTCACAAGCAATTTTATTATACTTGAAAATCCTTACAACACCCACAAGATGATATCATAGATATGACTTCTTCAAAAAGAAGTTTACAAATTCTTCAACATAAGAGAAATCCCAAATAAGAGTCTTCACACCAAGAGCTTCACCAAGAATTCTACTTTAAGAGCTACACCTTTAGAGCTTTCACACCTTGAAGTCTTCACGCCTTCTAGCTTCTACTTCTCCAACTTGATTAGAAATGCTCATATGCCTTGCTTAAATAGGCACTTACCACCCAATACATGACTTATCCACAACCTTCTAGAATTCCTCCACAACTTTCTACAACTTCCATAACTTTCTACAATATTCATAACTTTCTAGAATTCTACCCACACACCTCGATAAATGGAATGACAACCATTTATTTTTTAAATTTTTTTCTATTATGCCACCTATGCACCTCGAAAATAGAAATACTCTTTTCCTTTCTTTTCTCCTTTTTCCCCTTTTAAATTTTTTTATTATTTCTCCTCTAATTTTCGTCACTTTCTCTCTCCTCCACAAATTTTTTTCTTTTTAAATTTTTTTTTTTAAAATTTTACATTCAACATGTCTCCCCTCTATTTTGGATGCAAGATTCTCCTTCATCATATAGTGGAAGAAATCACAAGTTTGGATGAGAACTTATGCTTACCTCTACTAGAGATGTATATGGAGCATCCTCGAGGGAGTCTCATTGTTGCCAACATTCCCAGCTGCTCTGCCCTAATTATCAAGGATAGGTTTGCATTTAATATGGAATAAGCCTAAAATAGAATCTTACTTCCATTTTTTGATGGGTTGGTTGAAAATCAAATTTGAGATGGGTCATGGTTGGCTGGTAAACTATATCAAGATGTACAAGGCCTATATCCACCCAGGTGTGGTATTTGACAACCTAGATAGAGTGGATTTGTATACTCCAAACATTGCAAAAAATAGCAAGGAGAAATGCACATTTGATTTTTTTCCATTCTTCAAGGCCAAAAACCCTAATGATGTGTTTGAAGTAATTATGATCTACTGGAAAAATAAAGCTAGCATAGAGAGAATGGGTTTGATTTACATTTTGCTACCTAATACTAGTTAGTGGATTTTGATCATCCCAGATTTAGAGTGTTGGGGCTTTAGTCTTGCTTGTTTTATACATATATATAGTAGTAGATTCAATTTTGTTTAGTCATGTTTAGATTTTGTTAGGTCATTTTGGGTAAAAGGTGATATTGTTAGCCAAATTGGTAGCTAATCTAGTTTCTGTATATAGTGGGCTCTTAGTTGTATAAGTGGATTGAGATTTTAGAACTTTTATGTATATCTAGGTAAGGTAATATGCCTATCAAAATTCTATACTTACAGACACAAAATATTATAAAATCTAATTTGATTAGTTTAGAATCATGTGTTATGAATAGCACAGGATACTATGTAGCTCTATTTATCTCAATTGTTTGGTAATAGGGTTTGTTTTAACTATGGATTTAGGGTGAGGATGAGGTTTTATCCTTTTAATCTAACTCATGAATTATTCCCTATATGAAGTTTTCTATGGTATGCATTGCGAAGTGGAACAATTTTATCAAACTATAAGAGGAACTTCTATGATTTATGTTGAATTTCTTCTTAATTCAATGTTCATAGGTTACTTTGTGCCAATTTTTAGGTATATTTCAAACTATACATCTGATCTAGCTATTTATGATCTAGTTTTGCTTTAGTTCCTTTTCATTTTATAGATCGTTGTATGTTATTTAAATCAACAGATTTGTTTGTTATTGTTTTTATTCCTCTTAAGATATGGTGGTTCTATTTGTTAATCCACTCATGGAGTCCGAATTTAAATAAAGTTGTATGCAAGATTTTATGTCTACTTTCATTAGATCTCTTTATTAGTTATTACGGGTAATATATTTATGGTTAGAGATTTTGAGCTATTTGGGTGTTTTGATTCCAAGTTTTAATGATTTCTAGATATTTTACTCATATTACTTCAATTGTTTGATGGCTGAGTGTATCTTTCCTTTTTCTTTTTTGGTTTTCATATGCATGGTCCTACTTACTTTCTACATTCTATTCTAAATGTATTGTTTCCTATTTAATGAATTTAAGATTAGAATATAGGATTCTTCGAAAGGAAGCTCTTTGTCCATTGGCGGAAGGTTAAGTATCAATTTAACTATGATTAGTATGAATTATTTTTGCATATATATTGGTTGATAGGTAGGCCCCAATGTGTATATTTTTTGATGTTATTTCTAAATGGTAAAAATTAGGTAACTAATATTTGAATCTATCAAGATTAGTATGTTGACATTTATCTTGTTGGTTATTATTTTATTTTATTTAGAAAGATTAGCATGGTTCAGTGATTTCTTAAGAGTTATTCAATTGTTTGATTATTGGTAATTTTTACTAACCATGATGATTGCCAAGATAAGAAGGAGGAAGGAGTATACTACATAGTCTCGGTGATTTGTATTGCACAATGGTAGGACTAGTTCTATTTATTTTGAGCACTTTACTCTTGGAAAATTTATGGATCAACTATGTAATCATCTTGTATAAAATTTGATGCAGTTATTATGAAATAAAGTGATTGGGGTATGCCCCTTTTACGATGTAATAATAAATCATGTTTGTCTTAAGCTATACTGGAGGTTTTCTTCTCTGTTCTTTCCTACTAGTGCCCGTGTGAATAGAGAATTTTTGTTATAATACTTTTATTTAATTTAATAAAAACTATCAAGGCCTTGGCCATTTATCAATAAAAAAATAAAATTATGTTCATCTAAATTATTTATAACAAATTTTCTTTTAAATTTTTTTTTTTTGTTCAAAATAATTTAATTACTAAATTATATACTCATTTTAAATATTCTATAATCTTTATATTTATATTATATTATTTTTCTTATGGAGGATAGGTTTTTGGTCTAGTCTCTTTGGTTAAGAACCAAGACTGAAGGGTATCCATTCTGTCAAATTTGCCCCAAGGCACAATCTCAGCCTCATCCCTTTTAGATGTTGTGGGCCTTGCACTTGGAAAGACTTGATCCCTAGTGGGCTCTTTGTGAGCCTTCCAACTTGCCTAGTAGACCAAGGGCCCTTATTTATCATTTTATCATACTACTTTTCTATTTTTTTTTAAAAGTAAAATTAATAGTATCTTACAATTGGTCAAGACAAATATTATCTAGATGACATTGTGTAACATTATATGGTTATATCCTACGAATCAAACATGATCAAGAATGCTTGTGAACATTTGAATCTCCCCTGCAATAGTGATGTTGATTCACATAGGTACCTCTCATTCCATTGGGATGATGGTTTCCTCCTCCCTAAAGTTAAAGATAAAGACATATATAAAGTCCTCAATAATGATTCCACAATTTTGTAGCATCTTAACTGTGTCTGGTATTTTAATTCTAACGAATATAATGGGCACCCTTAGAATATTCAAGAAGTAAACAAATAATTAATATTTGCCTACCTCACAAGATGGCAGGAAAATGCTCTCATACCACTGTAATGATGACAACTCTTTGCAAGAAAGCTCTGATACCATTGTAATGGGCACCCCAGGAATGCCCAAGAACTGAACAAATAATTAATATTTTTTACCCCACAGGATGGAAAGAAACCACTCTTATACCACTGTAATGGCCCCAATAGGATATAACTTCACCAAATACTAGATTCTTCTCCAATTTAGTTGTTTGACATTTCGCCAAACACTTTGCAAGCAAGCTTTGATACCACTATAATGGGCACCCTAGAAATGCCCAAGAACTTAACCAACTGTTGAAAGAGATTCTGATGCTTTTGCATTTACTAGAAGCTTCTCCTTGCAATGCAATAATTAATTGTGCTTCGAGAAAAATTAAATTAATTAAGTATAAAGTCACCTTTTAAAATTAATTTATTTAATGACTTTATAAGAAATTAATTTAATCAATTTCTTATTTCTCTACTTATCCCTTGGAGAATGTAAAGCCTAAGAACTTCACCGAGTTGCTAAAAATATGGGGACATTATAGTCCACCCTCCTTGAAATTAATTGTCCTCAATCAATCTAACAATACAATGAACTCCAACCTCTACTTGGATTTCAATTGAAGTAGTATGTGACATCCCTATGGACATTAAACTGACTACAAACTAGCATCATCAGGACCAACAACATGTCCTGTATCATAGCACCAAAAACTTGTGCTAATGATGTAGAAGTCAGAATTTCACCAAAAGGCAACTTCATAGAAGATCTATGAAGACTCTTCTTCACTCTATGCACCCACATAATAGATATTTTACTAGAATCCTAATCATCGGCAACATGTATTTAAAATGATGTAGCTACAGGCGAACCATATGCACCCATGCTAACTGTATCAATAATAGGTGTAGCCACATCAAAATATATAGACAAAGAAACAATGCTAACTGTCACAACATAAAATTGAACTAAATCTATAGTTGAAAAAAACTCATAATCATCAACATGTCTGCCTTCATTAGAACTCACATCAACAACTATATGCATTTTTCTAAACCCCTCATTGGATAGCTAAACTGACACAAAAGTGGCTACTAATGTGACGGTATCTTTGAATTCTCCTAATCGCACTATTGTTGCATTACCATGCCCTGACAAAGCCTTGGATGTGGATTCCTGACTCTACACACATGACTCAACACTTGATTGTGAATCAATAATACTATAGCATAACCCACATCTACTGACTCCATTGAAATGCCCACATCACCAAAATAATAGTTGGGTGGCACTATACGTGTCTCAATCCCACTTGAGGAATCAAATACCTCCTACACTAGAGCAACACTATGAGATCTCACATACAAATCTTCAATATTTATGCCCATCTATGTAGCCATAACTTGCAACATTATATCCATTCACCTATTCTACTCCTATTGCATATATTGCCCCTCATCTAATGTTCCCAATAATCGTCTCAACATCACATCGTGATCTAGACTAATATGCATTTTGTTAAACACTTTTTTGTCTATCTAGCTATCCCAAATTGCTTATAAGACCTCCGTAGGATGGAAGGACTTATAGCACTGATACCACTACAATGGGGTTTTATACCATTGTAATGGATACCTATTTACACTCAATTACACCCAAAAAAATTGAAAGAACCTACAGCTCTGATACCACTAAGAAAGCTCTGTTACCATTGTAATGGACACCAAGGAACTGAACCAACTATTGAAAGAGATTTTAATATCCTTGCATAGATTTGAAACCACATAACATGAACAAGAAGGAATTTATGCAAACTGGAGATTGAATCACTTTATAGAAGATCTATGAAGACTCTTCTTCCCTATATCCACCCACATAATAGATATTAGACTGGAATCCTAATCATCACCAATGTGCATTGAAAATGATGTAGCTACAAGAAAACCATATGAAATCATGCTAACTATATTACATCCTAATCTAGACCGATATATATTTTATCAAACACTTTTCCCTGTATCTAGCTGTCTCAAATTCCTTATAAGACATCCATAGGATGACAAGACTTACAGCCCTGATACCACTACAATGGGCTCTGATACCACTATAATGCATACCTCATTACACCCAATTACACCCAAAAAAAATTGGAAGGACATATAGCTCTAATACCATTAAGAAAGCTTTGATACAACTAGAATGGGCACCCTAGAAATGCCAAGGAACTAAACCAACTGCTAAAAGAGATTTTAATGTCCTTGCATAGATTTAAAACCACATAACATGAACAAGAAGTAATTAATGTAAACTAAAGATTGAACCACTGCTGAAATAATATCAAATACATACCAATGAATTCCAAAGGCCAAACCCCAAGGGAATGACATCTAGAATGTCACAAGAGAGGATAGATGTCCTCTAATGCCAAGAACAAACTTTTAACTCATAGCTCCAAGCTCTTATCAAATGCAATTCACAATAATCTGATGCTAAAGAATGAAGCTCACACTTCTATTTATACTTTTCTTTCACTCTTTTGGAAAGAAATAAAATATTAATTAATTGCATTTACTAGAAGCTTCTCCTTGCAATACAATCATTAATTGTGCTTCGAGAAAATTAAATTAATTAAATATAAGGTCGCCTTTTAATTTAAATTTATTTAATGCCTTTATTCAATTGAATCAATTTCTTATTTCTCCACTTAGCCTTTAGAGAATGTAAAGGCTAAAAACTCCACTAAGTTGCTAAAAAGATGGGGACATTACAACCCCCCAAAGTGGTTAAAAACCCCTTGAAAAATTCTAGAAGTATCCTATTCCTCCCAAGATTATATGTTTCAAATGATAACTTTTCAAATGGTATTCATCTCTATTCCTTTATACAGATATTTTAGAAGCTATAAGGAAGTATTTGCTGAATTTGAAAATGGACTCAAATATTTATGCCTTTCACACTTCTAAATGTCGAACAATGGTATTTCTTAGGAATGCAAAACTAGAAAGGTGGAATAGAATTTTTAGGGATGCTGATGGTATGACTAGAATTGCTGTCAGTAGGGCAATTAGAGAAGGCATCTTTAAGTATGAACAAACATGAAGGACCAGCAGTGATGTGGTTGGCATTTTCATTGGATGCATGGTAAAAGTTTGTTTCAAGAAATGGGATATGATTCATTTATGTCTCAATATATTTGATTAAACTTGGCACACATGCATAGTGGAAGAAATCAAAAGTTTGGATGAAAACTTATGCTCACCTCTCCCAGAGATGTATATGGAGCATCCTCTAGGGAGTCTCATTATTGCCAACATTCACAGCCGCCTTGCCCTAATTATTAGGGATATGTTTGCATTTAATATGGAATAGCCTAAAATAGAATCTTCCTTCAATTTTTTGATTGGTTGGAGGAAAATCAAAGTTTATACGGGTCATGGTTGTCTGGTAAACTATCTCAAGATGTACAAGACCTATATCCACCCACGTGTGGTATTTGAAAACCTAGATAGAGTGGATTTCTATACTCTAAAAATTGAAAAAAATATAAGGGATAAATCTACATTGGAGTTTCCACCATTCTTTAAGGATAAAAACACTAATGATGTGGTTTAAGTAATTATGATCTACTGGAAAAATAAAGCTGGCATAGAGAGAATGGGTTTGATTTATATTTTGCTACCTAATATTGGTTAGTGGATTTTGATCACCCTAGATTTAGAGTGTTGGCTCTTCTGTGTGTGTGTGTGTGTGTGTGTGTGTGTGTGTGTAGTAGATTCATGTTTAGATTTTGTTACATCATTTTGGATAAAAGGTGATATTTTTAGCCGAACTAGTAGCAAATCTAGTTTCTATATATAGTGGGGTCTTAGTTGTATAAGTGGATTGAGAGTTTAGTAGTTTTATGTATATCTGGGTAAGGTAATATGTCTGTCAAACTTCTATGCTTACATACATAATATATTTTAAAATCTAATTTCATTAGTTTAGAATCATGTGTTATGAATAGCATAGGATACTATGCTGCTCTATTTGTCTCAATAATTTGGTAATAGGGTTTTTTTTAACTATGCATTTAGGGTGAGGATGATGTTTTATCCTTTTAATCTAATTCATGAATGATGCCTGTATGAAGTTTTCTATTGTATGCATTGCGAAGTGGAACAATTTTATCAAACTGTAAGAGGAACTTCTAAGGTTTATGTTGAGTTTCTTCTTAATTCAATGTTTGTAGGTTACTTTGTGCCAATTTTTAGGTATATTTAAAACTAGACATCTAATCCAACTATTTCTAATCTTGTTTGGCTTTAGTTCCTTTTCATTTTATAGATTGTTGTATGTGATTTAAATCAACGGATTTATTTGTTATTGTTTTTATTCCTCTTAAGATATGGAAATTCTATTTGTTAATCCGCTCATGGAGTTTTAATTTGAATAAATTCTTCTGCAAGATTTTATGTCTACTTTCATCATATCTCTTTATCAGTAGTTAGAGGTAATAGATTTATGGTCGGAGATTTTGAGCTATTGGGGAGTTTTGATTCCAAGCTTTAATGATTTATAGACATTTTACTCATATTACTTCAACTATTTGATGGTTGAGTGCGTCTTTACTTTTTCCTTTCTAGTTGTCATATGCAAGGTTATACTTACTTTCTACATTCTATCCTAGATGTAATGTTTCTTATTTAATGAGTTTACTGTTAGGATATAGGATTTTTGAAAGGAAGCTCTTTGTCCATTGCCATAAGGTTAAGTATTAATTTAACTATGATTAGTATGACAATCTTTTGGATATATACGGGTTGATAGGTAGGCCTCAATATGTATATATTTTTATCTTATTTCTAAATGTTAAAAATTAGGTAACTAGTATTTGAATCTATTAGGATAAGTATGTTGAGATTTATCTTGTTGGTTATTATTTTAATTTATTTAGAAAGATTAGTATAGTGTTGTGATTTCTTAAGAGTTATTCAATTGTTTCATTATTGGTAATTTTTACTAACCATGATGATTGCCAAGCTAAGAAGGAGGAAGGAGTATACTACATAGTCTGGGTGATTTGTATTGCATAATTGTAGGACTAGTTCTATTTATTTTGAGCACTTTTCTCTCAACAAATATACGGATCGACTATGTAATTGTCTTGTATAAAATTTGATGTAATTATTATGAAATAAAGTTACTGGGGTATGCCCCTTTTACAATGCAATAATAAAGTACGTTTCTCCGAGGCTAGACTGGAGGTTTTCTTCTCCATTCTTTCTTAATAGTGCCCATTTTAATGAAGAATTATTGTTGTAATACTTTTATTTAATTTAATAAAAACTATCAAGTCCTTGGCTATTTACCAATCAAAAAAATATTATGTTTATCTAAATTATTTAAAACAAATTTTCTTTTTAAAATATTTTTTTCTCCAAAATAATTTTATTTTACGAAATTATATACTCATTTTTAATATTCTATAATCTTTATATTTATATTATATTAATTTTTATTTATCATTTTTTTTTATGGAGGACAGCTTTTTGGCCTAGACTCTTTGGTTAAGAACCAAGGACTAAAGGGTATCCATTACATCAAATTCACCCGAAACATAATCTCAACCTTGTCCCTTTTAGATGTTGCGGGCCTTGCACTCAGAAAGAGTTGATCCCTAGTGGGCTCTTTGTGAGCCTTTCAACTTCCCTAGTAGACCAAGGGCCCTTATTTATCATTTTATTATACCACTTTTCTATAGTTTTTTAAAAAGAAAAATTAATAGTATCTTACAATTGGCCAAGAAAAATATTATCTAGATCACACCATGTAACATTATATGCTTATATTCTACCAATTAAACATGATCAAGAATGCGTGTGCCCATCTGAATCTCCCCTGCAATAGTGATGTTGATTGACAAAAGTACCTCTCATTCCGTTGTGATGATGGTTCCCTCCTCTGTAAAGTTAAAGATAAAGACATCAATAAAGTCCTCAATAATGATTCCACAATTTTGCAGCATCTTAACTCCGTCTAGTTTGTTAATTCTAACCCCTGTAATGGACAGCCTGGGAATATTCAAGAACTAAACCAATAATTAATATTTTCCTATGCCACAAGATGGCAGGAAACCACTCTGATACCACTGTAATGACCCCAACACTTTGCAAGAAATCTCTGATACCACTGTAATGGGCACCCTGGGAATGCCCAAGAACTAAACCAATAATTAATATTTTCTTACCCTAGAGGATGGGAGGAAACTACTCTCATACCATTGTAATGGCCCCAATAGGTTATGACTTCACCAAATACTAAATTCTTCTCTCATTCAGTTGTTTGACATTTCATCAAACACTTTGCAAGCAACCACTGATACCACTGTAATGGGTACCCAACTGGTTCTAACTTATTGAAACACTTTGCAAACAAGCTCTGATACCACCGTAATGGGCACCCTGGAAATGCCCAAGAACTTAACCAACTGCTGAAAGAGATTCTAATGTTTTTCCATCTACTAGAAGCTTCTCCTTGCAATACATTAATTAATTGTGCTTCAAGAAAATTAAATTAATTAAATATGAAGTCACCTTTTAATTTCAATTTATTTAATAAATTTATAAGAAATTAATTTAATCAATTTATTATTTCTCTACTAAGCTCGTGGAGAACGTAAAGGTTAAAAACTTCACTGAATTCCTAAAAGGATGGGGGCATTATAGTCCACCCTCCTTGAAATTACTTTTCCTCAAGCATTCCAGCAATACAATGAACTCCAGCCTCCACTTGGATCACAATTGAAGTTGTATGTGACATCCCTATGGACGTTAAACCAACTCCAAACCAACATCATCAAGACCAACCACATGTCCTCTAGACTAGCACCCAAAACATGTGCTAATGATGTAGAAGTCAAATTGTCACCGAAAGGCAACTCCATAGAAGATCTATGAAGACTCTTCTTCAGAATATTTGCCCACATAATAGATATTTAGAATCATAATCATCACCAACATGCATTGAAAAAGATGTAGCTATAGGAAAACCATATGCACTCATCCTAAATATATCAACAATAGGTGTAGCCACATCAAAATATATGGACATAGAAACATCACTAACTGCCACAATAGAAAATTGAACTGAATCTATAGTTGATGAAAACTCATAATCATCAACATATGTGCCTTCATTAGAACACACATCAACAACTGCATGCATACTAATAAACTCCTCATTGGATGGTTCAACTGACACATAAGTGGCTACTAATATGATAGTATAATTGCATTCTCGTAATCCCACTATTGTTGCATCACCATCCCCTAACAAAGCCTTATATGTGGACTTCTAACTTTGTACACATGACTCAACACCAGATTGTGAATCAATGATATTAGAGCATAAACCCACATCTACTAACTCCATTGAAATACCCACATCACCAACATAATAGTAGGGTGGCACTATACATGTCTCAATCCCACTTGAGGAATCAAATACCTCCGGCACTAGAGCAACACCATGGGATCTCACATACAAATCTTCAATATTGATGCCCATATGTCTAGCCATAAGCTGCAACATTATATCCATTCACCTATTATGCTTGTGTTGCATATGTTGCTCCTCCTTTAATGTACCCAATAACCATCTCAACATCACATCCATATTTGGATTGATATACATTTTTTCAACCACTTTTCCATCTACCTGGCTATCCCAAATTTCTTATAAAACCTCCATAGGATGGCAGGACTTATAGCTATGATACCACTACAATGGGCTCTAATACCACTATAATTGATACCTAACTACACCCAATCATACCCAAAAAAAAATTGAAAGGAGTTACAGCTTTAATACCACTAAGAAAGCTCTAATACCATTGTAATGGGCACCCTAAAAATGTCATGAAATTGAACCAACTATTGAAAGAGATTTTAATGTCCTTACATATATTTAAAACCACGTAATGTGAACAAGAAGGAATTTATGCAAACTGGAGATTGAACCACCACGGAAATAATATTAGTTCTCAAACTAATAAAATCAAATACATAGCAATAAATTCCAAAGGCCAAACCCCAAGGGAATGATGTCTTGAATGTCACAAGAGATGATAGACATCTTCTAATGCCAAGAACAAATATATAACTCACACCTCCAAGCTCTTATTAAATGCAATTCACAATAATTTGATGCTAAACAGTGAAGCTCCCACCTCTATTTATACTTTTTCTTTACCCTTCTAGATGGAAATAAAATATTAATTAATTTCATTTACTAGAAGCTTATCCTTGTAATACAATAATTAATTGTGCTTCGAGAAAATTAAATTAATTAAATATAGTCACCTTTTAAATTTAATTTATTCAATGAATCTATAAAGAAATTAATTTAATCAATTTCTTATTTCTCCACTTAGCCTTTGGAGAATGTAAAGGCTAAGAACTCTACTAAGTTGCTAAAAGGATGGGGACATTATAGTCTTCCCTCCTTGAAATTGCTTGTCCTCAAGCAATCCAACAATACAATAAACTCCAACCTCCACTTGGATCCCAATTGAAGTAGTATGTGACATCCCTATTGCTATTAAACCAACTACAAACTAGCATCATTAGGACAAACCACACATCCTACAACCTAGCACCCAAAATTTTTGCTAATGATGTAGAAATCAGAATGTCATTAGAAGGAAACTCCATAGAAGATCTATGAAGACTCTTCTTCCCTGTATCCACCCACATAATAGATATGGGTAACCATATGCACTCATGCTAACTATATGAATAATAGGTGTAGCCACATTGAAATATATGGACATAGGAACAACACTAACTACCACAATAGAAAACTAAATTGAATCTGTAGTTGATCAAAAATCATAATCATCAACATCTATGGCTTCATTAGAACACACATCAACAACTACATGCATACTCCTAAACTCATAATTGAATGGTTCAACTAACACAGAAGTGGCTACTAATATGGCAGTATCATCACATTCTCCTAATCTCACTATTTCTGCATCACCATACCCTGACAAAGCCTTATATGTGAACTCCTAACTCTGCACACATGACTCAACACTAGATTGTGAATCAATAGTACTAGAGCGTTAACCCACATCTACTGACTCCATTGAAGCACCCACATAACCAAAATCATAGGTGGGTGGCGCTATACGTGTCTTGATCCCACTTAAGGAATCAACTACCTCTTGCACTGGAGCAACACCATGAGATCTCACATACAAATCTTCAATATTGATGCCCATCTATCTAGCCATAATCTACAACATTATATCCACTCACCTATTCTACTCCTATTGCATATGATGCCCCTCCTCTAATGTACCCAATGATTGTCTCAAGATCACATCTTGATCTGGACCAATATACATTTTGTCAAACACTTTTCCCTCTATTTGGCTATCCCAAATTCCCTGTAAGACCTCCACAGGATGGAAAGACTTATAGCCCTAATACCACTATAATGGGCTCTGATACCACTATAATGGACACCTAATTACACCCAATTACACCCAAAAAATAGTTAAGGACATATAGCTCTAATACCATTAGGCAAGCTTTGATACCACTAGAATGGGCACCCTAGAAATGTCTATGAACTGAACCAACTACTAAAAGAGATTGTAATGTCCTTGCATAGATTTAAAAGCACATAACATGAACAAGAAGGAATTTATGCAAACTAAAGATTGAACCACAACTGAAATAATATCAAATACATAGCAATGAATTCCAAAGGCCAAACCCCAAGGGAATGACGTATAGAATGTTAGAAGAGAGGATATATGTCCTCTAATGCCATGAACAAATTTTTAACTCACACCTCCAAGATCTTATCAAATATAATTCACAATTATCTAATGCTAAACAATGAAGCTCCCACTTCTATTTATGTACTTTTCCTTCACCCTTCTAGAAGAAAATACAATATTAATTAATTTCAATTACTAGAAGCTTGTCCTTGCAATACAAAAATTAATTGTTCTTCAAGAAAATTAAATTAATTAAATATAAAGTTACCTTTTAATTTTAATTTATTTAATGCCTTTATAAGAAATCAATTTAATCAATTTCTTATTTCTCCGCTTAGCCTTTGGAGAATGTAAAGGCTAAGAACTCCACTAAGTTGCTAAAAAGATGGGGACATTACGACCCCCCTGAGTGGCAAAAAACCTTTGAGAAATTCTATAAGTCTCCTATTCCTCTCAAGATTAAATGTTTCAAATGGCAGCTTTTGTTGGATAGATTTCCTATTAAAATTGAGCAATGTGAGTCTAATACTTGTCTTGTTTGCAAAGTGCCTGAGAGTATGAGGCACTTTTCTTGGAGTGTTCTTTTGCTGGGGAAGTTTGGATGCTTTTTGGAATTTCCATAACTAAACATGCTACTACTTTTAATATTATTATTAGTTCTATACTTGGTTTTAAAAAAGATGCTAATCTTTTGTGGTATATTTTTTCTTCATACATCCTTTGGTTTATTTGGAAATATAGAAATGAGGAAAAATTTCAAGGCAATGGAAGAACTCTTGTTATGTTTCTTAGGAAACTCATATGCTTTAAAATCATTTCATAGGTTTGTTGTGTGGTGCGGCTTTAGAGGGCGAAGCTACAAAGATTTCTCCATGATGGCCATGTCACCATGTTTATGTATGAAATAAAAAATGGGTTAGAATGAGCTAGCATTGCTGAAAATCAAGAAACCTTTGATGATGTTCTTAAAAGGCTACTAAGGAAGTTAGGTATAATATAGGGTCGTACTTTGATAAATTTGAATTATTTTCCCATATCTTGGAAAGGAAGAAAGTTGTTTGGATGGACCTCCTAGGTTGAAGACTATAATGATGTTCTTCTTTGATTGTTATTGGCTCCTTTTTGTTTCTTATACTCTTGATAATTGTTATCTATGGTGATCATACTTTGTAATTTTGATATGAACTTGGTGAATTGAGGCTTTGCCTCTCCGCTCCTCCCTTTGTACTCTCTTTTTTGTGATCAATCGATATATAATTCTAAAAAACATGATTTCCTATCAATCTTTTATTTCTTATTCTCTTTTTATTTTTCGAAAATATATTTATAATTCTTTAGTTCTCAAACATAAATTTATGTATATAGATATTCATATTATATGCGAGAATATTATATTCATAAATTATATGTAAACCAAAAAAATCATTATAATAATAATATATGAAGAATATATATATATATATTGCCTATTTTGAATCTCTTCTCCAACAATCATTTAGCTTGGGAAGAAGTATAAATAGTGAAAAGATGGAGAAAGGCCTTTACGTAGTGTTTGAATCCTAGTGGCCTATGGATTATATTTTGTAATAATATTTATTAAGAAAAATAAACATCATACACATTTACTTTAATATGTATTTGTATAATATTTTATTTTTTAAATCTTTAGAATGTAACAAATTATCTATTTAGCATGCATAAAGAAGATGTTGCTTTCTAGAGACATTTACTAATTTAGAATAATTATATAAGTGCAAACTGTGTACACATGAGATTGACATGGCAAAAACACTTAGCGAAGTCATAAGGTAATCTTCCCAATCTAGAGTTCCACATCAACCACCATGAAGTTTGCAAGCTTGTAAAATATATGATTCCACATCACATGATTATCACCTAAGCCAAACAAACCTACATACACCATTATATATATGTTGACAACTATTAATTAGGACAGTGGTTAAACCATTAAGCTCATAATGTGCAACTGCACATCTATATCTTCTTCTTAAACCTAACTCATGCAAACAACCAAAATCAATATTTTTCAATGGGGTAATGAAGGAATTCAGAGAAGCCATTAAAGTAGTGGATATAATTGTACACAATTTTGGGTTTTTCTCTACCATTGGAATTCTCTGCACATTGGAAAATTCATGGTGTCCGTAAATTCTATTGGAAATGTGAAGCCCAACGGTTACATGACACTTTAGATTCTCTTCTTTTTGTCTTCTAGCTAAACGTGGTTGTATATATACATGTGCATAGTCATGTACTGAATATCACTTAATGAATAATAAAGTGGGTTCCCTGTTGAGAGTGGACGTAGCCACAAGTTGTGGTGAACCACTATAATTTATTGCATCTTTATTTATTCTTCTTCTTGTTTTGTATATTTTAGTTTAGTTGCCTTCATTTTATTTTCTCTGCTTGTTTTGAGTCTGCAATTGGTATCAGAGTTTGGTAGTCTTCACCACTCACACCAATTGTAAATATAATAACAAGCAAAGAAATTGAATCAAAGAAGATGAAACACACAACAACAGATTTATCATGGTTCAGCAAAACTTGCCTACATCCACACTCAAGCAGGGAAATCTTTATTGTGGAAACATCTGATACAATCTAGTACAAGACAACATACATATATTTATACATTATCATAAACCTTCAATCGAAGAGCCATGAGAAGATGAATAGATAGTGTGACCATTGGTCTTCATATCCCAACAAATTCCAATCATAAATTCTAATGGTGAAGAATACACTACCTTCTACAAGATACTTTTCTGAAATTACAAAGCAACCCTACTTGTTGGAGTTTTCATTGCAGTTTGAGATATATTCAATCATGCTTTCTTATGGTTACATGCATATCATACACTTTTTCTTATGGTTAATTGATTGTTTTCTCTCTATTCTTTTTATGCTCCCGTGTTTAATATGCATGTGACCAAGAGCATATCCTTGGCAACATTTTCATTTTATTTCTGACCTCATATAAAAGAGATATTTGTAATCAGTAAGTAGTTAAATATTTGAGTCTTGCTATTTCATATTTAAATATATGTAGAGTCTGAGAAGGCTTCTCACGAGTTACTTGAAGTAGCTCAGTAGCATCATACAACAATAGCTCCACCCCAAACTTTGAAAAATGAAGCTCAATCCATGTATGCCTTGCATCATCCACTCAACCAAAGCAAAAAATAGCTTTTCAATTGTTTCAACATCTTGTTCTAGATTGCTTGTCCTTAAACTAAGAAAACAGAGCTGAAGACTTGAGTACTAGAAGAGCCTACCAAGAATAATAATTCATTCCTCTCTAATTCAATAGTATAAATGTCACAAAAAAATATTGATCCACCATAATGTCAAAGGGTAATCCAAATTATGAGAGCATGCAAGGCCCTTCTGATGAGGCATGTGTGACATGAACATAGATCTAGCTCCCTTCCTCTAAGCTATGATCAGATGACTTATTTTCCTTTGTATACAACCAAACCAGAGAAAATTGAGCACAAGACACACACAACTTTAAAAAAACAACATATCCTTCTACTCAAAATGAAGAGTGTTATCCAGGCAATTACTAAAAGGATTTGGTTTATGCAAAATAGAACAATATTGAAATAGGGGGAGAAATATTCAATCTAGCCTATTACTAAATAGGAAAGATCCATTTCTTCATCTATAAAAACCATATTTAAAACAGAAGGAAAGACAATGAAGCAATTGCATGTTCATAGAAAAGAACTAAAAGATATCATTTATAACCAAGATAAGTCTTGTAGAGATGTTTACAAGAGTGAGGACAACTTTTGCAAAAGGAAAATTTAGCCTTTTTAAATTGCAATTTTTTTGACATGTGTTATCTATAGGATGAGTGAGAGCAACAAGTTGTGCTGGGTTAGACTAGTTGTGATACTGCTAGCAGCTACTTCACCCAATAAGAAGCTTTGTATCACTTATTTTGGTAGTGTCTAGGAAACACCTTTGTGTCCAAAAACATCTGTTGCATCTCACTCATCGAAGTCCACCAGGGACAGCTTGTTGCCGATTGACATTGTAACTTTTAGGTGGAACATGTATTTCAAGCACTTAATTCTAATTTTTACAGTATAGCTGACAGTTTATCAACATATTGACAATTTTCGTAAAAGCTTATCAGCTTAATTATACATATTAGCTTATATATAGCTATATATATATTATGCCGAGAGTAATCATTCTCGAGCTACCTATTTTTATTTTATCCCAAGGTTACTTTAATTGCAGTTCGGATTTATGAAAATAGGCACCTCTAAAATGATTACTCTTGGCATAATATATATAGGTATATATAAGCTAGTGGCAGTCGTGGTGCAAAACATTTACATTTTATTTATATTTTGATAAGGTTATTATGAAATTGTTAATTAATTTTTAATTAGAGTTGTATAAAGTTCTATAAAATTATGCTTCAAGACATTTTTTAAAAAAACTTTAATATATGCAGTTTTATTTAGATTTAAAAAAAATTTATAGTAAGACTAGGGTTAGGGTTATAGTAAGGCTAAGGTTAGGGTTAGGGTTGGGGTTTGAGTCAAGGTTAAAGTTAGAGTTAGGGTTACATTTTGAGTCAAGAATGAAATTAGGGTTAGGGTTAGTGTTAGAGTCCAATGAGTTATATTTAGAGTTATAGTTAAGGGTAGAGTTATGTTTATTGTTAAGGTTAGGGTTAGAGTTATGCTCATGTTTAAGGTTAGGGTTAGACTTATGGTTATAGTTAGGGTTAGGGTAGAGCTATTGTAGAGCTAGACTTAGGGTTATGGGTAGGGTTAAGGTTAGAGTTAGGATTAGGGTTAGGGTTTGAGTTAGGATTAAAGTTAGGGTTAGAGTCCAATTATGGTAGAGTTAGATTTATGTTTAGAGTTAGGGGTAGAGTTATGTTTATGGTTAAGGTTAGGGTTAGGGCTAGAGTTAGAGTTAGGGTTAGCATTAGGATTAAAATTAGGGTGAGGGATAGGGTTTGTATTAGAGTTAGGGTTATTACTAGGGTTAGAGTTACAATTAGAGCTAGAGTTAGGGTCTGGGTTAGAGTTAGGGTTAAGGTTAGAGTCAAGGTTAGGTTTAGAATTAGAGTTAGAGTTAGAGTTAGGATTAGGGTTAGGGTTAAGATTAGACTTGGGGTTACAAATATATAGTTAGGATTAGAGTTAGAGTTAGGGTTAGGGTTAGGGTTAGAATAAGAGTTACGATCTGAGTTAGAGTTAGAGTTAGAGTTAGAGTTAGAGTTAGAGTTAGAGTAAGGGTTAGAGTTAGAGTTAGAGTTAGGGTTATATTTAGGGTTATAATTAAGGTTAGGGTTAGAGTTAGGGTTATGATTAGGGTTAGGGCTAGCATTAGGGTTTGGGTTACAATTAGAGTTAGAGGTAAAATTAGAGGCAATGTTAGTGTTATTATAATAGTTAGAGTTAAATTTTGAGTTAGAGTTAGGGTAAGAGTTAGGGTTAAAATTGGGGATAGGGTTAGGGTTAGGATTAGAATTAGAGTTAGAGTTAATGTTAGAGATAAACTTCGAGATAGGGTTAGACTTAGGGTTAGGGTTAGAGTTAGGGTTGGGATTAGGATTAGAATTAGGGTTAGGGTTAGAGTTAGAGTTATATAGTGTTAGGGTTAGGATTAGGGGTAGGTTTAGAGTTAGAATTAGGGTTAGGGTTAATGTTAGGGTTAGTGTTATAATTAGAGTTAGAGTTAGAGTTATAGTTAGGGTTAGAATTAGGGGTAGGGTTAGAATTAGAGATAAAGCTAGAGTTAGAGTTAGAGTTAGGGTTAGAGTTAGAGTTAGATTTAGGGTTAGAATTACGGTTATAATTAAGGTTAGGATTAGAATTAGCATTTGAGTTAGAGTTAGGGTTAGAATTAGTGTTAGGGTTAGCATTAAGGTTAGGCTAAGAATTAGAGTTAGAATTATAGTTAGGGTTAGCGTTAGGATTAGACTTATAGTAAGGGTTAGAATTAGGTTAGAGTTAGGGCTAGAATTGGGGTTAGGGTTAGAATAAGGATTAGAGTTAGGGTTATATAGGTTAGGGTTAGGATTAGGGGTAGAATTAGATTTAGAGTTAGGGTTAGAGTTAGAGTTAGGATTAGGGTTAGGGTTAGAATTAGGGTTACAAATATAATTAGGGCTAGATATTGAGTTAGAGTTAGGGTTAAGGTAAGGATAAGAATTAGGGTTAGGGTTAGAATTAGGGTTAAAGTTAGGGTTAGATTTAGAGTTGGGGTTTGAGCTAGAGTTAGAGTTAGAGTTAGAATTAGAGTTAGAAAAAGGGTTAGAGTTAGTGTTAGGGCTAAAATTAGGGTTAGGGTAAGGGTTAACATAAGGGTTACTGATAGATTTAGGGTTAGCATTAGGGTTAGGGTTACAATTAGTGTTAGTGTTAGTGTTAGTGTTAGAGTTAGAGTTATAGTTAGGGTTAGAGTTAGGGTTAGAATTGGGGCTGGAATTGAGGCTAGGGTTAGGGTTAGGGTTAGGGTTAGAATTAGAGTTAGAGTTAGGGACCAAGTTAGTGTTAGAGTGAAAGTTGGAGATAGAGTTGGGGTTCGAGTTAGATTTAGGGTTATGGTTGGGGTTAGGGTTAGATTAAGGGTTAGATTTAGGATTAGGATTGGAGTTAGGGTTAGAGTTAGGGTTAGATTTAGGGTTAGAGTAAGAGTTATGGTTAAAATTAGGGTTGGGGTTAGGATTAGAATTAGGGTTAGGGTTAGAGTTAGAGTTACATATAGTGTTAATATTAAGATTAGCATTATATATAGTGTTAGGGTTAGGATTAGGGTTAGGGTTAGGGTTAGGGTTAGTGTTATATTATTGAAATTGAAATCTAAACCAAAGGAGAATATTTTAATTAATATTCAAACTAAATCTACATTTAAATCTTAATACATGACTAAATCTAAATGTAAATGCAAAACTAAACTAAAAATAAAAAATAAAAATAGAAATCTCACATGCAAAAAATTACTCCAAATCTTTAATCTACTCCTCTTCAAAAACTCTAATTTTCTCCAATAATCTCTACCTCTTCCTCCTTGTGAAAACACAAAATGAAAATAAAATTAGGAGCATTTATTTTATAAACTATGAGAGACTCCTCATATCCCTCAATAGATGTGTTTTGACATTCCATGAATTTGTTTCAAATTCCCCCACTCCTCACAAATAAAAAACACGAATGTGCATGCAAAAATATATTTAACAAAAAGAAAATATTTAATATTTAAAAATTTGATGAAATTATTTCAACCCTATTTTTTGGGTCCTATTTTTTGGCCCTATTTTTTTGGGTCCTATTTTTTGGCCCTATTTTTTGGGTCCTATCTTTTAGCCCTTTTTCGGGCCCTATTATTTCAGCATCCATTTGGCTTCATATTATTTTTAGAATATTTTTATATTTTATAATTTAATAATTATAAAATATATACTAAATATATGCTTCATCTACTTTAAATAAATCATTAGCTTTAATAAAATACAAATTGTATTGATATGGTAGCATTGCCATGCACATTAATAAGAAATTTATACTTTGAAAAATGAAAATATAAATACTTTGAAACATAGAAATGTAAAACTATTATGAAACATTCAAATCTAAAACATTGAAACCAAAACTATTTTGAAATATGCAAATCTAAAACTAATATGAAACATGCGAATCTAAAACTAATTTGAAATATGTACTTTTAAAACATGCAAATGAAAAGTATTATAAAATATATAAATCAAATAGATTTTTAATGCAAATCTAAATCAATATCAAGCATGCAAGACTAAACTATTAAATGCAAGCCTAAACAATTTTGAATAGAATTCTAAATCTAAATGAAACTAATTAAAATTGAAATCTAAATCAATTTGGAATATTATAACTAATTTTGAATCTCAATCTCAATCTACATCTAAATCTAAATGAAAATCTAAATAAAAATAGAAATCTCACCTACAAAAAAATTACTCCAAAACTTCAATCTACTCCTGTTAGAAAACTCCAATCTAATCCTCCAATAATCTCCACCTCTTCCTACCTGCAAAAACATAAAATGAAAATGAATTGAGGAGCCTTTGTTTTATAACTTGTGAGAGGCTCCTCATATTCAACAACCAATGTCTCTTTAGATTTCATGAATTTGTTTAAAATTCCCTCACTCCCCACCAAAAATAAGCATGAATGTGCATCCTAAATTATATTTAACAAAAAAAAATCATATTGAAATTATTTCAGCATATTTTTTAGGGGTATATATTTTGGGTCCTTTTTTTTTGGGCCCTATTTTTTCGGGCCTATTAGTTCGGCCTCTCTTTGGTTTCCTATTATTTTGGCTAGCTATTATTTCAAGAATACTTTTATATTCTATGATTTAATAATTTAATATTTAATTTAGAAGTTTGTAACTTCTTTATTTTCTTTTTTATTGACAAGGAATCTTGGCATATTCCTACAGTGGGAATTTGTGTTGCCATTGTATAGAATGCCTCTCGGCTAAATTAAAATTTGGTATTTAAAATAAATTAATATTTAGTATAATTTTATCACACTTAATAATGAAAATTCATATTGTTTATTGTTTAAAATGAAACACGTAAATTCATATTGAATTCAAACTTATGCTATCATCTTTTAGTGAATTTATTAAAAAATAATATCTTATTTTATAGTGATACAGTAATTAAATTAAGAAAAGTAAATTTCTTGAAGATCTCACAAATATTTTTAAAACCAATATTCTACCATTTTTATACATCATTAGAATATTGCAAACCATCAAAATATTATACAATCTTAATAATATTTTGAATCCTACAAATTATCTTCCAAATCATTAAAAAATAATTTGTTGAATTTTATAATTGATTTTTATGGACAATTAAAATTAACTATTTTAAGATTAATTATTACTAATTACTATTTTAACTCCACAATTAAAATTCAATTTTGTTAATGTCAATAGATAAGCATAATATACTCATTTAAGTAATACTTCCTATATCACAATGTGATGTTAGAAACTCTCACAGAATCTAAATTGGAAGCTACTATACATTAATATTTTAATTAAGTGTTGAAAACTAATAACATAAATTTGTGAATGAATGATACAAGAGTCAAGAAATGAGAAGAATCTCAACTAATCACATAAATTTATGATTGAATGATACAAGAGTCTAGAAATGAGAAGAATCTCAATCATTGTGGGATGTTTAAGATTTGAGGGAGAAAAAATAGTGCTAATATTTAGGTTTTAGAAGATATATACACTAGAAGCATTCATCAATGTAAACTTTCTAGTAGTTAAAAAAAATTGATAGCCATTTTAGTACCTACATATTAAAATGGAAGATAAATCATATTAATAATACTCAACATTAACATTATTTTATTGAATTAATTTGGTAACAAGAACTAGCCATTTTTATCATCCTTCTTAGTTAATATTTCTTTTTTAATTATCAATAAGTAACTAAATTCTATTTTTTAATCTATTTGTTATCTATAAATTCCATTAGTAATTCTATGATGTTTCTATTATTTATTATTTAAAATAACTTCAAACTTTTAGTATAAAATTATGTTTTCTACTAGAGCATAATGAATATCTTTCATTTCCTAAATATAAAAAATTGATTTGGATTTTGGGTAAATAGTAAGTTGTGAAATCTAATAGATATTGTACTATTTTAGATGTCATAAAGATTTTTAAAAAAACTAAAAAGTGAATGAACCAAATTACAAAAATCTTATCTATCAATTATTTTTATTTTTATTTTTATTTTTATTGATTTTTTATGATTATATTGAATTATTAGTTTTATGATGTTTCTATTATTTAATCATTTAAAATAAATTAAAACTTTTCGTATAAAAAAATATTTTTTATTTCTATCTATTTGTTATGATTATTTCTATTATTTAAAATAATTTAATTCTATAATATTTCTATGATGAACTATTTATATTTCTAAACTTTACATATTTTAAATTAGATTTCTCTCAGCTTAATTTACCAAAAAAAGTAATTAAAATTTTAGGTATGCTAGTTTAAAGCTTAGTATGAAGACCACTGACAATGATTTTGACTTATATACACTATAATATTTACATCGTGCTACTAATTATAAAAATTTATTAATATTATTATACTAAACAACTATTTATGTACACAAACACAACTACAACCCTAAGGACTTTGAAGGCAAATCCTTTTTTTGTTTTGCACAAAGCTAGGGACTCTAGCTCCTTAAGAGATCTTGTTTCATATACTATAGAGGTATTAAGAAAAAAATGTTTATTATTTCAAAATAGTAGCTCTTAATATATATTATTATATTTTTTTTCATCAGTAAATGGCCATAGGCCATGGTAAATTTTATTAATTAAAAAGTTAGAGTACATCAGCTTAATCTCTATTCAAACGAACACTGCTAGGAAAGAATAAAGAAGAAAACCTCTAGTCTTGCCCAGGACAATCATCCTATATTATTATTTAATAGAAAACCAAATGCAAAAGATGAGAAATAAAAAGATAATTTAGGAAAATAGAAAATAGATGGATCATGGTATAAATGGATAACTCCAAAGAAAATATAACTTAATGTAATCCTAAAATTGGGGACACTTATGTTTTTTTCTCAAGTTCTGACAACTGATGCCAATCTATGTGAAGTTAAATTGTTACACCAGTGTGGCTATCAAAAATCATCCTAGCTTTCTTGTCATAATTAAAAACTCCCTTGCCCATCTCTAATGGAGGAAAGTATTTAACCACTTTTGTTTCTCTAAAGAGTTGGAGAGACCTTAGGTTGAGTTATGTTGTACAGTTATTATGTAAAAGAAGTTTATTATTTCAAGATAGTAATTTTTCAATTATATTTTTTTTAAGGCAAGGAAGGTTTTGTTTTTAGGTTTCTTGAGTCTCATTGTTCACATTTCAAAATGAGGAGTTAGGGAACATTGAAAATAGCATGGACACAACTAATAGAAAGGTGCACATATTTTCTTGATGACCAGGTTTCATTCCATGCATTTGCATATGGTAGATTATCAGAATTTCTAGAAGTTGACCATCTATAATGTTCCATGGGTACATCAATTGTTGGAGAAGTTGGTATGTTTGGATATAAGCCATGTATTCTCATGGGCATGCTTGCAGAGAAGAAGAGCACTTTGGTCCCTCGTTATATTCACTGGTATTTCAATAATGAATATTATTCCAAAGTGGGTGGTTTCACACAATTGGAAATGAATAGGATGGAGCTTCTATTTAAGCTTGCATTATGGTTTCACCTTTATATTACAATAAGCACTTTTGAAAATTGCTGCAATCTTCCACAACATGAGATCATGCTTTTAGTAGTTATCAGATAGAGAAACTAATATTACAATATTGGTGTGGTTTGGTGGAGAACTCTGTGCAAGAAAAGCCTCAAATGCCTTAGCAGTTCTTCATTGGCTTTTGGATCAAGTAGCCTTATGTATCTAAAAGTAAGAGAAATAAAAGTGTGCATGATTTCATGGAGAAGGTCCATGTTAAAAGGACTCATCATTCAGATGAGATTGAAATACTTCCAAGTACCCTTTAGATTTCCTAAGAAGGGATTGATAGGTTCAAGGAAGAGAATGTGATCTTATTATTATAAATATTAGTGGACGATGCAAGAAAGAAGTTACACTTTTGGAGAAGATGTGGTCATCTTTACAGTGATGAGACAAGATCTTGTAATGTTTGTAATGGATAATAATCTTGGGCAAGCAACATTAATCAAGAACGAGCACTTAAATAAAGCTTTTCATTGGGATGGTCACCTAAAAGGAGCATATTACCAATTAAGGTAATAGTTGAAGAATTGGAATGAGTAAGAAGATGTCAGAGTAGGTTTTTCAAGCAGAGTAGAGTGATAAATGACTCTACAGCCCAAGGAATCAAGCACTAGACAACAACAGATAGAGATCCTGAAGTTCTCTACACCCTGGCACAGAGTGCAACCCCCGGAGAGAGCCACAATTATCTAGGGTTTTGAAACCCTAAGTATTTTTCTCCCGCTCAACTATGTGAAAAGGTATTAGAGAGAGAGAGAGAGAGAGAGAGAGAGAGAGAGAGAGAGAGAGAGAGAGAGAGATTTTTAATTAATAATTTTTCTTTATATAATATTTAATTCCTAAAAAGGTTAAAAATTAATATATTCAAATGCAAAATAATTAAATGTAAATTAATTTAAAAGAGCATTAATCTATCACATAGTTAACTCTACAATACTTGATTAATTATTATTATGTGAAAAGAAGTAAATTGGTGAGTTAGTAGGAGTGGATTAAATTTGAAGAAGAATGTGAGATAATTAATTCATAATAAAATTAATTATTATTGTAATGTGCATCAATATTTGTGAATCGAAGTGGAGGATAGGATAAAGAGATAAAATTAAATTAGTTCAACAAGAAGAACTTTGGGTAGTTGAACTTCTTGTGAAAATTATTCAATGGGGAAAAACTATTGTAATGGGGTTCTTATCTAGCTTTGGGGATGTCTATACATTTTTCAAGAAAGGGGAAGACATTTTCAGTTTGAGGATGTGTAACAGAGAAGGGAAGGAGGAAAATGATATTTATTTTGTGAACTTGTTTATGATATAAGGATAAAATGATCCTATGGTTGTTTTGTTTACATATTTGGAATAAAGAAAAAATTACTTTTAGATCCTATAGTTTGAATTTACATTTCTCTGGTTGGAAATGATCTTGAGGTTACTCTAGCCATGTTCAAAATATTATCTTGTTTCATTTATCAAGGTTAGATTGTGTGTCATGGAATCCTAAGTTTTTAGGCATCGTATATTTAGTGAATATCAAATTTCCCTTTTGTTTCTCTGTAAATGGGAAGATTGATTAGATAGCCCATGTGCTATATATTTGATTTCCTTCTTAAATTAAGGTTTACATTCATATCATGTTGATGAATGGATGTTATTGTTCCTTCTTTTCCTTCTAGTTAAAGATATCAAAAAATTATTTATTTTGAATCGAAAGGAGGGAGTTGTACCTCTATTTCAAAATTCAGAGAGCACTTGTCAAGATAATTGCAAGTGACTCTATTGTTGGTTTGAGAGTTTGTCTTTCTTTTTTGGGGTATAAAAGAGTCATTTGTGAAGGTTTTTTTTTTATATAGGAAAAACCTATTTACTAACAATGAAGATGGTGAGAGGGAAGAATTTTTTTTTGAGCCTATGAGAAATGATGAAAGATTTAACTTCACAATCATTATATATTGCAATTATGAATAGCCAATATAGATTGGCAACTAGTTTTGTCAGCACATGTTGTAATTAGATACATTACAAAATATGCATCCAAAGTAGAGAAAAGCTCAGAGACATACTATCAAATGTTTGTGTCTAGAAAATATTGAATATCCTGAAGATTTTGCTTCCAAAGTATACAAGAAACTTTTAACTAAAAAAATCATTAAAAGAGATGTTGGCACTCAAGAAGCATGTCACATGCTCCTTGAACTTCCTTTGGTTGAATGTAGTAAAGGCTTTGTTAACATTAATGTTTCACATAAAATATTTAAGCCTATTAACAAAAATATTGAGGATGGCTTTGAAAAAAATGCAGAATTATTTATAGATTCATATAGAAGTGGGCCTCCATTTATGAAAACTGTCTCTTTGATTGATGCATTGAAAGATTGGATATATAATAAAAGTAGGAAAAATGCTAAAAAATGGTAGTGTAGACAGAAGTTTTCAATTGTGAGGTTGTATCCAAGATTTTTTTCAATTCCACCATGTGTGTCAGATAAGTTTGTTGATTTCTTCTTTTCATAATTGGTGTTGTATACACCATTTTGTGAAATTACAGTAGATATTGGTGAAAATAGTAATGCAATAATTTCAAATTGGGTGTCACTGAACTATGATCCTTGGCATGTAGAATTAAGAATAGATGTAGAAGATAATTATTGCATTAGTGAATCAAAAAGTGAAACTAATGAAACTAGTCAAGGTAACTATAAGAACTTGGTATAGCTTTGATACCATGCGAGAATTTTCCGAAGGCAAAAATGAAATGACAAGATCTAGAAGCTCAAGAGATAGCACAAGAGAGACAAGATATGGTCACGTGAGAATGGATATCATATATTTTGATAATTGGATGAATACACACTAGAAGTGTCTTGTATATAAAGGCAACTATAATGACTAGGAGTCAAGAAAGAGATAAACATCACGACTAAGCACATGTCCACCAAGAATGGATTATCCTCTATTGAACATAGTAGTTTGTGTGATGATGAGAGGATAAGTTTACATAGGTGTATCTCATAAAGAGATGTTGTATGCACCATGTGCTCAAATAAGTTGCTAACTCCTATGTTGTGAACAAGACAACTCATATATCTATGGATATTCCTAAGTGTCTACATGAAAAATTATATGATAAAGCATTAACCTAAGTAAACTTGAGTAAAGTGTAATAATAATTAATTATTTACACTAACACCCCTCCTTATGTACAACTTAGGGGAATGAACTTAAGCTCACAAAGATAGATAATAATGCAAGATGCAATGTGGGTCCTAGCTACTAGAACATATTAGGTACCCATGTACATACAATGCTCTACATATAATGCTATACAATGCAATGCAATCTCTTTGAAAATGGAGAAAGAGAGAAAAAATCATGGGAAAAGCTCCTCGAGAAAGAGAGATGAAGTAGTACAAGATGCATGTAATGATGGAGTATTCAAAACCCTCCATACATCATGCATGTACAAGCATATAACCCCCCATAAGAAAAATACATGATAGTACCCCCCCATATTGAATAATCAACTGCAAGAATGTCATGAAGACAAAAATGTATCCAATGCCTACAAATGACATTTCTCCCTTTAGGAAGCAGATACACCAAGTATAGGTGCAAGTATACTTCCCATTATGGATAGGAAGATGGATGAGGAATCCATATGTAGTATGCTATGGATGTTGCCTCTGAAGTTTGCTCATATGTTGACAAGTCCTTGATGATTGTAGATGCCACAAGCCAATCTGGTGGATGCCCAAAAGAAGGTGGCAAACAAGGAAACATGTCCATAAATGAAAGTGAATCTAACTCAAAAAACAAGGAATCATCCTTATAGGAAGATATGGGAAGAGAAGCAATGTAGCCTCCCCTCAATGATGAATGCACACCCATGAAAGAAGCTACTTGATGATTGAAGAAGCTGCACCATGAAAACTAAATGATGTTCCTCCTTGTAGGAAGAAGTGGTGTCATAGGTGTAGTATAAAATGCTCCCCAACTAGTAAGAATAATCCTCAAAAGATATGATGTTTGAGAAAACTAGAATACAATCTCCAAAGACTAATATGTCTCCTTTAAAGTAAAAGAGCCCTCCTCCAACTGCTGAAAAGAAGTGTCCACAATCATGTCAATCTTAAAAGAAAGATCAAGTGGTTGAGGGTCAGAGTGTTCCCTCACAACAAGTAAAGAAGAATTCTCCTCAACAAAGAGAAGATGGATGTCATGAATAATATCCCCCACATCTTCAATGTAAGACTCCACAAACAACACTATAATTTCTGGAAGGAAGTCATCCCATGAAGCTAAAATAGGAAGACATGGTGTTTCTTGCTGCACTAAATCAAGAGCATTTGTGGATGGAACTCGATCAGTAGAAGCAATAGGAGCATCAGGAGGTATGATCTCAACTAGAGTTGTAGGTAACACAACTGGAGTGACTAGAGGCAGAATGTCCTCTGGTAATGGAGGGACTCATGGATCTCCATATGCTTCACAAAGACACACCCAAATGTCATGAGGACTACTTGCCTTACAAAGAGGAGCAAAAGATTCCTTACCCATACTGTTATACATAAAGAAAAGAAGAAGAGAAAGATGTCCCCAATTAGTATTAGGTGGAAATATCTTCAAATATAGATAAGGAAACACTTCCTTATGTTCTCTTAGATGATTAATCATCAAAGCACTCCATTTCTGACAATTCCTTTTTGTCAATTTTAATCTTAAACCAAAGTGACACATTTGACATGACTCCATGAGATCAAATAATGTATGTACCCCCAAAATGAAAACAAAAAATTCAAATAAACCCCCCTTTAATGCTTGATTTGGCACTTTATATTTAGTGCAATTACAATAGCCAACTGCCAATTTAGGGTGTAAGTGGAATTCTGATTTTGATGGTCACAACAACAAATATTAAGCTATATTAGACTCAACAAGATAAGACACAAGACCTCTCAAGGATCTAATTAATTACAAGTGCCAATAGGCCAAAATGAGACCAAAATTTGAAAGTACTATGTGTACTCAAAATTACTCCAAACTAATACTAAATCTAGAAAGTAGACAAAAAATCATGTAGTCTCAAAAAAATAGCACCTAAATATGTGTCCAAATGAGCCTGAATGAAGCCTCTAAAGTTGTAAAAATCAAGATTAGCCATTTTAAGAAAAATTCAAGAACAAAGATCATAAGCAACCTACACCAACGTGTAGATCACAAAATTCTACCCCAAAACAAAAAATATTGCTTGAGAAAAGGAGTCTATATGAGGGAGATATCGTTGTTTGAAAATCAACTCTGTAAAATTTTTTCTTGAATCGCCACTGTCACACCTCCAAAAATCAAATGACTCTATATTTCACCTTAGATGTTCAATTTTGATTAAAAAAAAGTCGATTTGGAGTTTTCTTGACCTTCTAAATGTGATGCCAACATCTGATTTGCACCACCAAGCTCTGATCTTGACCTGCAAAAAAATAAAATCTCTCCAATGGCTATGATACCATGTAAGAATTTGGTATAGCTCCAATACCATGTAAGAATTTTCCTAAGGCATGAATGAAATGCCAAGATCTAGAAGCTCAAGAGATAACACAAGAAAGACAAGATATGATCAAATTAGAATGGATCTTAGATATTTTGATAATTAGATGAACATACACTAGAAGTGCCTTGTATATAAAGGCAACTAGAATGACTAGGAGTTAGCAAAGAGATAAACATCACAACTAAGAACATGTCCACCAAGAGTGGATTATCCTCCATTGAGCATAGGATTTTGTGCGATGATGAGAGGAGAAGTTTACATAGGTGTATCTCATAAAGAAATGTTGTAGAGACCATGTGTTCAAATAAGTTGCTAACTCCTATGTTTTGAACAAGACAATTCATATGTCTATGCATATTCCTAGGTGTCTACATGACAACTAATATGCTAAAGAATTAACCTAAGTAAACTTAAACAAAGTGTAATAATAATTAATTATTTACACTAACAATAAAATTATAGAGCATGAATGGGAATTTTTTTTTTGGTTACATTCTGGTCAAACAATGGACATTTTAGAAATTGATGTGCTCAGAAGAAGGGATATTGATAGGAAATTTAATTGGTTGAGTCACTAAAAGTCTAATTTGATATACTATAGATGCTATCAAATTTATTTGTAGAATGAGAGAAAGTGGATGCATTATAAATTCTCAATGTCAACAACAATTTAATAGCCACAATTTGGGTGAAAAATTAAAAAAGGCATTTGACATTATTATGACACACTATAATTGGGGTAAAAATGTAACATCATTAGATATGATAGTTTAGGGTACCACAGGGACTAGAAAGTAATATTTGATTGGTGCCATTAATAAATATCTCAATCAAGTAGCATAGCCTCATCCTTGTCCACTTCTACTATTAGCACCAACAGGAGAAGCTACATACAACATAGATGGATCAACCATACATTTAAAGTTAAAAATTCAAGTAAATGGTTTTACTCAATTAGAATGAACATGTTTGATAAGTTTTCAAGAAGACATGAACCATGTAAGATATATATTGATAGATGAAATGAGCTTTATTGGAGAAAAGTTGCTTGAAAATATTTACTCCCAGCTTTGTCAAGCATTTCCTCAGAATCTAGATGTTAAATTTGCAAGTTTGTTTTTATTTTCAAATAAGATTAAATATTAGTAAAATGATTTCCTATTATTTATATAGTTTAAAACAAATTATTATTTCACTAAATTATTTTCAAATATTTGTTTTTATTTTTTAGGAATTTCAATGATTTTAGTTGGTGACCTCGAACAACTCCCTCTAGTGAGAGAGAAAGTTTCATATGATAGTAGGAGGCATGCAAAGATCTTATGCAAAGAATTTGCTAAACCAACAATTGATGATTGGAGATTATTGATGTCACAAGCAACATGTAACATTTTACTAGTAATAAATGCAAGTTGTGATAATAATGTTCACCTATTTTCCACTAATGAGAATGTTTGTAATCATAATCGATATAAATTGCATTCCCTTAAAGGACCCGTTGCATGTGTTATTGCTAAAAAATATTAGATTTTGGTGTGGAAAATGGAAATTCAAGTGATGAACTTGATATGGAATTGTTAATTTCAAAGCATGAAAGAGTTATGCTGACTTATAATTTATGGATAGAAGGAAGTCTTTCAAATGGTGCTTTGGGTTATGCTATGGAAATTGTCTACAAGTTGAGAAGAGCACCACCTAAACTAGCATTGTACAATCATAGTGAAATTTGACAAATACTCTAGTTTTCCATTCAATGATGTAGATTCCAAAGTAGTACCTATTTGTGTTGTACAAAGGGGTTCTACTACTCAAATACCTTTGAGATTGGCTTGGGTATTAACAATACACAAATTCCAAGGATCGACACTTGAAAATGCAATAATTGATATAGGACAAACTGAATGAATAGGTTCGACATTTGTGGCAATATCTAGTGTAAAGTCACTACAAGGTTTGAGGATAATGCCATCATTTTGTTATGACCATTATGAGAAAATAAAAAAGCGGAAACAAGTGGAAGAAAGAAAAGCTAAAGAAAGAAGACTTAAATTATTAGAAGTAAATTTACAGTAGTTAATATTTTATCAAATACATACAAAAAAAAAATTTCAATGTAGCTAATTGCAAATTAATATATTTTGTTTATCTTGTGGAAGTTCATCATTGTCAATTAAAATTGTATAAATTTTTCCATTCATTTTTTAAAGATTATTATGTTAAGTGACTACAAGTTAAATGTACATGTGATATTTGTTTAAAATGGTATCATTGAATCTAAAATTTCAAGAAACAATTTTCTCTAAAAGAAATAATTGAATCCTATTTTGATGTTTATTATTCTCTTTTCACACTATAGTATTTTGATAAATAAATTTTTTTAGTGACTACATTTCAAAAGTCAAAGCTATATGTACTCATCGTATTTATTGTTAATAGTTGCATCCATGTTCTATCTCTATTATTATTATTATTATTTTCTTTCTTCCTAGATATTTGAAGGAAAATAATGTTAAAACAAAAAATAATTAAGGTTGAAGACTCATTTGATCATATTGATCTTAGAAGAATCCATCTTGATGAGAGAAAAAATTATTTATCTTCAAAAAGGCCTAGAAATATTGCTTGACATGATGATGATAGTAATTCTAAACAATCTTATATAACATGACTTATAATCATATTTGTGAATGAAATTGGATTCTATCCTTTTAAAAAAATTGAATACTAGGACAAATTATAAATTAAACCTAACCTTAAAATATCATGTTGTAGCCTTATGGTAAACCAAATCTTACCAATATCAATACATGAACATGAAAATGTAAATTAAGTGTTCCCCTTTTCAAAATTGAAAAGATACATTATAACCTATACCTAACCCTAATCCACATATAACATTTTAAAAATATCCTCTTGTACCCTAACCATAAACAAAATCTTTTCATAAAAAAAATGAGTTCTATTTGATAAAGATAGATGTTGACAAAAGACTACAGATGATACTAGCTATATCTATATTATATATTTATAGAAAGTCAAAACTTCACAATAAAAATTAATAGATATTATATAACTACAATATATATATATATATATATATATATATATATATATATATATATATATATATATATATATATATATATATATATATATATATATATATATACTCCTTTTGTGGTGGTTGTCCATAATAGTTTTTTATTTTACATTTTTAGTTCTCTCTTCTTCTATTTTTTAATTCATTATGAAGTTTCTTGATGGTTATCTTTTATGATAAGTTAACATTCAACATTTATATATTATGTTTAAATATGTGGGAAATTCTTATATATGACTTGAAGAAATCTTAAAATATTTTAAAATAATCTTTCATGTCAATTAATTTTTTATTTAAAAATAACTAATCTTTGATGTAGATATGAATTTATTTCATGGCCAAAATCATATGACTATTTTGACATTTTCTTGGTCAATTTTAATTATGTTAATATTTCTAATACATATCTAGTTTATCCATAAAATGTTTCAAGTAACAATTTGATCTCATTCATTTTTAAAAGTGCAATGTAATTTTTAAACATCAAAATAATAATCATTAAAAGAAAGATTGAATGAAAATATTTGAAAAATCATATTTTCAACCTCATATTTAATTTAAATCTATCAAAACTAAAAAATATATAGCTTTTATAATAGAATAATACCTATAGGATATTAGACTATTAATTTCTAATCTTTAAAGTGAATAATTTACACAGTCTATTTATACAAGATTGCATATTATTATGTCACCCTTGTAATCACTTCTTATCGTTATGCTAAATACATAAATAATTATTTGAAACCGTCAATTATCTATTACAATCTTGTTTTTCATATAATATTTTCTCAAGAGGCTATCATTGGATGTAATATAAGATACATATACATAGAAAATAGACCCAATATTTCTCTAATTTATATTCTACAATTCTTTACAAAACCCATTGCACATGGAAAAACCATTACAAATGTAAAAAATTACTTTATATTAGTCAATCAGCCTAAATTCTCAGCATATCAAATATTCTTACATGTAAGGATGATTTTTTCTTTGCATCTAAAAGAAATCTGAATAAAATAATTTGTTCTCTGCTCTTTTTACCGAATGCACCACCCATTCCCTACACTCTTTATCCACAGGAATTACCACCATGCCTCTCTCCATTGGGAGGAAACTCCTGCATTCACAAACCAGTACAGAAAATCAAGTTATTTTACCCAAATATGCTAGGGTTTTCTTACCTGCATTCACACAAATGGGCATTGTTAGTATTGTAAAAGGCTGCCTTATATTGTACTATCTGATATCATTCAGCAAATGTAATTAACAAGCTATTTTTGCTATGTTAACTTGCTGAAATTGTAGTTTTTTTTAGACAGGAGTCTACAGTGCAGGTAAATTGCGAGCTTCTCATTGAAAAAATCTGAATTTATTCAACATTAACACATAATCATAATTAATCTTAACAATAATAATAAATAATCTAAACTTGCACCGATAACCTATAAATAAAAAGTTGCTGAAACTGTAACTGTCATTTTGATTAAAAATGATGAAAGAGAGAGAAGAGATTCTAATCTTACTAGAACTTTCATTTCGCGACTTTCGCGACTTAAAAGAGTCTCTGCTGCTGGAGCTTTCATTTCGCAAATCCATTTTCATTGATCCAAAGAGTGAATCTGATTTCAAAGGAAGGGTAGTCTTATCGGATACACAATGTTTAGTGTTCTTGTCAGAATGGCCTGCAACAAAAAGATTTGTCTGTTATGTCATTCCTTCTAATTTAATCTACTACCAATGCAACAAGGGGATTTTGTGGTGAATTTGTAACGTTGTTAGTACGATGAAAAATAGAGCCAAGACTGGTTGGTATTTTTTTAGTGGGTAGCACCTGAAATTATATACACGCAAAACTAAGTACATTGACGTGCGTCCATTACTTACTCTTCTTGCTATATTTGATCTGCGAAAAAAATCCTTTTCTTCCCTGTTCCTTTTCTGATTCAAGATGTGAGAATCCCATTTTTCTTGAAGTGGAATGATTTCGTTGATTCTCTTTTGTTTGGTGATGGAAAATCATAACTATTTTTAGCAGAAAGATTTTCCTGTCCCTCCATCAATTCATGATCTGGAAATCTGAATTTTCTTTAATAAGGAAGGCTTCCCTCTTCTACATGACGGATAATCCCGATTTTCATTAAAAAGGAAATGTTTAGTAATTGAGAATGTTTGACTGTTTTGTCTCTGCAATTCTTTTCTTGTGATTTTATGGTCTTATGAATTCTGTGAAATAATTATCCCCTTTTCTGGGGATTTTGATATTCTTTTCAACCATTCTCAAAATACAAGTGGATACTATTTTCTCCAAAAGTTGGGAGGGAGCCGCGGCTCCTCTCACACCATATAATTTCCCACTTGGTTTCTCCTCCAATCTTGAAAGTACTCTTTTACATTAGAAATTTCTTTACTGTATTCGATGTTGGTTTTCCTTTAGTATCAGAAGTATAATATCGCACACCTAAAAATGTAAGCATTTACTTTAATAGTATACCTAAAAATGTAAGCATTTACTTTAATAGCACACCTAAAAATGTAAGCATCTATGCTAAAAATGTAAACATTTACTTTGATAGCAAACCTCAAAATGTAAGTATCTACATTAATATAGCACATCTAAAAATTTAGCACCTTTTTAGGTTGACATATTTGGTACAAATAGACAAACATAACCATCTAAATTAGTTCTTCTTCTTGTCATCACTACCCTAGCCCCAAAAAATTGTTTGTGTGAGAGACTACCCAATTTTTCATAAATCAAAAGTTTGTCCATCTTACTTAGCATTGAGTTTAAATGGAGATTTGAGCGAGAAATATTACGATTCTTTAACAAGATATGAAATTATTTTATTGGATACTATTGATGTAGCCCAAACTCCTTTCAAAATAATACTTGAAAAATAATAACACAAGGCAGATTTTCAAAATACCAGATTCTTCATTCAACTTCTCAAACTCTATTCTACTTTACAATGAAAAAAATGCCTACGTATTACGATTCTGAAAATTACCATATGTGGCAGATTTTTTGGAAAAAAATAGAATTTTCTATTTTTGGTAACTTTCAAAATCCATCCTACAAATCCCAATTTTTCCCAACAAAAGCCCCCAACTCAAGTAATCTATGACAAGAGTATGATTTCAAATTTATTAAAAAAATAACTTTGTAAAAAATTTGAAAAAAACACAAAAACTCAAACGGCCACTATCTTAGTTAGCAATTTAAATAACTCCTCACCTAATTGCCTGTAGCCAAAACCCATATCTAAGTAAAAAATTATGACTGCCAAAAGTTGATGCATCAACTATTATCCAATTTTTATTAATGAAAGGTATCTCCTCCAAAATGGTCAAATGTAATTTCAATATGTTTTAAAAAATTTAAAATTTGTGTTTCTTCTATCAAGGGCTTTAAGAATATATTCTTGATTTAGGAGAACATATATGGTTGATTGTTCTTCTAGTATTTCATGTATAGACAAAAATTTGTTCTTTTATCCTATTACTTTTAAAGAGAATATAATAGTGACATCAAACATAAGAAATTTTTTTATATTAGAAGTAGTTAATGTCCCATCAATAATCAAATATTATATATGTTTTTTTTTTAAATATTCTTTTTCAAAGAAAATAACTTATTCTAGAAGAATGAGAAAACTACAAAAATTAACAATCTCCTAATAAAGAAAAAAAACATTAATAATGATGAAGAATAGAGATTTTCTTTAGTGACATCTTTTTTTATTCAATCTTAAAATGAATCACCCTCAACATTTACATAAAACTTTCTTCTCCATATTTTCATCTCTCCTCACCTATATAGAAATATCTCCCTCCATTCTAATCATTCCTTTGTTGTTAACATTTTTTTATTAATTGACACTTCTTCTTCCCTTGTGTCTGATTCCTTTTTGGAAGACTAATCTTGGTTTCCCATATCCCTTTCTTTTCTAACCCCTCCTTTCTTGAAAGGTCCCTCCCTAGCCTAAGCATCTTTCTCATCTTTTGATTTCAATATGCTTCTTTTAATATTCTACCCCTTTGGTTTTCTTAGCTTCTCTTCTAAGTACAAGTGATACTTTGACTTTTCAATTCCTTTGAGTCTTTTCTCCTTGCATTCATCTTCATGTTGAGAATTTCTTCATATTCTAAGTGTTGTGGTCAATTGTTTGGACTTTCTCTTTGTTTGTGTTGTCTCTTTTTTCAATTAATGTTCTTGTCCTATTTTTCTTATTCATTTAATTTGTTATTACCTTATTTTTTTGGGCATATTGATGGTTCATAAATGTCAATGAATTCTATGACCAAGTTGGTCACTTGTGATAGCTCCACAACACACTGACATGAAAGCTATCAAAATATTTTTTTGGACATACTGATTGTTCATAAAGATTAGTGACCAAGTTGGTCACTAGTGATAGCTCCACAACAGGCTGAACTAAAAGCTACCAAAATAATTTTTTGAGCATATTGATTGTTCATAAATGTCAATGAATATAGTCCACACATTAGATTAGTGACCAAGTTGGTCCCTTCTATAGCTCCACAACAAGCTGAAATAAAAGCTATCAAAACTTTTTTTAGGAATATATTGATTGTTCATAAATGTCAATTTGAATATAAAAAGGGACATTATCGAGAGGCTCAATTATCCATTGTGAAAAGGTGATCCTCGCCATGCGATCAATTTTATATTTATTTTTAGATAATTGACGAGGAATAATATTTGAATTTTTTTCTTATGAAAAATATTTCTCTCCAAAATGAATTTATTCCACTTTGATAATTTATTTTCATTCTTCATAATGTATTTCTAGTTAAATCTATACCTACTATTTTTATTGTAGCCAATTTCAATATCTAAATATGATATGAAAAATGCAATTGGTTGACCTAATGATAGATTTTTCTCTTTAAATTCATAGTTTTACCTTCTTGTTGTTTTAAAATTAATTATGAAGTTTCTTCTTAGTAAATTAGGTAGGACTCTAAGCAGTTATGTTTAAAGATGTAGTCAAAAATTTATATATAGATTTTATTTTGTTTTTTGAATATTTACAAATCATCTTTTATGTCAATCAAATTATTTTTTAAATAATTAATTCTTGATCTCATATATGAATACATTTTATGGTTTAAATTATATGACCATTTTAACATTTATTTTGATCAATTTTAATTATGCTAATATTTCTAATAGATTTCTAGTGCTCTCATAAAATAATTCAAGTACCAACTTAATTCATTCATTTTCTATAACTAAAATATAATATGTATTAAACATCAAAATAGTAATCAATAAATAAAAATATGATTAAATGAAAATATTTGATAAGTCGTATAATCAACCTTCACATCAGCTAAATTTACTAAAACTTAGAAAAACGAATATCGGTTCTCTATTACAACATTCTTCCCCATACAACACTTTCTAATTTACATTGTACATTACTAGAACCATAGCACATGAAAAACATATAGCCTAAATTTTCAGCATATCACATAATTCGTACATCTATCCGAGCTCTTCACATTAATTCATGAGTTTTTAAAAGATAATTTTTTCTTTGCATCTATGTGAACTCTATACATAAATTTATGTCTCTTGCTGTCCACCTGCTCAAAGGTACAAATGTCTCCTTTCTTGATATTACAGTGACGTGAAAAACACCTCCAGCCCCCACTCAAAACAGGCCTATTGTTCATCCAAATGCACTGCACCTCCCATTCCTTGCGCTCTGCATCTATTAGAACTACCACGCCTCTTTCCGTTGGGAACTCAAGAAGACATTGACCTATTTTGGGAAACTCCTGCATTCACTCAAAATTAATTTATTTCACCCAAATATACTAGAGTTTTCTTACTATTCACATATAAGAACATTGTTCGTATTGCAAAAGGTTTCTTTATATATTATACTATCAGAAATCCCTCAGCAAAATATGATTAACAAACTATTTTGCCTATGTTAACTTCTGAAATTCTAATTTTGATTAAAATGATGATAAATAGAAACAGCAGTGAGTTCGATCTTACTAGAAGGCATGGTGATCCGGAGCTTTCATTCCGCGACTTCATTTCCATTGAAATCTTTTTGTTATCAAATTTCAAAGGAAGGGTAGGTTTGTCTGATACACAATGTCCAGTGCTACTCTCAGAATGGCCTGCAACAAAACGATTTGTCTGTTATGTCATTCCCCATTAACTTACAACTCAAAAGGGTGCTTAGAAAGCTGAAATGAATTAAAGTATACTTACAGTTTGAGTTTTCTACCATATCATCATTTTCCTCCGAATCTACCACCATTTCGCCAAAAGGGTATTTTATACCCATATCAACATTCGCATCCATGAGGTCATGAGCAGCAGTGATCCTTTTCACACACGCTGTTCTATCAAATATCTGAACCCTAAAATATGATTTAGAGATGTATTTGAACACTAAAAAATCTCCCATCTCGAGTCCATAATGGCTAACAAACTTTTCCCAACCATGTCTGAATTCCAAATCATTTATGGATTTCCATAATCGTACCTTCCATTCCTGCCCGTCTGGACCTTCCAATGTCATATGCTCATCTGGATCATTTAAAAACTGAGAAACAAATGCAGGAGGAATGCACTGTGGTAAACATAAATGCAAAAATTAGTTTTTGCAAGTTATGGACAGCGTACATGAAATAAAAGTAAGAATAAGGTGTATAAAACTTACCAGTTTTTCTTTAAAGTCCCAGAGAAGAACTTTGAAGAAAGAAGACGACCCATCAAAGTTCTGTTGGTAATGAAATTTTCCATGTCTTTTCAAACACTTCTCACTGCAGTTTCTGCATGGTATAAAAAGTTCTCCAGTTTCTTCATCCTCCATGACAAATGGAGATACCAAAGCCTGTGAAAATAGCCCAAAAAACTGTATAACGTCCAATCTACTACCAATGCAACAAGGGGATTTCTATAGTGAATTTGTCACTTGTAAAAAATAGAGCCAAGGCTGATTAGTATTTGCTTAGTGGGTAGCACCTGAAATTCTCTACACGCAAAACTAAGAACATTTACAGCCATCTGAAAGAAAGACGTTGCAGCTTACATTTGTCGATTATCTACTCTTTTCTTTTTGGGCAATATTTGATCTGAAAAAACTACATTTTCTCCCTGTTCCTTTTCTAATTCAAGATGTGGGAATCCCATTTTTCTTCAAGAGGAAAGATTTCCCCGATTCTATTTGAATCTCTTTTACTTGGTAATGGGGAATCATAACCTTTTTTGGCAGAAAGACTTTTCTGTTCCTCTATTAATTCATGATTTCGAAATCCGGATTTTCTTTTATGAGAAAGACTTCGCTGTTCTGCATGATGGGGAGTCGTGGTTTTCTTTAAAAAGAAAATCTTTTGAGTAGTTTATTTTGTAATTCTCCCCTTTACATTATCCTCTTTTCCTGCTGATTTTGATATTCTTTTCAACCATTATCGAAATGCAAGTTATGAGTAATTCTCCTAAAGTTAGAAGGGAGTGGCAGCTCTTCTTACATCATATTCTCTACTTGTTTCTCCTCCAATCTTGTATTCCACTCTTTCACAATTAAATTTTCTTTACTGTGTTCGATTTAGGCTTCCCTTATTGCAAGTAAAATATAGCATATCCTGAAATGTAAGCATTTAAGTTAATATAAAAATGTAAGCATGTAAGTTAATATCATCTAAAATATAGCATATTTTAAAAATGTAAGCATTTAAGTTAATATTATTTATTTATTATCAATTACAAATAAATGAACTTTAGTTTCTCTTCAAATGAAATCATATACATTACTATAAAATCAAAACATGTTTTTATAATTTCTATAATGAAAATATGTTATTTAACAAGATTAAATTTATTTATATTTTACAATATAATACTTAATATGATAATCTCTTTCTTAAATCTAAATGATAAAAATATTATACTCGTTATATTACCATTTATTCATCACCTTAAAAGTTAGACAAATTTTATATTAGCTTCAATAACACAGTCCATTATGTCTTTCACCAAGAAATTTTAATTTACAAAAGTCAATTGTCTTTTCTTAAAATATTTTGTTAATAAAAAAAAATCAAACATTTTATTCAGGTTGACACATTTCAGAAGAACACTAACTTCTACATTAATTCTTCTCATTATCACCCTTACACAAAAAATAATTTCCTTTAGAGAGTATCCAAATTTTCATTAAAAAAACTAAACCAAATGCTGGTCCATATCACTTAGCATTAAGTTTAAATGGATATTCAAACAATCAAAATTAAGTTTCTATGCGTTTCCATTCAACATTATTTCATCCAAACTTAATTTCATCTCTAATTCTTTGGATATCTCCTTCAAAATGGCCAAGACTATGTTATTGTACTTGTAGTAGGCAACGACTATTGTATTCATTTTCTCCTCAACTTCTATTAGTTTTAGACAATCAAATATATTTATTTTTCAATCACAAAAATCTTTCCAAAGTTTTATTATTTAATTATATATTTTATCTACCATAAAAATTATATGGTTGGCTCAATATTTTTGATGTTATAGGGGCCCATTTTTGGGAGTTCTCCATATTCAATTGCAACATGAGATTTCTATTTAAATTTGAAATGTAACATACCTCAATAAAGTAATCTATTAGTGGCTCTGGGTTAAAAATAAGATCTTCAAGAAGCTTAATAAGTGGCACAATAGATCCCTCTCCCTTGTTGGCAGAGTCCAAGTTTGTCAAGAAATTCTTTCCTCCTACAATGTCTACCATTTTTCTTCTTGGATGTTCAATAATTATCAATTTTATGAGATTCAAAAGACCCTTAGAAACTTTCTTTGGTCTGATGGGAAAGGTACCAAAAAGCATCATGTTTTTAAGTGGGATTGGTGTCAAACCAACAAGCTCCTTGGGCATTTGGGCCTAAAAGATCTTAAAACCCCAGGGACTACCTTAGCCACCAAATGGATATTTCACTCCTTAGCAGCTGAAGAACCTTGGAAGTTACTTATTAGATGCAATACTGAAAGAGGGATCTCTAAACAAGCTAGATTCTAGAAGAAAATGCCCTTTATGATATCATTGAAGGTGACTTCCCTATTCTTGTTCAAAGGCCCCTGGTCTTTAAGACTATTTGGAAAGCTTGGGAACATGAATTTTGTTTATAACCAATAGAACATTCTTTGATCAAAATCTTCTTTATGATGAAAGATCCATTTGGTGGAATCTGCATCTTGCTAGGAAACCCCTCACCTTCTCCGATGGTTGCTCTACCAAGCACTGGAATAGTTTGGGAATCTCTCAACTCATTTCTCTCTTTGAGAATTGTAGACTCATCAATTGGGAGGACATCAGTTCTAAATACTATATATCCCTCCTTCTCAAAAGAAAACTTATAATATGATTGTCAAAGCTAGCAAAAATATGCCTACTAAATGCCATGTTGACTCTCATAGATTTCTCAAAATGAAATGGCCGGATGGTACCTGGAAAAACTTAAAGCTAAAAACATATATAACATTATTGCTGATAACTTTAGTATTATAGATCATCTCAATGGAATCTAGTACTCTAACCTTCACAAAATTTGGAAACACCATCTTACCAAAATTTGGATGTTTTCTATTGAGCCAAAAATTAAGTGTTTTAAATGGTTGCTTCTTCTCCACATATTGGCTATAAAAAGGGATCATAACATCATAACAGTAATTCTATATGCAAGTTATGTGGGAGACTAGAAACCAAGAGACACATTTTCTTTGATTGTGCTTTTTCCAAAAGCATTTGGTGCATGTTTGGTATTTATTACCCTATGGTTGTTACTACTTTTGAAATTGTTACTAGTTTCATTAATAATGTTAAAAATGATATTAATGTCTTTTGGCATATGATTTCCTCTAACATTCTTTGACAGATCTAAGAAAGAATGAATGAAGAAAGGTATCAAGACTTCCCTCGATCTCTTATTGAGTTTTTTCAAAAAATCACACACTTTAAAATCTCCTTGTAGGTGAACATGAATATGACCTTGGATTTGAAGAAATTTAGAAGGTTCCTTCTAGCTGGGCACACTACCATGTTTGTGAATGAGCTGAAAGAAGATTACAATATGAGGAAGCACATTGACAACTTTGCCAAGTTTGAAGAAACTTTGAAAAAGCTCACCAAAGAGGTCAATATCAGCAAGAATACCACTGACCATTAGATTGCTATGCTATAACAAATACATGACAAGAAAAACATTGTTTGGATGGAAGGCCTTGGGGGCTAGACTACTTGGGTTGATGATAATAATGATGTTCTTACTTAACTTTTTACTGTCTATGCACTATAATTAAATCTCAAACTCTTCGTGGTATCGTGAGGATGAGGTTGGGCCTCTCCCACCTGAACTCTTATTGTTCCTCTTTTTTATCTGTGAGATCCTTATAGTTAATATAAAAAAAATTCAAATTTATTGTTTACTCAAAAGTTTACTGTAATTTTTTTTAAAATATTAAATATATACATATTTTTTTATTTATTCAAAGGGCCCTTGGTCTCCTTGTAAAGTTGAATAGTTCACAAAGAGGATCAAGTCTTGTTGAGTGCAAGGCTCCACATAAATGTATAAATAATCAAAACATAGATTTTCCATACAAACAATTTTGAAATAGACACTAACACAAAGGATTGTGCTAAAAAGAGGAATCATGATTCTTAAAGAAAATATATAGAATATGCAAATGTAGAGAAATTGAGAATCTCATTTTAATAGTTATGCACACTTTCAAAACTTTCCAATGTAGTGACATTTAATAGATTAGTAATGTTGCGTACCTTTGTTTTAAAATAAGATATGCTACATGTTTTATAGGAAATCATATAGTGACAACATGCATACTAGAAATTTGTGTTCTCCTAGTTGTTGCTTTGTTATTGCTTAAAAAATTAGGGTCTCCTCCTTGCTAATTGAATAAAAAAATTACAATTTACATTAACTCTAATACTTCATTCTCCTATATTACATGGTACTATATTCTATTCTATTTTTTCATATGATTATTTGGTCAACTATGACATTTCTATTATATTTTAATTTGATAAATTTAATAAAATTTTAATATTAGAATAAATATTTTTACAATTATTAGTCTTTCTACATATTGTTATTATCCGTTTTATTTAACTTTATAATCTATATACTTGTTACATCATTTGTTTATTAAGCATTCAATTTTTTGCATTATTACATTAATAGTTGTGACTTCAAATAACTATCATGTTGACAGTGAGTACCCAATTGAATGAGTTGTATTTTTTATGTGTAAAAGACAAGAAAAGGTGTGCTCATTTATATAATATTTACTGAATGACCATGAAACCTTAATGCCTGGGAGATTTGCCAACAAAGGTTTTATAGAAAATTTTACATAATATTTTAAGAACTGTGAACATGTTCAACTAATATTACATAATATTTTACAACCTCTTAAATTACAACTAATTTAATAAAAAAGTATATGTAATAGTTATATGATGCTCTCCATATTACCTAGTTTAATAAAAATCTTCAAATATTATTAGATCCCTCTCTTGTAACTGTCCAACCATTAATTTAAAATATTATATATGAAATTTTTCAAAAAAAAAAATATCGTTGGCATGATTAGCTATTTATTTGCCAAATAAATCATGCCATGCAAAATGGTTAGTGAGTGAAATAAAAATAACTCTTTTGTGAACTTTAATCATATTTTAAACTACAATATGTTTTATATTATATGATTCAATTGGATGCACATAGAGAATCGGATGTATGTTAATATTTTAGTTTGCTGAAATTTGTAAAAATTTAAACATAATTTAAAAATTATAAATAATAAATAATATTTATTTTTTATAAAAATAATTAATATATTATTTTTATAATATTTTGTTAAAGTAATAGGCAAGAGCCTACAACACAATGGTAATTTGGGAGCCTCTTATTCAAGAGGTCTTGTGTTTGACTCTACACAAGCTTAATATTAATAATAATTGATCACATCACATAATAATAATTGATCACAATACATAATAATAGTATTGATAAAAAAAAAATTGTTGGAGCAATTTAAAGTTTAGGTCACCTTATAATTTAAAATAATTTTTATTTAGTTTTGATAAATCTTTCAGATTTTTCTTTTAATTATAAAGTTCTAAAAGAAAAAATATATTATTTCCATGTTCAATTATTTTTAACTTTAATTTGATTTGTCATCCATTTTACAAAATATTCTAATAATAAATATATAAAAAATTAAAAAATTACTTTTACATTTAAGTTTTGTTTTAATTCTAAATTTTAATATATAATTAACCTTAATTTATTCATAAATATCTATTTTCAATATTATTCATAACATTTTATATAATTTTCTCTTTATTTTATGGTTACAATTAAGATTACATTAAGGTTCAAGGTTGAAGAGTTATAATTAAAAGGTTAATTATAATTAGAGTTCTAATTTTGATTCAATTCAAGTAAGTGTTAAAGTAAGGATAATTATTTACAAAAGCCAAATAGGCCCTTTGTGATTAAAGTTAGGGTTTTTAATATGACTAAAATTAGGATAATGGGTTAGGGTTTTGTTTACAATTTGAACTAAGAGTTTGTATTAAAAAATATGACTAGTTTATTATATCTCCTAGGCATACCTATTGCTAGTTTTAGTTATGATTTCAGCAAAATTTCTATGTTAATACTTACATTTAATGATTTGAATTTTATTCAAGTTTTTATATATTGAAATATTATTGATATTACATTTTTTTCTATTAATTATTATTAAAGCATAGATACAAAAAGTTCAACAATATTAAGGATGAACACACCAATAAAATACAAGGTTATGTCAATGGGTCCTTGGTCTACTGGTGGTAAAGTTGAATGGCTCACAAAAAGCCCATCATGGATCAAGTAATCAGGCAAGCCTGCTGATTTTGCCTAATATGAAAATTTATATTACATAATGTCTAATATATCTAATCAATTAAAATATATTTTAAATATTAATTATTTTTATATGATATAATAATAAAGTTAAATAAGGTCTAACTTATTATTCAATACATTATTTAAAACTAAATAATATATTTTTATCTTAATTCAAAATTTAAAAAATCATCTATAATTTTTACTTAAAATATTTAAAATAACCACTGATCATGTTCATTGTCATGTCCGGCATGGTCAATTATGCAATTTACATTATGACCTAGTAGCATTTCATCCTTGAAATTTTCATTCTCTAAATTTTCAATTCCATCATTATCATTTTCAATTGGTACATTTTCATTCCCCAACTGCACATATTCATTATCTGACTCTATGATTTCACCTTTGACTAATTCATCGTCAACTTGGCTAACATTTAACATACCTTGTCTTTTCCTTCAGTGTTCTAATTTATCCCTTTCCCTATATGCCGCAATGTCTTCATTGGATACCTTCCTTTTGTGTTTAGCCTTTCGACGACTGCTACTCCCCATTAAGATGACAATATCAGACACCTAGCGTTATATTCTCAAACTTTTTTCAATTGGTTGGGCCCTAAAACGAGAGTTTTCTAAAACCCATGAAAAAGACCCACAAAAAGTGATTTTGTCAAGTCTGCAATGATAGGAAATATTTTGGGAAAATCATGCCAGTAATATCGGATATTTGATCCTAGATTGGATATTTGATTCCATATCGGATATCAGATACTGGCAGCAAAAAAATATTCGAGCGAAAAACAAATTTGTAAGTTATATGACCAATTTGAGTTATGAAATATATAAATATATAATATATAATCTATAAATGTATAACATGACTAATTAATGAGTAATTACTAATCTATAAATATATAATATATATTAATATATATATATATATGAAATTAAATTAAATTAAATTATTATTATTATTATAATCTATAAATATAATATAGATTAGTGTATTATATTATTATTATTTTTACTATATTATTATTAAATATTATTAATAATGTAATATCTTATATATATGTAATTAATATATATTATTATTATCATCTATAAATTATAATCTATAATATATTATTACTATTATCACCTATGTTATAAATAAATAAATAAATATATATATATAAATATATAAATATATATATATATATATATATGATTATTACACCACATTATTATTATTTTTACTATATTATTATATTTTTAATATATTATTTTTATTGGAATCGTTTATATGACCTATGACTCCTTTCGACACATTCCATGATGACATGTGTCTCTAGGGGTCCTACGACCCTTAGGGACATATTATAATCATTTATATTGGTCAAAGGGTGTCATAGGTCTTTTGACACATTTCATGATGACGTATGTCTCTAGGGGTCTTAGGACCCTTAGGGACATATTATAATCATTTATAGGTCAAACAGGGCCATAGGATGATCTATGGACCCTTTCGACACATTTTATGATGACATATATCTCTAGGGGTCCTAGAACCCCTAGGACCCCTAGGGACATATTAGAATTGTTTATATGGGTTGAAGGGGGTCACAAGATGACCTATGATCCCTTTCAACACATTCAATGATGACATATGTCCCTAGGTGTATCCCCTAGGGACATATCAAAATTGTTTATATGGGTCGACGGTGGTCACAGGATGACCTATGACCCCTTTCAACACATTCTATGATGACATATGTCTAAAGGGGTCCTCGAACCCCTACGGACATATTAGAATCATTTATATGTGTGAAGGGGGTCATAGGATGACCTATGACCTCTTTTGACACATTCCATGATGATATATGTCTCTAGGGATCCTAGGACTCCCAGGGACATATTATAATCATTTATATGGGTCAAAAGGGGCCATAGGTCATCCTATGGCCCCTTTCGAGACATTCCATGATGACATATGTCTCTAGGGGTCTTAGGACCCCTAAGGACATATTAGAATCATTTATATGGGTCGAACGGGGCCATAGGATGACCTATGACCTCTTTCGACACATTCCATGATGACATATGTCTAAAGGGGTCTTATGATCCATATGGACATATTATAATTGTTTATATAGGACGAAGGGGGTCACAGGATGACCTATGACCCCTTTCGACACATTCCATGATGACATATGTCGGTAGGGGTCCTTGAACCCCTAGTGACATATTAGAATCATTTATATGAGATGAAGGGGGTCACAGGATGACCTATGACGCCTTTCAACACATTCCATGACGACATATTTTTCTAGGGTTCCTAGGACCCCTAGGAGCATATAAGAATTGTCTATATGGGTAAAGGGGGTTATAGGATGACTTTTGACCCCTTTTGACACATTCCATGATGACATATGTCCTAAGGGGTCCTAGGACCCCTAGGAACATAATAGAAACATTTATATGGGTTGAAGGGGGTCATAGAATGACCTATGATGCCTTTCAACACATTCTATGATGACATATGTCTCTAGGGGTCTTACATCCCCTAGCGACATATTAGAATCATTTATATGGGTCAAAGGGGGTCATAGGATGACCTATTACCCCTTTCAAAATATTTCATGATGACATATTTCTCTAGGGATCTTAAGACCCCTAGCGACATTAGAATCAATTATATGGGTTGAAGGGGGTCACAGGATGACCTCTGACCCCTTTCAATAGATTCTATGATGACATACCTCTCAAGGGGTCCTAGGACCCCTAGGAACATATTAAAATTATTTTTATGGGTTGAAGGGGGTCACAAGATGACCTTTGACCCTTTTCGACACATTTCATGATGACATATGTCTCTAGGGGTCTTACGACCCCTAGGGACATATTATAATCATTTATATGCGTCGAAAGGGGCCATAAGATGATCTATGACCCTTTTTGACACATTTTATGACGACATATGTCTCTAAGAGTCCTAGGACCCCTAGGCACATATTAGAATCATTTATATGGGTCAAAGGGGGTCACATGATGACCTATGACACCTTTTGACACATTCCATGATGACATATGTCTCTAGGGGTCCTACGACCCCTAGGGACATATTAGAATTGAATTTATATGGGTCAAATGGGTTTACAGGATGATCTATGACCCCTTTTAACACATTCCATGATGACATATGTCTCAAGGGGTCCTAGGAACCCCAAGGACATATTAGGGTCCTTTACATGGATCGAAGAGGGTCATAGGATGACCTCTGACACCTTCTAATAGATTCCATGATGACATATGTGTATAGGGGTCCGAAGACCCTTAGGGACATATTATAATCATTTATATGTGTCAAAAGGGGCTACAAGATGACCTATGATCCCTTTCGACACATTCCATGACAAAATATGTCTCTAGGTGTCCTAGGACCCCTAGGGACATATTATAATAGTTTATATAGGTCAAACAGGGCTAGAGGATGAACTATGACCCCTTTCGACACATTCCATGATGACATATGTTGCTAGGGGTCTTACAACCCCTAGGGACATATTAGAATCATTGATATGAGTCAAAGGTAGTCACAGGATAACCTCTGACCCCTTTTCTACACATTCCATGATGACATATGTCTCTAAGGTTCCTAGAACATTGAGAGACATATTACAATCGTTTATATGGGTCAAAGTGGTTAACAAGATGACCTCTGACCCCTTTCGACACATTCCATGATGACATATCTATCAAGGGGTCTTAGGACCACTAGGGACATATTACAATCATTTCTATGGGTTGAAGGGGGTCATAGGTCATCCTATGACCCCTTTTGACACATTCCATGATGACATATGTCTCTTGGGGTCCTATGACCCATAAGGACATATTAGAATCGTTTATATGCGATGAAAGGGGTCATAGGATGACCTATGACCCCTTTCAACACATTCTATGATGACATATGTCCCTAGGGGTCTTAGGATGCCTAAAAAAATATTATAACCATTTATATGAGTTGAACGGGGCCATAGGAGAACCTATGATGCCTTTCGACACATTTTATGATGAAATATGCCTCTAAGGGTCCTAGGACACCTAGGGACATACTAGAATCATTTATATGGGTTGAAGGGGGTCATATGATGACCTTTAACCCCTTTTGACACATTCCATGACATCATATGTCGCTAGGGGTCCTACAACCCCTAGGGACATATTAGAATCATTTATATGGGTTGAAGCGAGTCACAGGATGACCTATGACCCCTTTTGACACATTCCATGATGACATATGTCTCAAGGGGTTCGATGACCCCTAGGGACATATTAGAATCATTTATATGGGTCAAAGGGGGTCATAGGTCATTTAAAAAATTTCATAATGACATATGTCTTTAGGGGTCCTATGATCCCTAGAGACATATCATAATAATTTATATGGGTCAAAGGGGGCCGTAGGATGACCTATGACCCCTTTCAACACATTTGATAACAACATATGTCTCTAGGGGTCTTAGGACCCCTAGGGACATATTATAATCATTTATATGGGTCGAATAGGGCCATAGGGTGACCTATGATGTCTTTCAACATATTTTATGAAGACATATGTCTCTAAGAGTTCTAGGACCCCTAGGGACATATTAGAATCGTTTATATGGGTTGAAGGGAACTTATGACCCCTTACGACACCATCCATAGCAACATGTGTTACTAGGGGTCCTATGACCCCTAGGGACATATTAGAATCTTTTAAATGAGTCGAAGTGGGTCATGGGATGACCGATGACACCTTTCGACACATTCCATGATGACATATGTCTCTAGGGGTATTAGAACTTTTAAGAACATATTATAATCGTTTATATGGGTAGATAAAGGCCATAGAATGACTTATGACCCATTTCAACATACTTTATGATGGCATATGTCTTTGGGGGTCTTAGGACCCCTAGGGACATATTATAATCACTTATATTGGTCGAACGGGGTCATAGGATGACATATGATCCCTTTTGACACATTCCATGATGACATATATCTCAAAATGCCCTAGGACCCCTAGGGACATATTAGAATCATTTATATGGGTCGACGGGGGTCATAGGATGATCTATGACCCCTTTTGACACATTCCATGATGACTTATGTCTCGAGGGGTCCTAGGACCCCTCGGGACATATTAGAATCATTTATATGGATTGAAGGGGGTCACAGGATGACCTATGACCCCTTTCGACACATTCTATGATGAAATATGTCTTTAGGGGTCCTAGGACCCCTAGGAACATATTAGAATCATTTATATGGGTTGAAGGGGGTCACAGGATGACCTATGGTCCCTTTCATCACATTCTATGACAACGTATGTTTCTAGGGGTCATAAGACCCATAGGGACATATTAGAATCATTTATATTGGTCGAAGGGGTCACATGATGACCTATGACCATTTCTGACACATTCCATGATGACATATGTCTCTAAGGGTTCTAGGATCCCTAGAGACATTAGAATTGTTTATATGAGTCAAAGTGAGTCAGAGGATGACCTATGACCCCTTTTGACACATTCCATGACGACATATGTCTCAAGGGGTCCTAGGACCCCTAGAGACATATTAGAATAATTTATATAGGTTGAAGGGGGTCATAGGATGACTTAGACCCCTTTTGACACATTCTATGATGACATATGTCCTAGGGGGTCCTAGGATGCCTAGGGACATATTAGAATCATTTATATGGGTCAAAGGGGGTAACAAGATGACCTATGACCCCTTTCGACACATTCCATGATGAAATATGTCTCTAGGGGTCCTAGGACCTTTAGCGACATATTAGAATCATTTATATTGGTCGAAAGGGGTCACAAGATAACCTATGACCCCTTTCGACATTTCAATGATCACATATCTCTCTAAGGATCCTAGGACCCCTTGGGACATATTAAAACCATTTATACGAGTCAAAGGGGGTCATAGGTCATTCTATGACCTCTTTCGACACATTTCATGATGACATATGTCTCTAGGGCTCCTAGGGCCCTTAGAGACATATTATAATCATTTTTATGGGTTGAAAGGGGCCATAGGATGACCTATGACCCCCTTAGAGACATATGTCATCATGAAATGTGTCGAAAGGGGTCATAGGATGACCTATGACCCCTTTCAACAAATTTCATGATGACATATGTCTCAAGGGGTCCAAGGACCCTTAGGGACATATGATAGTCATTTATATGGGTCGAAAAGGGCCATAGGATAACCTATGACCCCTTTTGACACATTCCATGATGACATATGTCTTTAGGGGTTCTAGGACCCGTTGGGACATATTACAATTGTTTATATGGGTCAAAAGGGGCCATAGGATGACCTATTACCCCTTTTGACACATTCCATGACAATGTGTATACCTATGACTCATTGGGAATGCATCAAAAGGGCCACTAGGGGCCATAGGGACATATGTTGTCATGAAATGTATCTAAATGATGCATTTTATGACAACATTATATTTAATAATTATATAATATTGTATATTTTAATATAATGATAATATATTATTATATTATATAACAATAATAATCATATATGTTACTAGATTATAGATTTAATAATAATAATAACCATATATATTATTATATATAATAATTTAGTCATATAATATTACTATATATTTAATAATAATAATCATACATATTACTATAATATAATAATAGGGTATGTGTAGGATCATGGTGTGCCAAAAAGGGGCAATATGAAAAATCTGTAGTTCTGAAATATCTCAAACCATTTCAAAATATATTTCAACTTTTTTCCCACCAACCTTGATACTAAATGAAAAATATTAATATCTCTATAAGGTCTACTATATGTTTTGATACCAAATGTATATGGTCAACTTTAAAAACATCCTAAAAATGTGCTTTTGGCCTATTTTAATGTGATTTTTGATTCAAACATGTAGCTAACAACTTTTTTTTCACCAAAATTTGATGGAATGAAAAGGGTTTCTTAAGAATTTTTTTATATTTCCATAAATGCAAGGTTTTTCAAATTATGAGTTTAGTAATTAATGATTACTTATTTTCTAATGGAGTTACGTATAAAGTGATACTAACAATTACTTGAAAAATAATTATAACCTTCAAATGGTACAACATTTTTTAAATCCAAAAGATGTATCACATTCTATATTTTTTCTACTATAAGGAAAAAAAAATGAAAATTTGAATTTTGCAAAGTTTTGAATTAGTTAAGGTGGTTAGACATGAGAGTTTTTTTATTCCAAAATTACTAAAGTCAAAAATTAATAAATTATTATTTATTTAGAATAAAAATACCCAAAAATGTGTCACATCTAGGCATGAGTCTACTACTTACATCTAGAATATTATTAAACAATAATATCATTTGATTTTGATTAAAGTGGTCAGACATATGTCTACTTCTTATTTTTGTTCTGAAATTTTTGTAATATTGCATTAAAATTCAAAATTTTGACCAATCAATTTTTATTTTTTTGAGATGAGTCTTAGTAGATTAGAAACTAGATTCAATTTGTTAGAGATTCTTTTCCTTCAACTTTTTGATATAAAGTTAATAACAAGTAAATAATTGCATGTTGAGTTGACATAATCTTGATTTTTTAGTTTTTTATTGCCACTTAAGAACATAGTTTGGTTGACCATGATCCTGCACACATCCAATAATTATAATAATATATAATAATAATAGTTAATAATAATAATATCAATGTCCACACTTTCCCCAAATAAATTCCCTCTAAAATAGTCTAAAGTTTCCCTCTTAAATTTATTTTCTCTCCAATTTCCCTTCCTCCAAATTTAAAATTGAAAAAAATCTCTCCTCTCAAATTTCCCTCCAAATTGTTGTTGAAAATTCTCGCTAGTGATTGGATATCTGATTTGGATTTGGATATCCGATTAGGTTCGATATTTACCAAGCCTATTCAATCAACCCAAAAAATGTGTTTGAGAAGGGTTTCACTGACACTCATACTTTAGGTAGCCATCTGACAATTTTATTTTCATTGAAATTGAATGAAAGGAAAATGATTTTTTTATAACACTCTCGAGATTCCATCGATATAGTTGCTGTCAAATTTTGAGTTCGTTAAGTATTTATTAGTTAATTTTCAATGAAAATGATTGCAAAGTGTTGATTGACATATTGATTGAAAAATGGCTATAACTTTCAAATGATATAACATTTTTTAAATTTAAAAGTTGTGTCACATTCTATGCTTCACCTAGTATAAGAAATTTTTAAAAAAAATTAAATTTGGTAAAATTTTCTATTAGTTAAGGTGGTTAGACAGGATTTTTTTCTAAAAAATTTTTAGTAGAAAATTCATATTTAATTATTTATTTGGAATAAAAATAGAAAAAAATATGCATCACATCTGGGTAGGAGTCTACTTTTTATATCTATAATTATATTTAAAAAATATTATCATTTGATTTTAATTAAGGTGGTCAGACATACACCTACTTTTTATTTTCGCCCTAAAATTTTCATAGTACTACATTAAAATCTAAACTTTTGACCAATCAAAGTTTTTTTTCTCCAAATAAGGCGTAGTGGTTTAGAAACTACATTCAATTTCCTACAAATTATTTTGTTACAACTTTTTGATATAAAGTCCATAACCACTTTAAAATTATGTGTCAAATTTACATAACCGTGATTTTTTGATTTTTCACTGCCACTTAAGGCCATAGTTTGGTTGACCATGATCTTGCACATACCCTTCTACATGATATTTGTATTGTTTAAACCCAAAATGTGGCCAACATCAATTTATGGTTTTCAAACTATATGCTTACATAAACAGTTCAGTTGATCTCATATATTTTGATCACTGAAGCCTTCCATGTACTACTTGCATCCAATTGGAAAGAAAGAAAGTATTGATTTAAAAGCAAGCAGTTGTTTTGAGAGACCCCAAGTTAGTTTTGTTTGTGTTCTTTGAGGACTGCATAAAGATAGTCAGTGCAATTCTACAATTATCTTCTCTATCTGTCAACCTACCTGTAATGCCCCGCCAAGGGATCCAAAGAATTTTACTAAGTTTGCCAAACAATTTTTTTTTAAAACATGAAAGATAAAACCATTTATAACATTTGCGGAAGCAATAGAAAGAATTGAAATAAAAATAAACATAATATATATACATAACAAGCTACATTCTTTAAAGATCCCTTAATGTTGTATCACATCTAAATTAACTATTCATTTAACATCCCATCCTTATGAAATAAAAATGATACATCCAATGTACTTAAACAATATACAAGTGTCATTTTGTAATTATATTTTAGTTTAGCTCAATCATCCATTGTACAAATCACAGGGTATGAAAAGCTTAAAAAAATAAACATCCAAGTAAATAAAGTACATCATCATCATCTAATATTAATCCATGATGCAATAACATAAATGAAACCACATATCATACATGATACATCATCACAAAAGATATAAACATTCATCACAAAAGATAACCATATATCACAAACATAAATAACTAAGTGCACGGTTCCTCCCAACCATAAATAGCATCATTAGACCATTGTGGATCCTAGCCATCCCTCCGTGCGTAACATTCCAAAGCACCGAAGAGATCATCGGTATTAACATAGTAGGAATGTCACTCCTAAAACATCCTACTAACATGCAAAGTAAAGCATAATAAATCATCAACTAACATATGCAAAGTAAAGCAAATCATCAATATAAGAAACATACCAGTAAATACATCCATCATAAGGTATATTATCTATCATAATACTCCAAGAACATAATGAAGAATAAATACCAACCAAAGATACTTCAGCCACGGTGTCTCAGACGGATCTCAAATGATAAAAGTGAAAATACACTACCACTCGACCGCGTGGAACCTAAGTGGTCCACACCCACCGTGCTGAGGAGAATCTCAAGTCCCAAACAAGATATCAATTCACGAAGCACAAATCTCTATAAGTCTAGGAATCCTAAAAGTATACTAAGTAAAAGATTCCATCACACAAAACTGACATCTAATTCTCAGAGGTACACAACGACATGTAGGAAACTTACTCTACAAGTGGAAAAGTGTTATCGCATTTATCATGTACAAGTTACCCTGGCAGTTAGCTAAATTTCACAGGTCCATACTAATCTCATGCGGCCACTAGTATCCTCTCATACTGACAAGACATACTACGGAATGCACGCTTCGAACCATGCGTTCTCACTACTCCCATCCTAGCTTGTACAAACACTCAAGGCATGGGCAAGAACATAAAAACAATTATCTTTTTAGGCTCATTTAATTCTCATTCAGTATGTAAATGTTATCACTTATTAACTAAACTTACAATGAGTTACCCTTGCATCCACTTAGGGCCTCGACCTACATTGCAAGCCACTTCCCGACACTACAAGTAGATTACCTACCCTAAGCTCATGGAATCATAAATCTTAAAATCATAAAAGATAATCCATAATAAAATCATCAAATATGCATAAAAGCATCAAATATCCATAATAAGAATCATCAAATCTCCAAGATAAGAATCATCAAATCTCCATAAGCATCTAAAAAAGAATCCATAGAAAATCATTACCACAACAGTTCTCTATTGGCAACTAAAGGCATCACTGATAATCATAAGTATCAATTGGTTCTCAATAACGAAAATATATCTCAAGATAAATGGTTCTCAACAAGCAACCAAGAATATCTCAAAATCATACTGATCGAAGACTCCGAAATGGTTGAGTTAAACATGTCACAAAATGACATCATCAAGAAATAAATCCATATTTCAGTCCCATACTGGCGACTAGAAAGTAATCCAAGGATAACTGATCGATGACTCAAAAATGATTAGCTCAAGTGTCTCATACAAATACCTCTCAACTTCACACATGAAGATTGATGAACAATAACAATCAATAAATATAAACATTTCATAGAGCATATGATCACATTACCATTTTTGAGCTTATAAAGGTCGAGACCAAATAAGATCAATATGCCATCATATCTCATAACCCCCGAGCCTCTGGTAACATCCTAAGACTGGTCAACACTAGTCAACCAAAAACCCAAAACAAGAAACATATAGAATACACGATGCAAACACATGTTTTGGTTTACTAAATTCACATAGTTGAATAATGTGTAGGAGTTTCCAATCTTTTGTTTGCAAGTATACTTCAAGTGTATAGGGTTTATCATTTGACCTACACATCAACCCATTTGTTCCCTGATAGCATTATCCTTCCATTATTAAGAATTACATTCTAAGAGTAACTTAAGCATAAATATTCACTAAACTAATCATCATTGACCTTAATTAAATTGTCCTTTATATTTAACCATGATCCATATTCTAATTGATTAACCTTTCAACTTTTTTAGGATTATTATTCATTATATTATAAGAGGACCAATTATCATTCTTCAAATAAGAGATTATAACTTTATTAAAATGATCAATTACATCAATCAATTAACATAGGTCCATATTCTAATAGTCCTCAATTAAATATTACTAAGTCTTCACCATCAAATATCTAAGGTCATCATTCAAGTCATAAGAATAAGACCTATCAACTTGATATCAATATTTCTACAATTCTATTAAAATAATTATATCAATTAAATTTTCATTACTTAACTTAATTGTTAATTAAATATAATTAACTCTCATTGATTGATTTAATTAATAATTACATAATCATAGCAACGTTCCAATTAATATCAGATGACTAATAACTAACTATAATTTTGTATGATAAAAGTCAACTATAATTCAATACTCAAAAGATCATATTAATAATTCAATAATAATTATTGAAAATCTTAAATGACCATATTCGTCATCTTTCAAAGAATACCAACATTCCCTTAACAAATTCGTATTATCATTAATCTTTTCAAATAAGACTCTATCGCACAACTTAATTATTAATATCATAGTTATAATATGAACTCAATGAATATCAATTGATTAAAAAACAATTATAATCCAACTCCAAAATTTATTATCTTTTACCAAACTTCAATCAATAAATAATCTCCACTAGATTAACTCTAATCAAATTTGTTGATATCTATTTAAACCATTATTTATTAATAGTTTGCTAGTCCTTACAAACATTAATAAATAATAAACTCCTCAAACTATACATACTCGATCTATAGAATCCTTCCATAAACTCATTAGTTAATATTTGGCTAACTCTTAACTCCATTAAGGTATTCAAACGTATTAACCAATAACATAATAATTCAGTTTTAATCCAATATTATTCAGAGTTTCTAAATTTAAATCAACATAATATAAATTATCATCTTTTAATTATTTAATCAATATTAAAATCAACCATTAGACTTTATTTTCTAATTGTTCTAATAATATTTTGTCTATATAAACATTGTTTGAAAGAGATCCCTATCACAAACCAATAAGACTCATTGTAGATTTTAACAAGAATAATCTCCAAATTCTTAATATTATCATCTTCATTAAACAACTCTAAAATAGTTTAATATATATTAAATAGTATCCACTATACATTATACAAAGTCCACTATATAAACTATATTAAAAATCTCTTTTCTTTTAATTTTCTCTCATCCATTTACTTAGATTGACTAATAATTAATTACACTTCTTTTACTATTAATTAATTTTAATTTAATTTAATTTAATTTAATTAGATAATAAACCATATAAAACTAATGCATATTAATAAGATTTTAATAAGGGAAGATTGCAAGAATATTTTACTTCATTCCATGCTTTGATATATTATTTTTGTGATGTTGAAAGATAAAGAACTCTTGGTTATGAGAAATGGAGAAATATCTGTCTCTGAATAAAATAGTTCCAGTACGATGGCCATATCTCCCTAATGAATTGTTGGATCGGGCTGAAATTTAAATATGTTGGAGAGGGCCAAGTTTCACCAATTCTGACTAGAGCGATTGAATAAATTCGATCATGATAAAAAGTTATGAATGACTGAGTTCGGGTCTATCTAAAGGGCAGTGATAGAACAATTAAAAAAAATTCTTCTTAAAAGGTAATTGTTCTTTAAATTTATCTAATAATTTCACTAATGAATTTGACCATAAATCTTGAAACCATTTTCAAATCTATTTCAATTTTATTCTAATTCGAACCCAAACCCGTTTTCTCTTTTTTTTAAACCCATGCATATAAAATTCTCAAATAAATTTAATTTTCCAAATTGAAAATGCATACAATAAAAATATGAAATTCTTCAGAAGACATATGGAAGACACAAAGAAGACAGGAATCTGTGATGCGAAAATAGCATAAGAAAAATTACAAGAATCTACCCGAATTCTGATGCTAATTCGCTACTCCTCAAAAAATCCACAAAGCAAGCTCCCTTCTTTAGAGTTCTTGAGTCCTCCAATGCTCCAATTACTTTCGACCCCCTCCCTAAGCTTCTATGAATGACTGAATATAAAGAGCTCTCAAGAAACTTTTTGATTGCTTCTTGAAACCGTTGAAAGGTGTCACCAATTAAGCATGTGTCTTTTCCAACCTTTTTGATGAGTCATAGGGTTGTAGACACTTTGTGCTTAATTGATGCACTAACCTCCGTGTTGTTGACACATGTTAATTCTCATGCAAGCTTATAACTCTAATTTACTTTTAAAATAATCTCTATTTAAATTTTATAACTTTCATTTTACTTTTTTATAACTTTTATTATTATTATTTTATTTATTACTTTATTATTATTTTATAATTATTATTAATTTTAATTTCTAGTTTTCTTTTATTTAATTCTTTTTTTTCAATAATTCACATTTAATTAATTACAATCAAAATATCAAAAATCATGATATTTTATTAATTTTTTCAAATAAATAATTTATTAATTAAATCTATTTATTAAGACTTTATTAATAGAAAATTCACCATAGACTTCGAAGATAAAATATGAAAATTTATCATAGAACAAATCATACAAAATAAAACTAAAGGGTTAAAAATCATGAAATATGTCATCCGACACATTTGGTGGCTATTCAACTCAGACACTTGTCCTAATTTTCCATTTAGGACAAATGGCTCAAAGCGTTGGGATTTAGACTTGAGAATTTATCTCCCCTCTCTTATCATTGAGATAATGTGATAGAGTACGCTCATCTTGACAATTCAGGGAAGTCGATACCCGGTACCTGCAACCTACATAAAAACCATGCATGTACAAATAGAATATATACTAAACTAAACAGACAATGGTAGGAAGTGGTGCATTATGTAGATCCCGACTAGCAGGTGACTACGACTCCCTTCCTTAACCACTTCAGACATGCCATACAAAAGCAAACATGCAAGACAAATACACACACCATACACATGCAAGTATGAGGTAAGTATTCATAAGAAAGCACATATGATAATAAATCATTTTACTAATCATCATTAATAACTGAAAGCAATGTAATATGATTCTAGTTTAATGGTAAATCAAAAATCGCATCGATCTAACATTAGTTCGTTTAACAACTACTAAAATAGATCCCTTAATTCATTATAAACAAGAGCAACTTAATGATTGCAAGGATAAACAGAAGTTTACTACCTTACAACATAGATAAAAGATACATGTTTTGCAGCTAGAATGAGTTTCAATTTTTAGTTTTTCTTTCGTTTAGATTTTCAGTAAAATTTTTAGTTTTGAAAGTTAAGTGTTGAAATATAAAAAAATATGCAAGTAACAGTTTTAAGTTCTATTTCAGTTCACCTACTTTCAAGTTTTCAGTTTGAAAAAGATAGACATGATAGTTTTAAATTTTCATTTTATTCAACTAGTTAATAACTAGTAGCATTCCAATATACCTAGAGCTCCCAATGTTGAAACTCGGACTTTGATACGAAATGTAATGCCACGCCAATGCATTCAAAGAATTTTACTAAGTTTGCTAAACAATTTTTTTTTAAAACATGAAAGATAAAACCATTCATAACATTTGAGAAAGCAATAGCAACAATTCAAATGAAAATAAACATAACATATATACATAACAGGCTACATTCTTTAAAGATCCCTTAACATTGTATCACATCTAAATTAACTATTCATCTAACATCCCATCCTTATGAAATAACATTGATATATCCAATGTACTTAAACAATATACAAGTGTCCTTTTGTAATTATATTTTAGTTTAGCTCAATCATCCACTGTACATATCATAGGGTATGAAAAGCTTAAAAGAATAAACATCCAAGTAAATAAAGTATATCATCATCATCTAATATTAATCTATGATGCAATAACATAAATGAAACCACATATCATACATGATACATCATCACAAAAGATATAAACATCTATCACAAATGATAGCCATATATCACAAACATAAATAACTAAGTGCACGGTTCCTCCCAACCGTAAATAGCATTATTAGACCATCGCGGATCCTAGCCATCCCTCCATGCGTAACATTCCAAAGCATCGAAGAGATCATTGGTATTAACATAGTAGGAATATCACTCCTAAAACATCCTACTAGCATGCAAAGTAAAGCATAATAAATCATCAACTAACATATGCAAAGTAAAGCAAATCATCGATATAAGAAACATACTAGTAAATACATCCATCATAAGGTATATTATCTATCATAATTCTCCAAAAACATAATGAAGAATAAATAACAACCAAAGACATTCCAGCCACGGTGTCTCGGACAGATCTCAAATGATAAGAGTGAAAATACACTACCACCGGACCACGTTGAACCTAAGTGGTCCACTCTCACCGTGCTGAGGAGATAATCTCAAGTCCCAAACAAGATATCAATTCACTAAGCACAAATCTCTATAAGTCCAAAAATCTTAAAAGTATACTAATTCAAAAGTTTCATCACACAAAATCGACATCTAATTCCCAGAGGCACACTAAGACATGTAGGCAACTTACTCTACAAGCAGGAAAGTGTCATCGCATTTATCATGTACAAGTTACCTTGGCAGTTAGCTAAACTCCATGGGTCCATACTAATCTCATGCAGCCACTAGTATCCTCTCATACTAACAAGGCATACTACGGAATGCACAGTCGCAACCATGCATTCGCACTACTCCCATCCTAGCCTGTACAAGCAGTCAAGGCATGGGCGAGAACATCAAAATAATTATCTTTTTAAGTTTGTTTAATTCCCATTTAGTGTGTAAATATTATCACTTATTAACCAAACTTACAATGAGTTACCTTGACAGCCACTTAGGGCCCTGTCCTCTATTGCAAGCCATTTCTCGACACTACAAGTAGATTACCTACCCTAAGCTCATGGAGTCATAAATCTCAAAATCATAAAAGATAATCCATAATAAAATCATCAAATATGCATAAAAGCATCAAATATCCATAATAAAAATTATCAAATCTCCAAGATAAGAATCATGAAATCTCCATGAGCATCCGAAAAAGCATCCATAGAAAATCATGACCACAACAGTTCTCTATTGGAAACTAAAGGCATCACTGATAATCATAAGTATCAATTGGTTCTCAATAACCAAAATATAGCTTAAGATAAATGGTTCTCAACAAGCAACCAAGAATATCTCAAAATCATACTGATCAAAAATTTCAAAATGGTTGAGTCAAACATGTCACAACATGACATCATCAAGAAATAAATTCGCATTTCAGTCCCATCATGGCGACTAGAAAGTAATCCAAGGATAACTGATCGATCACTCACAAATGATTAGCTCAAGTGTCTCATAGACATACCTCTCAGCTTCACACACGAAGACTGATGAACAATAAAAATCAATAAATACAAACATTTCATAGAGCATACGATCACATTACCATGGTTGGGCTTATAAAGATCGAGACCAAATAAGACCAACATGCCATCATATCTCATAACCCCCGAGCCTCTGGTAACATCCTAAGACTGGTCAACACTAGTCAACCCAAAATCCAAAACAAGAAGCATATAGAATACACGATGCAAACACATATTTTGGTTTACTAAATTTACATAGTTGAATAATGTGTAGGGGTTTCAAATCTTCTGTTTACAAGTATACTTCAAGTGTATAGGATTTATCATTTGACCTACACGTAAACCCATTTGTTCTCCGATAGCATTATCCTTCCATTATTACGAATTACATTCTAAGAATAACTTAAGGATAAATATTCACTAAACTGATCATCGTTGACCTTAATTAATTTGTATTTTATAGTTAACTATGATCCATATTTTAATTGATTAACCTTTCAACTTTTTTAGGATCATTATTCGTTATATTATAAGAGGACCAATTATCATTCTTCGAATAAGAGATTATAATTTTATTAAAATGATCAATTACATCAATCAATTAATATTGGTCCATATTCTAATAGTTCTCAATTAAATATTACTAAGTCTTCACCATCAAATATCTAAGGTCATCATTCAAGTCATAAGAATAAGACCTATCAACTTGATATCAATATTTCTACAATCTTATTCAAAGAATTATATCAATTAAATCTTCATTACTTAACTTAATTGTTAATTAAATCTAATTAACTCTCATTGATTGATTTAAGTAATAATTACATAATCATAGCAACGTTCCAATTAATATTAGTTGACTAATAACTAACTATAATTTTGTATGATAAAAGTCAACTATAATTCAATACTCAAAAGATTATATTAATAATTCAATAATAATTATTGAAAATCTTAAATGACCATATTCGTCATCTTTCAAAAAATACCAACATTCCCTTAACAAATTCGTATTATCATTAATCTTTTCAAATAAGACTTTATCGCACAACTTAATTATTAATATCATAGTTATAATATCAATTCAATGAATATCAATTGATTAAAAATAAATTATAATACAACTCCAAAATTTATTATCTTTTACCAAACTTTAATCAATAAATAATCTCCACTAAATTAACTCTAATCAAATTTGTTGATATCTATTTAAATCATTATTTATTAATAGTTTGCTAGTCCTTACAAACATTAATAAATAATAAACTCCTCAAACTATACATACTCGATCTATAGAATCCTTTCATAAACTCATTAGTTTATATTTGGCTAACTCTTAACTCCATTAAAGTATTCAAACGTATTAACCAATAACATAATAATTCAGTCTTAATCAATTATTATTCAGAGTTTCTAAATTTAAATCAACATAATATAAATTATCATCTTACAATTATTTAATCAATATTAAAATCAACCATTAAACTCTATTTTCTAATTGTTCTAATAATATTTTGTCTATATAAACGTTGTTTGAAAGAGATCCCTCTCACAAACCAATAAGACTCATTGTAGATTTTAACAAGAATAATCTTCAAATTCTTAATATTATCATCTTCATTAAACAATGCTAAAATAGTTTAATATTTGTTAAATAGTATCCACTATACATTATAAAAAGTCCATTATGTAAACTATATTAGAAATCTCTTTTTTCTTTTAATTTTCTCTCATCCATTTACTTAGATTGACTAATAATTAATTACACTTCTACTATTAATTAGTCTTAATTAAATTTGATTTAATTAGATTAGATAATAAACCATATAAAACTAATGCATATTAATAAGATTCTAATAAGGGAAGATTGCAATAATATCTTAATTCATTCCATGCTTTGATATATTATTTTTGTGAAGTTTAAGGATAAAAAACTCTTGGTTATGGAAAATGGAGAAATATCTGTCTTTGAATAAAACAGTCTCAGTACGACCATCATATCTCCCTAATGAACCATTGGATCGGGTTGCAATTTAAATATGTTGGAGAGGGCCAAGTTGCACCAATTCTGACCGGAGCGATCGAATAAATTCGAGCACGATAAAAAATTATTAATGAAAGAGTTCGGGTCTATCCAAAGGGCAGCGACAAAATAATTAATTTTTTTTTTTTTTAAAAGGTAATTGTTCTCTAAATTTATCCAATAATTTCACTAATGGATTTGGCCATAAATCTTGAAACTATTTTCAAATTTATTTCAATTTGATTATAATTCGAACCCAAACCCATTTTCTCTTTTTTTTAAATCCATGCATATAAAATTCTCAAATAAATTTAATTGCCCAAATTGAAAATGCGTACAATAAAAACATGAAATTTCTTAGAAGACATATGGAAGACACGAAAAAGACAGGAATGCATAATGCGAAAATAGTATAAGAAAAATCACAAAAATCTACTCGAATTCTGATGCTAATTCGCTCTTCCTCAGAAAACTCGTAGAGCAAGCTCCCTTGTTCAAAGTTCTTGAGTCCTCCAATGCTCCAATTGCTTTCCACCCCCTCCCTAAGCTACTATGAATGGCTGAATATAAAGAGCTCTCAAAAAATCTTTGGATTGCTTCTTGAAACCGCTGAAAGGTGTCACCAACTAAGCATGGGTCTTTTCCAACTTTTTTGATGAGTTATAGAGTTGTAGACACCTTGTGTTTAATGGATGCACTAACTTCCGTATTGTTGACACATGTTAATTCTCATGCAAGCTTATAACTTCAATTTACTTTTAAAATAATATCTATTTAAATTTTATAACTTTCATTTTACTTTTTTATAACTTTTATTATTATTATTTTATTTATTACTTTATTATTATTTTATAATTATTGTTAATTTTAATTTCTAATTTTCTTTTATTTAATTCTTTTTTTCCAATAATTCACATTTAATTAATTACAATCAAAATATCAAAGATCATGATATTTTATTAATTTTCTCAAATAAATAATTTATTAAGACTTAATTAATGAAAAATTCAACATAGACCTCGAAGATAAAATATGAAAACCCATCATAGAACAAATCATACAAAATAAATCTAAAGGGTTAAAAATCACGAAATATGTCATCCGACAAATTCAGTGGGTATTCAACTCAGATACTTGTCTTAATTTTCCATTTAGGACAAATGGCTCAAAGGGTTGAGATTGGAACTTGAGAATTTATCTCCCCTCTCTTATCATTGAGATAATGTGATAGGGTACGCTCATCCTGGCAATTCAGAGAAGTTGATACTCGGTACCTGCAACTTGAATAAAAATCATGCATGTACAAACACAATATATACTAAACTAAATAGACAATGGTAGGAAGTGGTGCATCGTGTAGATCTCGACTAGCAGGTGACTACGACTCCCTTCCTTAACCATATCAGATATGTCATACAAAAGAAAACACGCAAAGCAAATACGCACACCATATACATGCAAGTATGGGGTAAGTATCCATAAAAAAACACATATGATAATAAATCATCTTACTAATCATCATTAATAACTTAAAGCAATGTAATAATTATCATCAATAATTGCGAACATTAAAAATAATCATCATACATACATGAAATGTAGAGTCTAAATAATCACATCACATAATTAACTGAATCCATAGCACAATATCTGATAATCTCAAAAGAATGCTGCTAACCAACAACATAAAACTAGTTTTAAAAGAGTTCAGCAATGATAACAAAATGTGAACTAGGGGCAGGCACTACATCCACCCCCCCTGAGATTAGGCTTACTCTTGGAAGCCTACAGAAGTGAAAAACTAAGATACTCACTATATGGGTCCCATTGAACCCTTTCCCTTTGTAAGGAAACATGTTTCCACTAAGGATATTACAACACCCTTAGAGTAATATGATTCTAATTTAATGGTAAATTGAAAATTATATCGATCGAACATTCATTCTTTTAACAACTACTAAAATAGATCCTTTAATTCATTCTAAAAGAGAGTAACTTAATAATTGCAAGGATAAACAGAGGTTTACTGCCTTACAACATAGATAAAAGATACATGTTTTGCAGCTAGAATGAGTTTCAATTTTTAGTTTTTTCTTCGTTTAGATTTTCAGTAAAATTTTTAGTTTTGAAAGCTAAGTGTTGAAATATAAAAAAAATATGCAAGTAACAGTTTTAAGTTCTGTTTCAGTTCACTTAGTTTCAAGTTTTCAGTTTGAAAAGTATACACATGATAGTTTTAAGTTTTTGTTCTATTCAACTAGTTAATAACTAGTAGCATTTCAATATACTCAAAGCTCTCATGTTGAAACTCGGGCTCTGATACCAAATGTAATGCCCTGCTAGGGGATCCAAAAAATTTTACTAAGTTTTCCAAACAACTTTTTTTTTAAACATGAAAGATAAAACCATTCATAACATTTGCGGAAGCAATAACAACAATTCAAATGAAAATAAACATAACACATATACATAACAGGCTACATTCTTTAAAGATCCCTTAACATTGTATCACATCTAAATAAACTATTTATCTAACATCTCATTCTTATGAAATAACAATGATACATTCAATGTACTTAAACAATATACAAGTGTCATTTTGTAATTATATTTTAGTTTAGTTCAATCATCCACTGTACATATCACAGGGTATGAAAAGCTTAAAAGAATAAACATTCAAGTAAATAAAGTACATCATCATCATCTAATATTAATCCATGATGCAATAACATAAATAAAACCACATATCATACATGATACATCATCACAATATATATAAACATCTATCACAAAAGATAACCATATATCACAAACATAAATAACTAAATGCACAGTTCCTCCCAACCGTAAATAGCATCATTAGACCATCGTGGATCCTAGCCATACCTCCGTGCGTAACATTCCAAAGCACCGAAAAGATCATCGGTATTAACATAGTAGGAATGCCACTCCTAAAACATCCTACTAATATGCAAGGTAAAGCATAATAAATCATCAACTAACATATGCAAAGTAAAGCAAATCATCAATATAAAAAACATACTAGTAAATACATCCATCATAAGGTATATTATCTATCATAATGCTCTAAGAACATAATAAATAATAAATACCAACAAAAGATACTCTAGCCACGGTGTCTCGGACGGATCTCAAATGATAAGAGTGAAAATACACTACCACCTAACCGCGTCGAACCTAAGTGGTCCACTCCCACCGTGTTGACCAGATAATCTCAAGTACCAAACAAGATATCAATTCATAAAGCACAAATCTCTATAAGTCTAAGAATCCTAAAAGTATACTAACTGAAAGATTCCATCATACAAAACTGACATCTAATTCCAAGAGGTACACAAAGACATGTAGAAAACCTACTTTGCAAGCGAGAAAGTGTCATCGCATTTATCACGTACAAGTTACCTTGGAAGTTAGCTAAACTCCACGGGTCCATATTGATCTCATGCGGCCACTAGTATCCTCTCATATCGATAAGGCATACTATGGAATGCATGGTTGCAACCATGCATTCTCACTACTCCCATCCTAGCCTGTACAAACACTCAAGGCTTGGGTGAGAAAATCAAAATAATTATCTTTTTAGGTTCATTTAATTTTCATTTAGTGTGTAAATGTTATCAATTATTAACCAAACTTACAATGAGTTACCCTGGCAGCCACTTAGGGCCCCGACCCCCATTGCAAGCCACTTCTCGGCACTACAAGTAGATTACCTACCCTAAGCTCATGGAATCATAAATTTCAAAATCATAAAAGATAATCCATAATAAAATTATCAAATATGCATAAAAGCATCAAATATCCATAATAAGAATCATCAAATCTCCAAGATAAGAATCATCAAATCTCCATGAGCATCTGAAAAAGCATCCATAGAAAATCACGACCACAATAGTTTTCTATTGGCAACTGAAGGCATCACTGATAATTATAAGTATCAATTGGTTCTCAATAACCAAAATATATTTCAAGATAAATGGTTCTCAACAAGCAACCAAGAATATCTCAAAATCATACTGATCGAAGACTCCCAAATAGTTGAGTCAAACATGTCACAATATGAAATTATCAAGAAATAAATACACATTTTAGTCCCATCCTGGTGACTAGAAAGTAATCCAAAGATAACTAATCGATGACTCAAAAATGATTAGCTCAAGTGTCTCATACACATACCTCTCAGCTTCACACATGAAGACTGATGAACAATAACAATCAATAAATACAAACATTTCATAGAGCATACGATCACATTACCATGTTCAGGCTTATAAAGATTGAGACCAAATAAGATCAATATGCCATCATATCTCATAACCCCCGAGCCTCTGGTAACATCCTAGGACTGGTCAACACTAGTCAACCCAAAACCCAAAACAAAAAGCATATAGAATACGCGATGCAAACACATGTTTTGGTTTACTAAATTCACATAGTTGAATAATGTGTAGGGGTTTCCAATCTTCTGTTTGCAAGTATACTTCAAGTGTATAGGATTTATCATTTGACCTACATGTCAACCCATTTGTTCCCTGATAGCATTATCCTTCCATTATTAAGAATTACGTTCTAAGAATAACTTAAGGATAAATATTCACTAAACTGATCATCATTGATTTTAATTAAATTGTCCTTTATATTTAACCATGATCCATATTCTAATTGATTAAGTTTTCAACTTTTTTAGGATCATTATTCGTTATATTATAAGAGGACAAATTATCATTCTTCGAATAAGAGATTATAACTTTATTAAAATGATCAATTACATCAATCAATTAACATAAGTCCATATGCTAATAGTCCTCAATTAAATATTACTAAGTCTTCACCATCAAATATCTACTTGATATCAATATTTCTACAATCTTATTAAAAGAATTATATCAATTAAATCTTCATTACTTAATTTAATTGTTAATTATATCTAATTAACTCTCATTGATTGATTTAATTAATAATTACATAATCATAGCAACGTTCCAATTAATATCAGTTGACTAATAACTAACTATAATTCTGTATGATAAAAGTCAACTATAATTCAATACTCAAAAGATCATATTAATAATTCAATAATAATTATTAAAAATCTTAAATGACCATATTTGTCATCTTTCAAAGAATACCAACATTCCGTTAACAAATTCGTATTATCATTAATCTTTTCAAATAAGACTCTATCGCACAACTTAATTATTAATATCATAGTTATAATATCAACTCAATGAATATCAATTGATTAAAAATCAATTATAATCCAACTCCAAAATTTATTATCTTTTACCAAACTTTAATCAATAAATAATCCCCGCTATATTAACTCTAATTAAATTTGTTGATATCTATTTAAACCATAATTTATTAATAGTTTACTAGTCCTTACAAACATTAATAAATAATAAACTCCTCAAACTATACATACTCGATCTATAGAATCCTTCTATAAACTCATTAGTTAATATTTGGCCAACTCTTAACTCCATTAAGGTATTTAAACGTATTAACCAATAAAATAATAATTCAGTCTTAATCCAATATCATTCAGAGTTTCTAAATTTAAATCAACATAATATAAATTATCATCTACAATTATTTAATCAATATTAAAATCAACTTAGACTCTATTTTCTAATTGTTCTAATAATATTTTGTCTATATAAACGTTGTTTGAAAGAGATCCCTATCAAAAACTAATAAGACTCATTGTAGATTTTAACAAGAATAATCTCCAAATTCATAACATTATCATTTTCATTAAACAACTCTAAAATTGTTTTATATATATTAAATAGTATCCAATATACATTATAAAAAGTTCACTATATAAACTATATTTAAAATCTATTTTCTTTTAATTTTTTCTCATCCATTTACTTAGATTGACTAATAATTAATTACACTTCTACTATTAATTAATTTTAATTAAATTTGATTTAATTAGATTAGATAATAAACCATATAAAACTAATGCATATTAATAAGATTCTAATAAGAGAAGATTGCAATAATATCTTAATTCATTCGATGCTTTGATATATTATTTTTGTGAAGTTTAAGGATAAAGAACTCTTGGTTATGAGAAATGGAGAAATATCTGTCCTTGAATAAAACAGTCTCAAGACGACAGCCATATCTCCCTAATGAACTGTTCGATCAAGCTAAAATTTAAATATGTTGGAGAGGGTTAATTTATGCTAATTCTGACTAGAGCGATTGAATAAATTCGATCATGATAAAAAGTTATGAATGACTGAGTTCGGGTCTATCCAAAGGGCAGCGACAGAACAATTAAAAAAATTTCTTCTTAAAAGGTAATTGTTCTCTAAATTTATCCAATAATTTCACTAATGGGTTTTGCCATAAATCTTGAAACCATTTTCAAATCTATTTCAATTTGATTCTAATTCGAACCCAAACTCGTTTTCGCTTTTTTTTAAATCCATGCATATAAAATTCTCAAATAAATTTAATTGCCCAAATTGAAAATGCATACAATAAAAGTATGAAATTCCTTAGGAGACATATGGAAGACATGAAAACAGGAATGCATGATGTGGAAATAGCATAAGAAAAATCACAAGAGTCTACTCGGATTCTGATGCTAATTCGCTCTTCCTCAGAAAACCCGCAGAGCAAGCTCCTTTCTTCAGAGTTCTTGAGTTCTCAAATGCTCCAATTGATTTCCACCCCCTTTCTAAGCTTCTATGAATACTTGAATATAAAGAGCTCTCAAGAAACTTTTGGATTACTTTTTGAAACTACTAAAAGGTGTCACCAACTAAGCATGGGTCTTTTCCAACCTTTTTGATGAGTCATAGAGTTGTAGACACCTTGTGCTTAATTGATGCACTAACCTCCGTGTTGTTGACATATGTTAATTCCCACGCAAGCTTATAACTCCAATTTACTTTTAAAATAATCTCTATTTAAATTTTATAACTTTCATTTTACTTTTTTATAACTTTTATTATTATTATTTTATTTATTACTTTATTATTATTATATAATTATTATTAATTTTAATTTCTAGTTTTCTTTTATTTAATTCCTTTTTTCCAATAATTCACATTTAATTAATTATAATCAAAATATAAAAGATCATGATATTTTATTAATTTTCTCAAATAAATAATTTATTAATTAAATCTATTTATTAAAACTTAATTAATGAAAAATTCACCATAGACCTCGAAGATAAAATATGAAAACCCATAATAGAACAAATCATACAAAACAAATCTAAAGAGTTAAAAATCATGAAATATGTCATCTGACACATTCGGTGGGTATTCAACTCAGATACTTGTCCTAATTTTCCATTTAGGACAAATGGCTCAAAGGGTTGGAATTTGGACTTGAGAATTTATCTCCCCTCTCTTATCATTGACATAATGTGATAGGGTACACTCATCCTAACAATTCAGGGAAGTCGATACCCGGTACCTGCAACCTGCATAAAAACCATGCATGTATAAACACAATATATACTAAACTAAATAGACAATGGTAGGAAGTGGTGCATCATGTAGATCCTGACTAGCAGGTGACTACGACTCCCTTCCTTAACCACATCAGACATGCCATACAAAAGCAAACACGCAAAAAAATACGCACACCATACACATGAAAGTATGGTGTAAGTATCTATAAGAGAGCACATATGATAATAAATCATCTTACTAATCATCATTAATAACTGAAAGAAATATAATAATCATCATCAATAATTGCGAACACTAAAATAATCATCATACATACATGAAATGTAGAGTCTAAATAATCACATCACATAATAAATTAAATCCATAGCACAATATCTGATAATCTCAAAAGAATGTTGCTAACCAACAACATAAAACTAGCTCTAAAAGAGTTCAACAATGATAACAAAATGTGAACCAGGGGCAGGCACTACATTACCAATGTCTTCATTTAGTAGGAAGGAAATAGTGGAACATAGGTCTATGTAATAGTGAGTGGGCTTCCACAATCCATGCGAATTTTTGAATTACTACTTCTAGAATTGATTGTGTGAGAATTTTGTGATGAAAAGAATCTCGCACAACAACTTCCAGATGCAGTACTTTAAAAATTTAGGAACTCTAATTAATGTGAAAGTAATTTTATCCACACATTTATTATATTTAGGATATTTGTTAATATTATTATGAATTTAAACTTTGTTCATAAATATTAATGACTTTAGTTAAATTTCTATAATCAATTGATCACCTTGACATGAAAATATTTGGAACAACAAGATATATTTAATTTGGTTTAGAAGTTTAATTACTAAAGATTAATGTATATTTTTTTCTTAAATTTCTATGTATTACATATACTTCTATTCACAGAATGACAAGAAATGAGCTAGCTAACCCCCCTTCACCCACTATTATAGAAATTTCAATTGACAAATTTGAGGAAACCGTTCCATCAACAGTTCCAGCCTTCATGTCTATGAATTCGAGAGGGCTACCTACAACTAATATTATGTCACTTGCAGATATGATTCAGAACAATTGTGAAAAAATACACGACTCCATACTAGATACTAGTCTTTATTCAAATAATGTGCAACTTATCGAGATTACAACCATTGAAAATGTGCATGAAACATTTCATAGACTTTACAAAAAAATTGAGGCACTCTCCAATCTTTTAAAGGATCTGTACTACAACCACTATTACAATGAAGGAAATGTTGCAATGATTAAATGTACCTTCCAAAGGCTTTTCTAACTTTATTTAGTGACAACATTGTATCTATCTCATAATAAGTTTGAGAATGTCTTTACAACTAGAAGCATGCGAGAAACTATATTTTGTGTTAGTTGTCATAGGTTTCAACATTCCCTCTTATAATAAGCTTGTCAATATCTTGACAAATGAATATCTACCTCAAAATAAGTTCGAGAATATCTTAACAACTGGAAGCATGTGACAAACCATATTTTGTGTTAGTTGTCATAAGTTTCAACATTCTCTCTTACAATAAGCTTGTCAATATCTCAACAATTGAGACTTGTTTACTATGGGTTTTGTAAACATCCTTATCTCTTTTGTCAATGTTTGCATATCTCAATCAAGTTTAGTGAATCTTATAGACATTGTTATCTATTGTATCAATGTTGAGTTATCTGAATTATTCATGAAAAATGTTCATTGACATTCATGAAAAAACAAGTCCTATTCTCAAAACACGATAAACATATATTCTACTATCTACATGAGCTTTTGGTAAAAAATGACAACACAGATATGATTCAATTATTTATGAGGAGGTGACTGAAATTACACTTAACTACATCCTCAACACCATTGGAAATGCTTATAAGAAGAAGGAAAAAATGAAAACAATTCTAAAGTATTAATGATTCAAAACCCATAAATGTCATACAACATTTTAATGTATTCACAAGACCACATGGAAATCCATTGTTGCATCAACTTATTCTCCCTCTTCCTTTGGAGATTACTGTATCCCTTATTTTGTTCCATCTAGAAATCTAAATCCATAGTTTTTAAACCAAAAATCTCCCCTTAATTATGTATATCAACTACCTTTGTAACTAGCATATTAATTATTAAGATGATATTTTGTCCATACATTCTTTTTTACAATAAGTCCTTTTCACTTAGGATATTATGATCCAAAGATATTTTGAAGATAGTTTATTAGTGCTTTCACTCAAAAATAATTTTGTAGTTGATCTAAAATTGAAAATTTAATTCTTCTACTTGTTTTATAGAAATAATAACACAATGTCCATGGAACAAAGTCACGATAAAATAATTAGCAATCAAGATGATACACCAAGATTGGACATCATGGATCTACAACTGAGCCCACATGCTATAACCAAGATACATAGTGGACAAATCATTAATGAACCAATTGTACAAATTGTTGCAATTTCAAAATTTGGTGGCATGGATGAGAGCAATAGACGATACAAATTATATGTATCGGATGGTTTGCATAGTCAAAGAGAATCAATACCAACTAGATACAATCATTTTATACTCAACAGAGATATGGAGGTTGAAACAATGATTCAGTTAATAAAGTATAGTAGCCACAAATAAGCACAAATAGTTTAGTACACTGATTTTTTATTATGTTACTATCATATCATTATGTAGTATATGATTTATTATTGGATTTATCCTCAATTAACAATGATAATTGTAACACATTTGTAGGTGGATAGTCATTGGTGATCTTCAAATCATAACCACATAGAAGGAGATATTTGGCACACCTATTCCTATTGATCCAGATAAATCTGACAACAAACAAAAAGAAATGGTAAATGTTTTGGCCACATAAAATCAGTTTAGCATTTCTACACCACCACTACCAATGCCATGCTAGAAGATACTATTTCGTATATAATCCTCTTTCAACAATCTTGAGTCACCAACTATAATTACACCTATAAAGATTCTGAATCCTTATCAACCTAGGTGGAACATAAAAGGTTATGTCACAACAAAGAGTGAAATAGTACACTACAAGAATCCTCAAGGAGCAAGCCAACTTTTCAGCTTTGACCTCATAGATGTTAAAGGAACAGAAACAAGAGTAACTTGTTTCAATGATGCAAGCAATGCACACTACAAAAAAGTTCATGTAGGTGCAATTTATACACTCTCAAGTGGAACCATTAAAAATGCTAACAAAAATTATAACAAGCTGAATAGTGGGTTAGAAATCACTCTCACTACTGACTCAAAGATCATCCATTGTAAGGATGATTCATCAATTGTAGAGGTACAATTCAATTTTACACCTATCAGTGAAATAGCAAAAAAAAGAAATAATACATACATTGATGTAATAGGAATTATCACATCAGTGTATTCTGTGTCTACAATAAGAAGAACAGATGGTACAGAGACTCTATGATGTACAATAACATTGTTAGATATGTATGAGAAAACTATAGATTTAACTCTCTAGGGACCAATAGTTGAAAAGGTGCGTGGTCAACTACATCAGAGGTATGAACAAAAAAAAACAATTGTGTTTGCAAGTAAAAAATGTTGGGCTTTTGAATATAATGGTAAGGTTCTCAATACACACAACACTACGACATTGGAAATAGACCCTGAATTACAATAAATTTCAGATTTAAAGGAATGGTTCAACAAAGTAGGTCAAAAGTTGCTACCAGCTACAATAAGGCCAGCTACCCTATGAATGACCATTTCAGATATTGAAGAAAAGAGTAAATTGACAACTAATTCTACTAAATGGATGTTGAGAACACTGGTATTACACATCAAAGGAGACAATATGCCTTATCCAGCTTGTTCCAACCAATTAAATGGGCGAGAATATAAAAAGGCTATGACTCAAGATAATGAAGAAAGTGGTTTTGTTCAAAGTGTAATGTGACTAAAACTAATTGTAATCACAAGTATATTCTACAAGAAAAGCTACAAGATCATATAAACTCAATGTGGGTAGTTGCATTTGATGAAGGGGTAGTACAATTGATGAAAATATTAGCAAAAAATTTGTACACCTTACAATTCTCAACTTCTCAAGAAAATGAAAGTGAACAAATCATAAGAGATGCGAGTAACAAGGAATACATTTTTACCTTGTCTTGCAAAAATGAGATGTATGACAATGAATCTCGACTAATGGAAATCTTCAGAAGGGTTCAGGAAGTCAACTTCTCTACTGAAAGTACTATCATGCTTGCAAAAGTGAAGAACATGATTCCTAATATAGTAATTATGGAATGATGTAAGTTTAGCTAGAGGTAGAAACATCTTTGAATGCCTCCTCTGTTGCCAGTTTTTGTTCACCTTGCTATGTTTTTCTATTTCAAAAAACATTATTGCTTTTAGTTTATGTAACTCATTTTTGTAGTGCTCGATATGGTATCAAAATTTTCATGTATACCATGTGGAATAAGTGTATAGTTTAAATTATTTTCTTTAAAATGTTCTACTTGAACAACTATCTCCCCATTATTTTTGTGTGCCTTTTATCAATTTCTTTATTTTATAATTAGTTATAAATACAAGGTTTTATTTCTATTGATGTTATGTGTAAACTTTGATGTGTACACAAACATCTACTTATCACCTCCTATATATAGAATTTAGAATTTATCCTACATTTTCAATTGTAACAAAAACCATTGCTTTTAGTTTGCCAAAATAAAAATTTTCTCAGAGTAATATTGTAAATAAGTTTTTAGGTGTACCATGTTGAATTCATTAGATAGTTTACATTCTTTGAAGAAAAATATTTTACTAAACTAATTTTTTGCACCTACTTTTTCTCTTAACTTTATTAATTAGGTTATACAATGCATTATTAAAAATAAAATGATAAGTTCTCATTTACATTATACATAAGACAAAAAGAAACATGTTAAATATATTTGTCTCATGAATTATTTGAATTAGAGGATATAATACTTTATCCATTTTAGATAACTTTATGTTACCCATCTCATCAAGAAAAAATGTGCACTAATATATTTTATGTGTACAACTACTAAAAAATGTCAACTCTCACTCAAAAATGATTACCACGAGATGCACCATTAGAAATTCAGAGGGAACAAAATAGAAAAAGGAATCGAGAATATTATGCATGTAATAAAGATGCAATAGCTAATCCTAGAGATGCAAAGTTGTTAAAGAGACATTTACATCCACGACAACACATAGTAAACCATTGTACTACAAAAGTATCCATTGAGTAGCCAATTTAGCCATTAGAGATCCATCCATTGGAGGCTGAACAAAGTGTCAATCTGCAACAAAATCTACTTCAACAACAACAACAAGACCAAAATAGAAAAATAAGTAGAGAATACTATGCCCATAATAAAGAAAGAATAACTATGCAAAGGCATGCCAAAAGATTGCAACAACTTCAAAATCATATACAACAGATGGACAATTCTGAAAAATTAATAGGGCAAAAAATTGATTTCAATTAAGCAGACCAACATTGTCAGTTTCAACAAACAACATTACAAGTAGAAAGTAATGAACATATGTGAATACAGGAACATAAAGGCTATATAGTGGCATAGAAAAAAATTTGACAACAAATTGATGCACTAAAAAAGTTGCAAACATGAACTATATGCAGAGAATGCTATCCAGGAATACACATTCAATTATCAAACACAACTTCCACATGTAACTGATGCTACCATGAAAGAAATATACATCGATTTTCATTGCTGAAAAATATGGATCCGGGTGACCAACCTCTTGTATTGAAAAGATTAACCCAGGTTGAAGAAATATTGATTTCTAGAGTTAACCTAGTGTTACAAATTACTCAAAATTATGGAGGTCAATATAAATATTGTGGCCACACAATAAGCTTTGCATAGGATATTAAAAGGATTGCAACAATACTATCATGAAGGATCTAAGATATAGATATACTCATTGTTCAAAGATTACATACAATAGGTCAGTCCTATGATTGTTATGTTTGTAGGAGCCATATTATAGATGTATTACAATACAAGATCAAATATGATCCCTACTATAAGGATGTCACCATTCATGCAAATCATCTAGCTGAGATCTCTAAAGCAAGAGCAAATGTATCCAATATGCTTAAAATTATTGAGATAGCTGAAGACATACCATTTCTAATTAGTGAAATGGAAATTGATGGACATGATAATGAGATTAGCACAACATATACAACATCCTTTATTAGTAAGCCACCAAAGGTTACTCCTAAACTAAAAATCATAAAAGAAAGCTTACACCTTCAAGAAAATTCAAGTGATATAATAGATTGGCTAGAGATAGATTCATATCCAATCAATGAATATAACAATGAGGGCTTATTGGATATGGCATTTCCCACTCTATTTTTGAAAGGATATGCACTTTATATGCAACCTAAGATAAGGGAAGTTCAACTACATGAATTTACACAACACTTAATAAGGTTCTATGACAACAAATTTGGAAGACATCCCCACTTTACATATTTTCTCTTTGATATAATGGGTAGACATCATAGCCAAGAAGTTGCAGCAATATTCATTAAAAGAAATGCAGAGGATAGTATGCCTACTACTGTAGAAAACCTCCATGCACACCTACAAGATTTGTCGGACAATCAGTTGGCACAATAAGTGATGCATTGTGGTGCTTCAATGCAAGGTACACAACCACACTGGAGTAGTTGCCAAATACATTTAGTTAATATGATCAACCATATTCAATCACCAACTTTATTCTTCACATTGAGTGCAGCAGACACAAAATTGCCATACCTACATTAGTTAATGTCAAATGATACTTCTCCAACAATGCTATCAAACAAGTAATGCACAGAAAACATCATCAATAACCCTCATATAGTAGCATTATAAATGCATCATTGATTACAATTTTTCATGAAGAAGTTATTAAAAAAAATATCCATTCTCAAGACTATTGGTATAGAATAGAGTGGCAACATAGAGGAAATGCACATATACATGGAGTAATTTGGATAAAAAAAATGCACTTGATATGGATAGACTTAAATAGAATAATGTAGATGAAATTGAAAGAGCATGACTATTTTATGATAGGTATGTTACAACTTGGAACCCTTGTGAAACATCACATAGAAATAATACACTTTACCAAAGTCCATTAGATGATCCATGCTTGCTCAATACAAATGATATACTATCTCCAAATAATGACCATGACTATGAAGAATTGATCAATAGGGTTCAATGTCATACAAGATGTTGACAGGGTACATTGTTATGGAAAAATGGCACAAAATTAGAGTGTTGCTACAAAGCACCATGGAAATAACAAACTATTTCAACTCTAACATGTGATGAAAATGGTAAAAGAAAATATGAACTTGTAAGAAATGATGAAAGGCTAAATATTCACAATCGAGAAATGTTGTCAATGTGGAGAGCAAACATAGATTGCTAACTAGTCATCTCACAAGAACTTGTTTTCAAATACATTGCTAAGTATGCATCAAAGACAAAAAAAACCATTGGAGACATACACTAACATGTTGAAAATAATTTTTTCTGCCTAAAAACCTGACAGTCTAGCTATTACACCATATAGAAAATTCATGACTAAAAATGTAGCTGAGCGTGACATAGGTGCACAAGAAACATGTCACATGCTTCAAAAATTGCCTCTTGTTGTATGTATTTGTCCTTTTACATCTCTATATGTTGGAAGAAAAAAATTTCAGCGGATAACAAATGCATCAGGACAAAATCAAATAGATTCTTCATACTTCTAGGCATACATTCAAAGGCCGCTAGAGATTGAAATGACAATACTTCTTGAGTCAGCATGATCATATACTTTTTCTGCAAATCATACACAAAAAAAATGGAAAAAGATAAACATCTAGGCAATTTTCAATGTTTATCCAATATTTAATACAATTCTGCATTCTGACTCAGAACAATTTCAAGTGTTCTACTAGAGTGAGCTCCTAATGTACAAGTATTTTTAGGATATAGAAATGGATATTGGCTTAACCAAAGAATTAGTGATTACAAATTGGACCCAAATGAACACAAATGCATATCAAGTATGGCATGTCAATCACAAGGATGAATGCGAAGATATTTCAGAAGAGGAAGAGGATGATAACAATGATGATGCTAACAAGGAGGAGATAATAAAAATGAATGGAAAATGTCGTCTGAAATGGGTCCATCACAAAGCATTACAATTAGTGAACTTGACATGCTTGGAAGACGTGACTTTGATAAAAACAACTAGGTAGAGAATACTATCCCTTAACATCTACATGCATTAGGAACACATTTTATAAATACCAGTAAAAGAAATACAAAAGATGGAAACATTCTAGTTAAGGAGCATGTACCAAACTATCCACTATCAACACAACAATAGGTAGCATTTGAAATAATCCACAAACATAAAATTTCTACATCAAACAAACCACTATACATGGTAATTCACGGTATAGCTGGTACAAGAAAATCATACTTAATTAACAAAATAAAAAATGAACTAAATAATGATGAAGACCAACAGAAGAACATGCTATTGACAGTAGCTCCTATAGGTGTTGTAGTATTAAATATACATGCATCAAAAATTCATATAGCTCTAAAGATTCTTATTAAAAAAATGCAACCAATACAGGGATAGGCATTGATTATATTTCAAGAGGACTTAAAGGAGATAAAATACATGCTTATCAATGAAATAAGTTTCATTGGCCTAGAACTACTTCTAAAACTAGATAGTAGATTGTGACAAGCATTTCCTCAAAATCAACAACTCTACTTTGGTGGCATTTCTACAATCTTAGTTGTTGACCTTGCTCAATTACCACCTGTGATGGAAAAACCTCTATACACATCACACTCTAATGCTAGAATATTATGGCATCAATTCAAAATAGTTATCACATTGGAGAAAATTTTTCAATAGCAAGGTGGTGATCAACAACAAGAACAATTTTGTGAACTCTTGCAGAATCTACGAAATGCAAAAGTAACAAAGGAAGATTGGGAGCTCCTACTAACATGCACATATCAACACATACTCCCAGATGAAAATGAAGCATTCTATATGTAAATACATTTATTTTCTAAAAATGATCTTGTCAAACTACATAAAAGAAAAATGTTGAAACAATTAAATGTTCTAGTTGCACTGAGTATAGCAACAAGCATTACAAATAGCATATAGTACATAACTGCAGATGAACGACTGGAAAAGAAAATTCTCATATGCAAAGGGCAATGGATCATGTTGAAAAAAAGCATATGGATAGAAGTAGGCCTTGTAAATGGAGCGCTTGGTCAAATTATTGATATCATTTATAGCCCATATTCAAAACCACCAAAGCTTCTATTATATGTTATATCAAAGGTTGATAATTTTAGTGGTCCACCTTGGAATATAGATGATCCAAAAGTTAGACCAATTATTCCTTTAACTTTTAGATCATGAAGACAAGTACCAATAATAATGGCTTGTGCTTCAATAATCCACAAATCATAGGGACTTATACTAAAGAAAGCAACAATTGATATTGGTAAAATAGAAAGGAAAGGTTTGACATTCATAGCAATTTCAAGACTCAAGTCATTAAAGGTCTTACACATTAATCCACACTTCTCATTTGAAAGATAATCTAGAATGCAAAATAATCCATTCAAAACCATAAGGAAAAAAGAAGAAACATGCTTAGAAGAACTTTCCCTTTCAACAACGAAGGTATGCAAACCTACTATTTATTTATTATTCTATACATATATGTATGTCAGCAAAAGTATGCACATTTAATAAAAAATACTTATTTTTAAGAATTTAATGATGCCAACAAATAGTCCTACAACAAGCTAGAAGTATGAACAACTCATTGGAAAACTTTACAGAGGGACATGCTGATATGAAAATTCATGGTACCAAAGAAACAATCAAAAAGTAAGTTGCCCCTCAATTGCAAATTAAATTTATATATCTTGTGCATGATACGATATGATTTTCAAAAAGACAAAATTCAACATAGTTTTACAATTTCATGATGTGCACTTGTTATAAATTGTTCAAATTAATTGCACATAAAATAAAAAAAAAATCCCAACAATTACCAAATCAAAGAGTTACAAAAAAAAAAGAGACTTTCTATCACATTGAATAAAATGTACAACATATGCTACTATCGGTGTACACATTGCACCTTCTGGTGCAAGTGCTAGTTAGTTAGAATGGTACACAAAATATAGTTTCGTCAACCACTAAGTATTTATCCCTATTACTGATCAGAAATAATAATTTCTATTAAATCCCAACTACTCTTGGCAAGCCCTCATTATCCAAACCTTAACTAGTTTTCTATTCAATCTATGAAATATACTATAGCTGAGAAGAGGACTACATGATTATGGAAGAAAACTTTTATGTGAATACTTGGGGGCGAAGACAAGAAGCAGTTTGTCACTTCATTGGTGAGAGAATCAGATTTCTCAAAGTGTTTCAAGGATTGTTGCCAACTGGTGTGAACAATGAATGCTTTAAAGCAACAATTGACATTGGTAAAACAAAAAGGAAAGGTTTGACATTCACAGCAATTTCAAGACTCAAGTCATTAAAGGGCCTACGCATTCATCCGCACTTCTCATTCGAAAGATATTCAAGAATGGAAAACAATCCATTCACAACCATAAGGAAAAAAGAAGAAATGTGCTTAAAAGAACTTGCCCTTTCAACAATGAAGGTATGCAAGCCTACTATTTATTTATTGTTCTATACATATATGTATGTTAGAAAAATAATGTACATGTAATGAAAAGTACTTATTCTTAGGAATTTAATGATGCCAACAAATAGTCCTACAACAAGCTACAAGTATGAACAATTCATTGGAAAACTTTACGGAGGGACATGCTCATATGAACATTCATGGTACCAAAGAAACAATCAAAAAATAAGTTGTCCCTCAACTGCAAATTAAATTTATATATCTTGTACATGACATAATATGATGTTCAAAAAGAAAAAATTCAACATAGTTTTATAATTTCATGATGTGCACTTGTTATAAATTGTTCAAATTAATTGCACATAAAACAAAACAACATACCAAAAATTACCAAATCAAAGAGTTACAACAATTTTTTTTTTGTCTTTCTATCACATTAAAGAAAATGTACAGCATATGCTACTATCAGTGTATACATTGCACCTTCTAGTGCAAGTGCTAGTCAGTTAGAACGGTTCACAAAATATAGTTTCTTCTACCACTAAGTATTTATCCCTATTACTGATCAGACATAATAATTTCTATTAAACCCCAACTACTCTTGGCAAGCTCTTATTATCAAAACCCTAACTAGTTTTCTATTGAATCTATGAAATATACTATAGTTGAGAAGAGGACTGCATGAGTATGGATGAAATGTTTTATGTGAATACTTGGGGGCGAAGATGAGAAGTAGTCTGTCGCTTCATCGGCGAAAGAATTAGATTTTGTCAAAGCGTTTGATAGATTGTTGTGGACTAGTGTGAACAATGAATGCTTTGAAGCTCCAAAAGATGATGTATTCATCTGCCTATTTCCATTGGTGCCCATTCCACTTTTCACTAACGGACCACCGGTAACAATGTCAAAAACATTTATTGGGCTAGTTTTGCCTCTTTGCCATGGAGTTACATGAGTAATGTTGGAACCATCCAATTCATCTACAATAAATAAATAAACTAAAGTTTTTTTGGGGGAACAATTATCATATATGTCAATTCCTTTAACATAGGCCTAACATGCAAAAAATATTTTTGAAAATAGGTATGAAGTACATGAATCCTTCAAAAAAATTAAGCCGAAATGGAAAGACTTGCACCAGAAGGTGCAATGTGTACGTCGATAGTAGCATATGATGTACATTTTCTTCAATGTGATAGAAAGTCCTTTTTTTTGCTATAACTCTTTGATTTGGTAATTTTTGGGATGTTGTTTTGTTTTATGTGCAATTTATTTGAGCAATTTATAACAAGTGCACATCATGAAATTGTAAAACTATGTTGAATTTTTTTTTTTTGAAAATCCCATCGTATCATGTATATGATATAAGAGTTTAATTTGCAATTGAGGGGCAACTTACTTTTTGATTATTTCTTTGGTACCATGAATGTTCATATCAGCATGTCCCTCTGTAAAGTTTTCCAATGAATTGTTCATACTTGTAGCTTGTTGTAGGACTATTTGTTGGCATCATTAAATTCCTAAGAATAAGTATTTTTCATTACATGTGCATTATTTTGCTAATATACATATATGTATAGAATAATAAATAAATAGTAGGTTTACATACCTTCATTGTTGAAAGGGAAAGTTCTTTTAAGCATGTTTCTTCTTTTGTCGTTATGATTGTGAATGGATTATTTTGCATTCTTGAATTTCTTTCAAATGAGAAGTGTGGATGAATGCATAAGCCCTTGAATAACTTGATTCTTGAAATTGCTATGAATGTCAAACCTTACCTTTTTTGTTTTACCAATGTCAATTGTTTCTTTCTTTAGTGTAAGCCCTTGCGATTTGTGAATTGTTAAAGCCCAAGACATTGTCATTGGTACTTGTCTTCGTGATCCAAATGTCAAAGGAATAATTGGTATGACTTTTGGATCATCTATGTTCCAAGGTGGACCACTATAATTATCAACCCTTGCTATAACATATAATGGAAGCTCTGGTGGTTTTGAATCTGGGCTATAAATGATATCAATAATTTGACCAAGCGCTCCATTTACAAGGCCTGCTTCTGTCCATATATTTTTTGTCAACATGATTCATTGCCCTTTGCATATGAGAATTTCCTTTTCTAGTTGTTCATCTGTAGTTACATACTATATGCTATTTGTAGTGCTTATTGTTATACTCAGTGCAATTTGAACATTTAACTATTTCAACATTTTTTCGTTGCGTAGTTTGGCAAGATCATTTGTAGCAAATAGATGTATTGACATATTGAATGCTTCATTTTCATCTGGGAGAATGTGTTGATTTTAGCATGTTAGTAAGAGCTCCCAATCTTCCTTTGTTTCTTTTGCATTTCATAGATTCTGCAAGAGTTCCTGAAACTATTCTTGTTGTTGATCACCACCTTGCTATCAAAAAACTTCCTCCAATATGATAATTGTTTTGAATTGATGCAATAATGTTCTGGCATTAAAGTGTGGTATGTATAGAAATTTGTCATTCATAGGTGGTAATTAAGCGAGGTCACCAACTAAGATTATAGAAATGCCACCGAAGTAGAGTTGTTGATTTTGAGGAAATGCTTGTCGCAATCTACTATCTATTTTTAGAAGTAGTTTTGGGCCAATGAAACTTAGTTCATGAATAAGAATGTACTTTATTTCCTTTAAGTCCTCTTGAAATATGGTCAATGTCTATCCTTGTAGTGGTTGCATTTGTTTTATAGGTATCTTTAGAGCTGTATGAATTGTTGATGCATGTATCTTGAATGCTGCAACACCTGTAGGAGCTACTGTCAGTAGCGTGTTCTTCTATTGGTCTTCATCACTATTTAGTTCATTTTTTATTTTTTTAATTAAGTATGATTTTCCTGTACTATTTATACCTTGAATTATCATGTATAGTAGTTTGTTTGATGCAAAAATTTTATGTCTCTGGATTATTTCAAGTGCTACCTGTTGTTGTGCTGATAGTGGATAGTTTGGTACATCCTCCTTTGCTAGAGTGTTCCCATATTTTGTATTTCTTTTACTAGTATTTATAAAACGTGGTTCTATTGCATGTAGATATTGAGGGATAGTATTCTCTGCCTAGTTGTTGTTGGTATCAAAGTCACATCTTCCACGCATGTCAAGTTCGTTGATTATAATGCTTTGTGAAGGACCCATTTCTGACAATATTTTCCATTCATTTTTATTAAGTATATCCTCCCTGTTAGCATCATCATTGTTATCATCCTCTTCCTCTTCTGAAATATCTTTGTTTTCATCCTTACGATTGACATGTCATACTTGATATCCATTTGAGTTCATTTGGGTCCAATTTGTAATCACTGATTCTTTGGTTAGTCCAATATCCATTTCTATATCCCTAAAATTCTTCTAAAATAGGAGCTCACTCTAGTAGAACACCTCAAAATGTTTCGACTCAGAATGTGGAATTGTATTAAATCTTGGATAAACATTGACAATTGCTTAGATGTTTCTTGTGCATGTTTTGCAGAAAAAATATATGATTGTGCTAACTCAAGAAGTGTTAACATTTCAAGCTCTAGCAGCCTTTGAATGTATGCCTGCGAGTATGAAAATCTATTTGATTTTGTCCTAATGCATTTGTTATTCGCTGAAAAAAAATTCTTCCAACATGTAGAGATGTAAAAGGATGACTACATACAACAAGAGGCAATTTTTGAAGCATGTGACATGTTTCTTGTGCACCTATGTCATGCTCAGGTACAATTTCAGTCATGAATTTTCTATATGCTGTAAGAGCTGGACTATCAGATTTTTGGGCCAAAGAAATTCTTTTCAACATGTTACTGTATGTCTTTGATATTTTTTCTACCTTTGATGCATACTTAGCAATTTATTTGAAAATAAGTTTTCATGAGATGACTGGTTGGCAATCTATGTTTGCCCTCCAAATTGATAACATTTCTCGATTGTGAATATTTAGCCTTTCATCATTTCTTGCAAATTCATTTTTTTTTTTTACCATTTTCATCACATGTTAGAGTTGAAATAGTTTGTTGTTTCCATGGTGCTTTGTAGTGACACTCTAATTTTATGCATTTTTTTCGTAAGCATGTGCCCTATCTACATCTTGTATGACGTTGAACCCTATTGATCAATTCTTCATAGTCATGGTCATTATTTGCAGACAATATATCATCTGTATTGAGTAAGCATGGGTCATCTAGCAGACTTCAGTAAAGTGTATTATTTCTATGTGATGTTTCACAAGGGTTCCAAGCTGTAACATACCTATCAAAAAATAGTCATTCTCTTTCAACTTCATCTGCATTATTCCAGTTAAGTCTATCTATATTAGGTGCATTTTTTGTCCAAATCACTCCATGTATATCTGTGGTTCCTCTATGTTGCCACTCTATTCTATACCAATAGTCTTGAGCATGGAGAAGTTTTTCGATAATTTCTTTAGGGAAAATTGTAAATCAGTGATGCATGTATAATGCTACTATATCAGGGTTATTGATGATGTTTTTTGTGCATTGATTGTTTGATAACATTGTTGGAGAAGTATAATTTGACATTAACTGATTTAGGTATGGCCATTTTGTGTCTGCTACATTCAATGTGAAGAATAAAGTTGGCTGGTTGATCATATTAACTAAATCTATTTGGTGACTGCTCTAGTATGGTCGTGTACCTCACATTGAAGAACTATAGTGCATCAATTGTTGTGCCAACTGATTGCCCAGTAAATCTTGTAGGTGTGCATGGAGGTTTTCTATAGTAGTAGGCATACTATCCTCTATATTTCTTTTAATGAATATTGTTTCAACTGCTTGGCTACAATGTCTACCCATTAGATTAAAGAGAGAATATGTAAAGAGAGGATTTCTTCCAAATCCGTTGTAATAGATCCTTATTAAGTGTTGTGAAAATTCATGTAGTTGAACTTCCCTTATCCTAGGTTGCATATAAAGTGCAGAGCCTTTCAAAAAAAAATAGAGTGGAAAATGCCATATCCAATAAGCCCTCAGTGTTATATTCATTCACTGGACATGAATCTATCTCTAGCTAATCTATTATATCAAGTGAATTTCCTTTAAGGTTTAAGCTTTCTTTTATGATTTGTAGCTCAGAAGAACCTTTTGGTGGCTTACTAATAAAGGATGTTGTATATGTTGTGCTAATCTCATTATCATGTCCATCCATATCCATTTCATTGATTGTGAATGGTATGTCTTCAGCTATCTCAATAATTTTAAGCATATTGGATACATCTATTCTTGCTTCAAGGATCTCAGCTAGATGACTTACATGAATGTTGACATCCTTATAGTAGGGGTCATATTTGATCTTGTATTGTAATACATCTATAATATGGCTCCTACAAAAATAACAATCATAGGACTGGCCTATTGTATATAATATTTGAACCATGAGTATATCTATATCTTGGATCCTTTGTGGTAGCATTATTTCAATCCTTTTAATATCCTATGAAAAACTTATTGTGTGGCCATGATATTTATCTTAACTTCCATAATTTTGAGTAACTTGTAACATTGGGTTAATTCTAGCAATCGACATTTCTTCAATCTAGGTTAATCTTTTTAGTACAAGAGGTTGGTCACTCGGATCCATACTATTCAGCAATGAAAATTGATGTATGTCTTTTTCATGGTAGCATCGGTTACATGTGGGAGTTGTATTTGATAATTGAATGCGTATTCTTGGATATCATTCTCTGCATATATTGCATGTCTACAACTTTCATAATGCATCAATTTGTTGTCCAAATATTTTGTGTGCCATTATATAGCATGTATGTTCCTGTATTCACATATTTTCATTACTTTCTACTTGTAATGTTGTTTGTTGAAAGTAACGATGTTGGTCTGCTAAATTGGAATCAATTTGTTGTTCCATTAATTTTTCACCATTTTCCATCTATTGTATATGATTTTTAAGTTGTTACTTTCTTTTGACACGCCTTTTGACAGTTATTCTTTCTTTATTATGGGCATAGTATTCTCTACTTCTTTTTTTGTTTTGGTCTTGTTGTTGTTGTAGAAGTATATTTTGTTGTAGATTGATGCTTTGTTGTTGTATTGAGCTTTGTTGAGCCTCCAATGGGTGGATCTATAATGGTTGAATTGGTTGCTCAATGGATACTTCTTTAGTACAATGGTTTACTATTTTTTGTGGTGGATGTGAATGTCTCTCTAACAACTTTGCATGTCTACAAGCAACTATTGCATCTTTATTACATGCATAATATTCTCGATTCCCTTTTCTTGTTTTTTCCCTCTAAATTTTTGATGGTGCATCTTGTGCTAATTGTTTTAGAGTGGGAGTTGACATTTTTTAGCAGCTGTACACATAAAATATATCAGTACACATTTTATCTCGATGAGATAGGTAACATAAAGTTATCTAAAATGGGTAAAGTATTATATCCTCTAATTCAAATTGTGCATGAGACAAATATATTTAACATGTTTCTTTTTGTCTTGTGTATAACGTAAATGACAACTTATCATTTTATTTGTAATAATGGATTGTATAACCTGATTGATAAAGTTAAGAGAAAAAGTATGTGCAAAAAGTTAGTTTAGTACAATATTTTTCGTCAAAGAATGTAAACTATTTAATGAATTCAACATGGTGCACCTACAAACTTATTTATGATATTACTCTAAGAAAGACTTTATTTTGGCACACTAAAAGAAATGGTTGTTGTTACAATTGAAAAATGTAGGATAAATTCTAAATTCTATATACATGAGGTGATAGGTAGATGTTTGTGTACACATCACAATTTACATTGTTACACCTTGTAATTGTATTTGTTTCTGACATGAAAGAGGTTTTACATGTTCCTTTTTCATTTACGCATAATGTCAATAGAAATAAAACCCTGTAATTATAACTAATTATAAAATAAAGAAATTGATAAAAGGCACACAAAAATAATGGGAAGATAGTTGTTCAAGTAGAACATTTTAATGCAAATAATTTAAATAGTTCACTTATTCCACATTGTATACATGAAAATTTTGATACCATATTGAGCACTAAAAAATTGAGTTGCATAAACTAAAAGCAATAGTGTTTTTTGAAATAGAAAAACATAGCAAGGTGAACAAAAACTACCAACAAAGGAGGCATTCAAAGATGTGTCTATCTCTAGCTAAACTTACATCATTCCATAATTACTGTATTAGGAATCACGTTCTTCATTTTTGAAAGCTAAAATATGCTTAGGGATAGTTTCTATTTAATGTGTTTTTATTTGTGGATACCCATTTGGGTCAAATAAAGGTTCCAACTCTCATAGTTCCACTCTTGGTTTTCTAGGTTAGAGTTTTTAAGCACGTTGGGATACGTGTAAATGTAGATTATGGGTTATTGTGTACTAGAGCCAAAATTATGATGAGTTAGAGGGTGTAATTGGAGGGATGATTATAATTTTAATTTTAAATTTTCAAGAAAAGGAATCAGGTCAAAATATTTTATGGTTAGAAAGTTATTGCATTTTTAAGTTTCCTAGAGACCTCCTAAGAATGTTTCAAAGTCAAAAATGGAACACTAATGGCCTCGTACGGGGCCAAAAAATGGGGGACAAGTAGAGCTCCTCCATAGGTTTGTAGAGTAGTTTGAGAGCTTTTTAGAAATATAAATGGTATGTCAATTGGAGTCTTGATTCAAAAGTTATTTCTCTAGAAAGTTGGACTACCATTTCTGGATTCTTCTAATTTTACATCAACTTCTAACGTGACTTATGGAACCTTCTATTTTTGGTGATGGATGACAAATAGCATATTCTAGAATGTATTCCTAACCCTAAACAAATTTGGATCTATTTAAGAACATTTGTGGCATTGTAAAGGAAGTTCTTAGGGGAGTTAGAGAGAAGGTACCGTGTGGAGGATTTATTTCTCCTGAATCATACTAGTGTAAGCCCTTAGGGCATTTTTCATTGATAATAATAATTCCCTTTTCCTATGTGTTCACTCTGGCCTTTGGTCATGTCTCCATCACCTAGATGCGGTGACTGAATTGCCAAAGTTTGGTCTTACATCAATCACCCTAGAGAAAATGGGCATATTGTAGGATGTTTTACTTAGACAGAAACACCAAGAACTACTCAAAGGGGAGCATAGGCATAAACAAGAAATTTATTACATCAAGGACATATTTCTTGATGCATTCAACATACCTACACTTGATGAAACAAAGCCAATTGTTTAGTAGTTGGCAAACATAGTGGAGAAGGTAAATGATGAAGAGCTAGACACAAATGTCAAATTGTTAGAATGGTCTGAGAAGAAATTTCATACCAAGGTGACTAAAAGATATCAAGTGTTATTGTACTTAATTAGGTTGAGTTAGAAACCAAAATTGATGGTGTGAAGAAAGTGTTGGAGAATATTTTGTCTCTTCACACCAAGTTGTGTGATGTACCCCTATTGACACAAGAAGTACAAAGACACATTGACCACCTAGAGGGAGATTCGAAGTCAATAGGTAAAATCTTACAATAATCTCTTGGTCAAAGTTAGACTCATATCATAAATTTTATAGTTAGCACAAGGTTAGTTAGCATCATTGCAAGCTCAATATGCCAACATCTAGGCTACACTGATTAGCATCCAGTCCATGTTGACCCCTCAGATGGGGGTGTTACGTCACAAGGATCTAGCCTTTGTAGAAACATTGATGAAGAAAGATCCCCATCTTTCTACTCATGCATTATTAGTCAACCTTGCTGCCAAGTTAGCTATTCAAATCAAAATCTCTAGAGGTATTACATGACAATTGGGATGTAGCACTAAAGCTCATAATGGAGTTCCATAAATCATATTTGTACAGACACACTATTTGTGTACCACACATGACATAAGTGTGAAAAATGGGGTGAATAAAAAAAAGAGGAGGATGCATAAGTTTTGGAGGAGACCAAACATAGGAGGAGTCAGTGCAGAAATAGAGCCAGCACAATAGTATTGCATATTTACTTAGCAAGAGTATTCATTCTGATTTAGAAAAGCACAACAAATTCAGGGACGGTTATAAAGTTTTTAGGTACAACTGATAAGTCACAAGTTTTGCAAAATTTTGAAGTTTTAAAGTTTTGTATGTAAGCCAAGTACTAAATGAAGATTATTTGAGTTATGATCATAATTTAAGGATATTCATGCATGACCAAGTGTTTTTGCTACTCATGTCAAAGGGGAAAATTTTTAATTTTGGTTTTGACATATGAGTGACAATACACTTAAGTCATTTACAAGATAGAACTTAGTTCATGCCAAACAAGTAATGTATGTAGAGAATAAGTTGTGAGATAGTATATGCCAAGCGAGATATAAAGTATGTTTCAAGTAACTAGTAAGTGTCAAGTCACTCAAGTGCCAAGCAGACACTTGATGCCAAGTCATTTAGATGTTGAGTGATCAATGGATGTCGAGTCATTCAGAGGCACAATTATAGAATTGAAGATACAGTGGATTTTGACCATTAGAGACTTCTAGTGCCAAGTAAAACATTTTTTGACATAGTTGATTGTAATGGTACAAACTTCTATGTAAACTATTTTTCAGTCTACTTAAGGATTATTTTGTGATTCTAGATGACAAGGATGAATCTATATTAAGGATCCCTATGTAGTACATACAACCAATCAATAAAAGGGATGGATTAAGAAGAAAAATGGGTGAATCAAAATTGTTGATTTATACCTATCCCTAAATCACCTAGGTCTTCTTAAGAAAGGAAAACCCTAAACATTGTATATATAGCGAGAGAAATTTGTATGTGCAAACAGAGCATTCATTATGGCTAAGGAATTTTGAATTGAGATACATTGAAAATCAGTTAAAGGAGAATAGAGGAAAGAAGTTAGAGGACATAAGTGATACATCTGATCAAAGAGGATCAAGGATATATGCAAAGAGGTGATATGTTATCTAGCAATAGAATGATAACTATAGGATCATTGCTGAGACATTTTAATAGGTGAATTAGTTATATCTCTTAGCAAAGTAGTCCTAACAGGCTATTGTAAATCCTTTAATAAGGTGCTTACTTCATTATAAGTTTAAGTCCTTTAATTAGGAACACTTCTAATAGGGTGTTGAAATCTTTTAACGGGGTAAGATCTAACAATCCCATAAGCCTTTAACATGTTAGACCTTTCATATGGTAGATCATAGTTTGTGATCAAACATTGTAACCTTCATTGGATACACTTTATAGCTGTAGTAGTGAAGATTTGTGGGTGTCATCCCCACCCTAGTTTTACCTTCTCATTGGAAGGTTTCTTAGTAACTAAATATCTTATGTCATATGTGTTGAATGTTATTTCCTTTCACACTATGGATGAATATGTTTAGCTATGCTAATTATGAAATGGATGTGTGGAGAATCATTTTATGGATAAACTTTTGAAGGAATGATTCAACCCCACCCCTCTCAAAGTTTACTTTCCCTATTGTATTTCTAGCAAACCTATGGTACTCTATTGTGATAATAAAAGTGCTATAAATATATCAAAGAACCTTGTGATGCAAACAAAGACTAAGCACATTGCAATCAAGTATCACTACTTCAGAGAATTAGTTCAAGAAAAAGAAGCGAGGATAGAATATGTGAATACAAAAAAGTAGATAGCTGATATCTTCACAAAATATTTACCTAAGGATGCTCATGAGTATCTAAGAGGTATCCAAAGCTACTTAAGAAGCATAAGTAGTGTCTTACATCAACTAAGTTGAATTTTGTATCTTACGACTTGATGCAGTGGATATTACTTTAGGAGCTACCTAAAGTAATGAAGGAGCTGAATTAGAAGATTTACAGTCATACAAAAGGTGATAGAGGGAGAATATAGAATTGATTATATCTATAGATAGAGATGTGAAGTCTTTGGAATTGTTGTTAAAGAGGGAGCTATAATCTTAAGGGAAAATTAATATCCATCTAGCTAGTACAAGGGAGAAAGTATTGAGGGAGATAAAAGAATAGATCAGAGAGTGATATTCTACAAGAGGGAGCTATGAGTCAGAGGGAGAAGATACAATAAATAGCAAAGGGACTTGACAAAGCTCACATTACTCTACATAGAGGAAGTCCATAAACTACACTGATAGAGGGGAAAAAATTCAAAGATATATTTTCTTTTTGCTATTGTTGCTAGTATTGGTTTTTCATCAATGCCAAAGAGGGAGATTGTTAATATAAGATTATTTTGAAGTACAGAACCTATAATGGAACAATTATTATTTTGTCAATAATGTCAAACCTGCTACCTGTTGGTGAGATATTCGCTTTTTGGTCTTAGAGCTATCATTTAGTTGATTAATGAAGAGGATTTGAGAAGAGGAGATAACAATAGCACCTAGAGAAAGGTTGAGTTATTTGGTACATGTAAAAGAAGCACTAAGATCAAGTAAGACATTGATACCATAGTGTATTGTTTATCTAATAAAAGTCTAAAATAAAAGATTTACTCATGTTAAGACTAGAAAAAGATCAAGTATGAAAAGTGTTTATCGAGCCTTGTCATGCATTCAATGAAAGATGAGAAGAAATCAATGGAAGCTGAGTGAAAAACAAGAGGTGCCAAGAAAAGATGTAAAATAGTGTGCAAGCCAAGAGATTGTCAATATATGTTGACTAAAGTTTAGTTGTTGTTGAGCATTTAGTAAACTTTAGTGTTTTCCAAGTGAAATAGTGTTGGCTAAGTGAAAGAATAGTATAGAAGTCAAGTGATAGCATATTGATGTTGAGTGCTAGCAAATATGTTAAATTAAAGATTTGATGAATCTAAATTGACTATTTTGTTTTCTTGAATTGTATGAAGCGCGTGGAAGGTAACTATGATGAGTTTGTGGCACAAAATTCAAGGTAAACCATTTTGAGGTGAATTCAAGGGAGATTGAAGAAGAAGTTTCTAGAGGAACAAAATAGTAAAGTGGGTAGATTCATTGTATCCTACCTAACCCTAAAATGGAAAATTGTGGTTAAGTGACAAAAGATCTAAATTCTCTATTTATAGAGATAACTAGTCAGAAGAAAAGGTTGTCATGTGCACGAACCTAAGGAAGACAAGGAGTCTAGGGTATTGCTTCATTTAGTGGCCAAAGAGAAGTGACTACAATTAGTATGCAATGAAAGAAGGCTAAAGAGTATGGATGGTTAAAGGGTGAACAAGCTATCAGAGTTGAAGTGTGTGGATGCCAAGAAAAATGGAGGACTAAAACAAAGATATGTAATCTATAAGTGAGTTGTAGTTTGTTATTAGATCAAGCCTTATTGTTACTTTCTAATCATTGTATCAGTCTAGGGTAAATCCTTTGGATTAAGGTTGACCTAACAATCATTTGTAATTTATTTAACTAAGTGACATTCTAATGGAATGAATTAAATTCCTCTAACAAGGCTCATTCCTAATAGGGTGTGTAGTGCCTACTCCTAGTTTAATTTTTAGTTATTATTGAAAAACTCTTTTAGGCTAGCTTTATGTTTATACTTGATGATTAGTGACATTCATTTTCTAGATTGTTGTATATTATTTCATACTTAGTTGATTATACAATGAGTTACTTTGGTACTAGTTATTTCATGTATGCATGATTATTCTTTGATCATGATGATAGTATAGAATGATTCCAACTATTTCATGATGATAGTTAGATGGATTATTTATATGTATTTTCTATGGACACTTACCTCATACTTGCTTGTGTATGATGTACCTATATGTTTTACTTTATGCATGATATTTCTAATATGGTTGGAGGAGGGAGTCATAGTCACCTACTAGTCAGGATTTGCATAATGTACCACTTCCCACCATTTCCTATTTAATTTAGATTATATGTGTATGTACATACATAAATTTTATGCAGATTGCAAGTAATAGGCATCAACTTCCCTGAATTGCCAAGATGAGTGTACCCTATCGCAGTATCTCAATAATAAAAGAGGAGAGATAAACTCTTGAGTCCAAATCCTAACCTTAAACCATTTGTCCTAGAAACTAGGGAAAGTATCTAAGTTGTTTAGATTCAAAATTCATTAAGTGATGTAAATTCATTATTATAATCATTGAGTTTGATCTAGTTTTTTGTACTTTATAATGGGTTTTCGTAGTTCATCCCGTGGGTCTATGGTGATTTCCTATTATAATTAAATCGACTTAAAAGAGTAGTAAATGATTTAATTTAATATAAATTTATAAAGAAAAATTGATATTTAATTAATTAAGAAATTAATTAAATAAAAGAATTAAATTTAAAGATATAGTTAAACTTCTAATTTTGGTGTAATCATATTTATTTTATTTAATAATAAAATATTTACGAGTTTCATTTTTAAAATAAACTATAAATATTATTATTAGTTAAATTAATAAATATTCTATCAAAACATCTCAAAAAATAATTAAAGAAAGAAAGAAATTAATTTAATAAAGATATTTTAATTAAATTATAGAAAGGTTGCACATGGAAAATTAAAATATAATAAAATATTAAAGGATAAAGGGTTTTCCCGTGATTGCATGATCAAAGCCCTAAATTGGGGGATAACTCTTTATTAGAGATTTAAAGTTCATTTCTCGATTATCGAGATTTGGAGGAGCAATTTCTGAGAAGAAGGGTTTTAGAAGAAGGGGGATTACTTGTGTGCTCTATGTGTTTGTTATTTTAGCATCAGATCCACGTAGGATCTTGTGGGTTGATTTGTGCAGTAGTTTCTCGTTCTTTGGATTCTTTATATTCTTTGTGTCTAGATGAATTTGTTTCAAAATTTTAACCAGGTGAACCCTTGTATGCAAATTTATCGCTCTTTGGTCTAAAAATATTTGTATATGCTTTGAAATTAGAAAATCCTCATTTGTAAAATTTTAGAGAACCATATTTTGTGACAGATAGGGTTTGAAAGAGAAATTTGGATTGTTTTATATAGATTCGTGTTATGGTCCATATTTCTTCTATCAGATATGATTTGGGGAAAAAAATTATAAATATAATAAAATTATATATATATAATTATAAATTATATATATACAATATAAATTTTAAAAAGTTATTTTGTTTGGAAATAGTAATTGGGGGTATCTATGATTTTGATTTGTTTTAAAAAAAATATTAAAAAAAAGTGAGTGGGAGGTGGGCCAGCAAACCTCACCTCTCCTCCTTTTCCCCATATCGGCGTTTGTTGTCACGTACACAGTAGACATGTTGCAGAAACAATAGGTATTGTTGTTGATGCATCAATACTCTACTATAGTGGCCTTTCAAAGGCAAGCCGGTGGGCCTTTAAAATCACATGTTAATTATAATTTTTAAAAAATAGTTTTCTTAATATTTTAAAATTAATATTGTTTTTATAATTTGATAAATATTTAAATTTACTTTTTAGTTTAATATTAATTTAATTTAAGTAATATTTTTTGTTAATTATTGTTACTTATTAAATAAATATTAATTTTTATTTAATAAATTTAAATAAATTTTTATTATATTATTAATGATCGTTATTTAATTATGGGTTTGGGAAAATGGTTTTATGTTTAAGACCAACATGATTTTAGTTGAATATTTATTTTAAATATAATATTGATTTACTTAAATAATCATTGATTTGTTAAAATGGGTTCAATTATATGGGAAATCTATAAATTTTATTAACATCAAAAAAATACAATGAAATGTAAACTTGAACCTTACTGTTAAATCAATTATACATTTTAAAAACTAAATATAAACTATGAAACTACACTGCTAGTTGTATGTTTTCTTATGTGTTGGGTTTGTGGTTGAGTTAGAGTGATGACCTATTTTGGGATGTCTACCAGAGGTCGAGAGTTATTATTTTTGGTGATGTCATGTGATATCATAGTTTTGTATATGTGTACTTGATTTTGGTTCAATCCTGTTAGGATAATTGTATTGGTGAAATCTGTGATTTTGATTAGTGATTTTTCATTGCTTTCTAGTTGCTTTTTTAAAACTTAATGTGTATTTTATGGTCATATGAGACCTTCTACTTTAACTGAGCTTTGGGTAGGTTATCTATATATCATGTTGTGAAGTGGTTGGCAATGGAGGTTGGAGCCCTAAAGAGGTTGTCTAGGTAGCCCATTGTAGGTTATTTTAATAAGTGATAACATTTCATTAAGTGAAAGTAAAATAAATTAATAGGAGTCATTGTTTTTCCTCGCCCATGCCTCAAGTGGTAGTATAGGCTAGGATGGGAGTAGAGAGGATGCTTGGTTGTGACCTTACTTTGTTAGTACGCCTTGTCAGTACAAAAGGATACTAGTACTGCATAGAGTCACTAGGGTGTCAAAGTCTAGTGAGGCTACCAAGGTAACCTTAGAGTTTACTCATATGATGACACTTGCCCACTTACATAGTACATTTCCTATGTGTGACTGTTGCCTTTGGGTTTTAGATGTTATTTATATCTTGGTACCTTTGAGATAGATTACTATTAGGTTTTCCTTGACCTAAATGTTAGTTATGATTGTTAGCATTGTTATCTTATTTGAGACTTGAGACTATCTCCTCAACATAGTGCGAGTGGACCATTTAGGTTACCATGAGGTCAGGTGGTAGTGCTTTTTAATTTTACCATTGAGATCTGACAGTTTGATGTTATTGTTGGAGTTCCCTATTATGTATTACCTTTCATTATGTCCTTGTGTACTATGATGGATGGTTATACTCTATTGTATTGTATTTTATTTCATAGATCTTACGAGATGGGGTATTTCATTTTATGATGTATATTCTTTCAGCCTTTCATACCCTATGACTTGTATAGTGGATGATTGTGCAATATGATTATTTCCAAGTGACATTTGAGATAATTGTATATTATTTAAATAGATTCATACTTGTAGTTATTCTTTGATGTGATTTTTTATATATTGGTTTTAGTATTAACTAAACTTAAATGTGATTCAACATCATGGGACCCTTAAGAGATGTAATTTGTTTATGTGTTGCTTATGTATGTGTGTATGTTATTGCTTCAGCTATATTTTTTTATTGTTGTTTATTATCTTTCAAAAAAAATGTTTGGCAAGCTTAGTGAAACTTTAGGTTAATTTCTTTTGGGTTCCCTAGTGTGCCATTACAGTGTGATTGAAATCCTTTAACCAAGTCACATTTAACAATGTGTAATGTAACCTTTAATAGGATTGGACTTTCATAGGGCATCACTTCAGAAGAGTGAGAATAAGTAGCATGTTACTGGTGGTTTTTCCCAAATTGGTTTTCCACATAAAATCCTTACATCAAATGTGTTATTGAATCTATTATGTTTCATGTTTACATTTTTGTAAAGTTGTTCTAAGCTAGGATAGTAACCTACAAAGTTTAAGTATTGTATGATCTAATGGATGCATGCATGATAGGGTGTTATGGATATGGGTCTAGTAATCATTGAAAATTTTTCTTCATACATCTGGAACTTGTATAACTAATTCACCCCCACCTCTCTATTATTCTAAAGAATTCCAATAGAATGACTAACTAAGCCCATGAGTGTATAGGTTGAAGGTGAGGTATAGTTGAAGTTTGAAGTTGGTGGAGAGTTTGAAAAGGGATAGGGATCCTAGAAGTGATCTTTTAGTAGGGTAAGGAAAGTACCTTAGTAAGGCCTAAGGATAGGTCCTAGGGAGAGCTAAAAGAGCTCTTGAGAAGTAGTTAGATCTCCCCATCACTGTGTCTAGTTACACTAGTTTAATCTAAGAAAAATTGTTGTAATCCTTCGGTTCCTTCTTTGTATTTTACTCATTTTCTCAAAAAAATTATTAGTTATAACACTATAAATTTCAAGTATATTGTTATATGATTGTTACAACAATATTTACTTCAATTTTCAAATAGCCAAGAAATATTTAGGTTCATCACTCTTATAGTTGAACTTGCTATTTTGTTCATCGTTCTTTAAGTATAATTTTCTTCTAAAGATTTTGAAATAATTGACACTAAGAGTATTACCATACCATAGCTCATAAGGGGTTTTTTTTGTACCATTATTTATATTTACCCTATTGAATGTATAAACAAAACTATTTACAACTTTTCTCCAAAATATTTGAGCTACTAATTTATCTCAAAAGCATTCTTGCACATTCAACTATGGATTTGTTTCTTCTCTCTACAACTTTATTTTGTTGGGGTATCCTTGATTCTGATATATGTCTCTTGATTGCACGATCTTTGCAAAATTTTATAAGCTCTTCTGAAGTAAATTTACCTTCTCTATCATATACGAGACACATAAGTGATTCGTATGTTTGTTTTTTAAGTGTTGCTTTGTACAACTTAAACATGCATAATGCATCAACATTAACCTTCAAAAACATAACAAACATCATTATTGGGTAATTATTAACAAACAAGATTAAGTAATTATCTATATAATAACTCTCAATTCCAATTAGTCCACAAAAGTTAGTATGTACAAGGTCGAGAATGTTTTGAGATGAATAGACTTAACTAATGAAATTGGAACTAGTTATTTTTTCCTATTGAAACTCCTTGCACATAGCATTATTAGGCTTAACCAAAGTAGGAAAACCTGTAATACAACTTTTATTATTAACCTTTACTATATTTAAACCAAAATTGACAAGAAAAAATATTGTGTGCAAAAATCATTGTTAATCATCTTTATCTATCAAGGAATGTCCATTAGTAGAGTTCAATCGAAATAGGTTACCTTTAGTATGCTAACCAATAACAATCAATTCTCTAAACTTTCCTAAGAATTGGTAGACCTTGTTACTAAAATCAAATCTCAATCCTTTGATATTCAACTAAGTCACAATTAATGGGTTAGACTATAATCCATCATCCCAAAAAGATCATCACAAGTGATATCACCATTGAGTTCTATTGAACCTTTACCTCTTATAACACATGGAGATCCATTATTGAATCTAACTGCAACTTCATCACATTCTTCATTTGGAATAAATTTATTTTTGTCACTAGTCATGTAGTGTGTACATTAACTATCTATTATCCAACCATCATTACTATTCATGTTTGAAATCGATACTTTTTTCTACGTTGACTCCTTCATTGATAGAAGATTCTTCTTGACTACAACAAATACTATCTCTTCCTTACCATCTTTTCCATTTTGTTCTTCATCACTTGTTCCTTGTTTAGCTAGGTAACATGTGTCTTCTTACTATTGTCTTTGAAGTTCCTAAATCTCTTTTATTTTTCCTTATCATTGCTAGGACATCTATGTGAAAGATGATCAATTCATTTATAGGTCCAACATGCTAAAGGAATTTTACCTTTGTACTTTCTTTTTCCTCTAGGTAATCTTTTTGCTATAATTTACTCAAACTTTTCTTGTTCTTTTTCCTCGGCTAGGGTAGAATCATAATCATGACCTCCTTCCTGACTATAATAAACTTCTTTTCCTTTCTTTTATGAAGCAATGGCTAGAGAATCTTTGAATGCAAATTCTATTATAGGCATATTGTTATCAAAGTTACTCAACTCAAAAGCAGTAACCTTGTCAACCAAGGAATCTAGAGTTACATTTGCAGGATTAATAGACCTAAAATATTATATAGAAGATACTCTAATAGCATATTGTGGTATTAAGGTTCTCATGTTTTTACTGACCACTTCATCTTCTCCAAGTTGACCACCACTTCCTTTGGTTGTAACAACAACCTCCTTTATCCTAGAGTTGTATTGAGAAATGTTCTCACCTTCTTGCATTCTCATTCCATTATATTTTTCTATGAAACTTTCCACCTTTTCTTTTTGAACATGAACATCACCGTCATAAACTATTATCAACTAACCCCCCATATCATTAGCATTTTCAATATATTTGATATCCAAAAAATCAACACCAAATAAATCACTTTCTATCTATACCATTATAGAGTTATGCTGCAATAATTTCTTCTTATTTTCACCTATTAGGAATCTAGATGGTTTATTGTACTTGGTTGTGAGATGATACAATGCTTTCTCTCTAATACTTGATAGATGCAACTTTATCTTTCTTATCCATGTAGAGAAATTTTCCTTTGTAAATTTAGGTGTGTACATCTTATAAGTCTTTAGATATTTTCCCAAGCTATTAGGATTTCTTAGTCAGGGAACCAAGTCTCTAATGCCAATTATTAATAAATAATTCAACACTAAGAGGGGAGTGATGAATCAATAATTAAAAAAAAAAATCACTAATTTAAAATTCTTCAAACTTTAATTTTTCAAAACATTTAATTAAAAACTAATGTAAATAATTTTTTTAAAACATGAAACTACAAGAAAATCAATCACACAAAGTAAACATCATGTTTATCTCATGGAAAGCCAATTCAAATGAAAACCACAATGTGATATTATGCTCATAAAATCTTCACTCTTCAAGAATAAGCCCTATGAGAAGCTCACATGTTTAATAGTTTCAAAAGCACTATTAGGTCTACTTGGTTAAGTGATTTTGTTATAGATTTTATATGATCTTTTCCTTATCAAGAGAACCTTGGCTTGTGGAATTTAAATATTCTATTCAAATTCCACCTTGTTAAATGATTTACAATAAGAATATGTTAGGATTCACCTTGCTAAGGCATTCCACTATTATAGTGGTTAGAAATCAATATATAGAATGTTTTGTGTAATTACAATACCTCTTCATGATCAAATCCTACTAATATCTAAAGCTCTTTTGCATACCCTATCCTCTTCTTTGGCTCGATCACACTTGATTCATTCACTTGCTCTATCACCAAATCCTTTTACAACTCACAATCATCAATTATCTCATTCATCAACTTTCCATTATGATGAATTTTTTTCGTTGCCTTAGCATAAACCCTAGATCGAAGGATCCATATCAAAAAAGGTACTTGATACAATGTATCTAACCACTCATAAACCATTTTTATCTGAGCATGTCATCTCACATTTCAACTTCACCTTAGAAATTGAACCATATGATAAGTCATTTTTACCAAAAATAAAATTCTTGTAGAATCCTCCTGCAATGCACTCCTCGAATATTGTGATGTGAAATTCTTTACACAATTCACACTTTCTACTTTATGAAAAACATCATCAATCATAGTAATACTTTGAATCTCTTGACTGATCATATCATCATATCTTGTTCAAGAACTTATTCTTCTTTACTAGTTCATCTTTTTAGCACCACTTCTAGTCCAATAAACTACCTTTGCCATGCACAATATAAGTTTCTATCATAATTGAAACATCTAAACATTGTTAACGATAATATCCTATGATTGCTCCAATTAATATGTTACTAATCTAAAATAACATTCAAATCACTTGTTGTCTATCACTTGGCTATTTTACTAGTTACCCAGTTTGATCTGATCAATCATATATTGCTCAATTCTTCATATCAATAGTTTTTATGTTAAACATAGCATAATGACACATTTAACATATCCATCCTGTATAGAAACAACTTCTAAAACATACTACAACTTATACTTTACTCAACCAATATCTAGTAACATGCTTAAAATACTAATTCAATCAGTTGACATTAGTGGCCACCGAATAACCAATTCACCTATCACCAAGACCTGTACCAATCTTGAGCAATGCAACATCTAGCATCACAACATCAATTATGCCAACAATAACATCATAACATAATGTACCAATTTCTATAATACAACATCAAAATGAATATTTATTCAATGTAATGAAATGACACTTTAGGAGTGACTAGCTAACACTTTGTTAATCTCTTTACAATCACAAGTTTTACAATTCAGAAATGTTTAACAATGTTCAAAATATAAGAATGCATTTTGAAGCTTGAAATTATTGTTAGATGACTAGGATACTAACATTGTTGAGCTGATTTTTCAAGGGATAATTTATTACAATTAATATTATATTATTTTGGATATTTTTATGGGGGAGAAAAAAGAAGCACAATCAAATTTACTTAACCATGATTAGAATTTTAGTAAGAAGAATCATTGATGGCTAACTTTGAGTAACAAGGGTTACTTAGATTTACAAGTTTTATTATTGATTTGTGAGATAAATTTTTTAATTACTTAATTTAGATATTTGAACAAGGCATTTCCACTACTCATAGGGGCCAATAACTATTGGAAGAAGGATTAACCAACCCTCTATACATTTCTATACTAGAATTTATAGCCACTCCATTTCCCATCATTAATGATTTCTATTCTATTAAAAATCCTCCTTAATTTTGCAGCATTGTGAATAAACTTCATATTTAGGTCTCCTTTTGATATTGAAACCTCCCTTAATTTACTTCTCTAATATCCCTACTCCCTACCCAAGACTTTTTCTTTCTCTAAAAAGAGACATTTTTCTTCCAGATACTCCACATCTATCATTCTATTTGTGATAACAAACTCATTAAATGTCTTTAATAATGTACAAGTACACATGATTTTTTCTCAAAAATATTTTTAAACTCTTCCTTTTTGCACACCTTGAATTTCCCTTTTATTGCTACTATTTTTTCTATAAATGTAAATACATTTACAAGGGCTAAAATTATCATGGATATTATATGCCACCATTCCTTCAAAAGTACTCTTTTTAATATCTATTGATCATATTTAGTATCAAGTGAAAATTATAGTGATGTGAACCTGAGATAGGGAGAATAGTGATCTCCTAGATGCATACAAAAGTGAAATAATTTGTACTGAGAAATAATATGTCCAAAAGCTCTAATATATTACCAAAATATAACCTTTTATTTCTATGCACTACTCATGAGTTCCAATAACTATTGGAAGAAGGATAAACCAACCCCATATACATTTTTAGATATTTGAATTTATAGCTACTTCATTTCTGATCCTTAATGGTTTCTATTTTATTATAAATCCTCCTTTTTTTTGCAACATTGTGAAGAAGCTACATATTTAGGTCTCCTTTTGATATCGAAACCTTCATTAATTTGCTTTCCAATATGCCTCCTCCCTAGCCAAAAAAATTCCTTGCTCTTAACTAAGACATTTTTCTTGTAGATACTTCACATATATCATGCCATATGTGATAAAAAATTCATTAAATGTCTCTATTTATACACAAGTACACATGACTTTTCTATTAGAATATATAGTCCACGAATATAACTAAGACAGGGGAGTTAATCAATTATCCAATTATTATTATAGTTAATAACCTTAAATAAAATTATCCATGTGAGCAATATAATCAAAAAATACAACAAGATATTCATGCACAATAAAACCAAATATGTTAACTCGGGAAACCCTAGACCAGAGAGAAAATCCCAGTGGGGATGATACCCACAAGATGATCTACTAATATAAATATTCCTTGTTAGAGCATGGACCCTATTAGGAGTCTATGAAAATATTTAGTACATATCAATCCTTGTTAGGAGACTTTGAATCCTTGTTAGGATATTCCAACCCTATTAGAAGTTGTAGAAGACTGATGGACTCACTCTCCAAATAGGTTCAAGGGCAAGACCAATGAACCCACTTTCCAAATGATCTTTTTAATATTTTTTGCAAAATAATAGAAATGAATAGTACTACTCCTTCCTCTTTATTTTTCCTATCAATGAATTTATGCTCCTAATCTTGTAACCAGATCACAAATCTTGCATCCAATAATCCCTTGGTTTGCTTACTCACATTCACCAAACACTCTACTCCTTTTTTCACTTTATTTTTAATACAATGATTATTTCCACATTAAAAACAAGGAAAACATCTTTCCTTTATACCATATCTTCAAGATAATTTCTTGAGTCAGCATTGAGGCTTTCCCAATTAATTATAATAAGATAACTAATTAATTCATAATTATACTAGCACTGTTGGCTCACAATCTATAAAAATTATCACACATGCGACACTAGGGCTTGTGAATTCACTGACATCATCATTAGACTATCTTATGTCACTGGTTGGTCATGTATCACCAGATTATATCCTTGTTAGCAAATATAATACAAACATCAGAAACTGCTTCTTGAGTACTCTATCTCTTTAGTGCTCTATGTACATCAGACATATCTTTTGTGCATCTTTGACGTAGATACTACACATTAGACCCTAACTTTGATACATAGTATAGAACATGTCCATGAACATGCATCACCAAACAATGAAAAGATTGTCCATATAACTAAGATCTTTTTCTACCACTCTATCAGTCTTCACATACTTATTTCTATGTTGACATCAATGATAAGCACGATTGTGAATGTAACATGTCAATACTCTCCAATTCTTAGGATACTCCCCCAAAGGAATACCATCATCATTCATGCTAACAATATCCCCCTTTGGAATTGATGGTAACATGGATGAAAAAGATCTAAGTTCCAAGAATACCAAATAGTACTATGTTGTTGTTGTTTTTGTTGTTCTCATCTTTTCAAATCCTCTTCATCAATCAAATCTAAAAAGCTCTACAACACTACTCTATTTTGAAGCTTCATGAATCTTTCTAAATCTCTCTAATAAATTATCTCTCCCCCATACATACTTAGGAGATGTTTTTCATGCACTCTTCTCGCCCATTGACATCAATAACAAAGGCCTCATTATGTAAATTTATTGCTCCAATTTATAGCCAACTCGAGTGTCCAAAGACATTGTTCGATACCAAATACCAAATACCAAGAGACCTCAATGACTCAACTCATCTTAGATACTATTGGTGTTTTTCTTAAACTATTGAATAAAAAAAGCTCAATACCAAAATAATAATACTCATAAATCTAAGGACTAGCTACTTCCCTTTAACAATTGTGTATGCATATTATTTGGATCCAACTTCAACAAAACCATGAATGGTTTTCTACTCTTTAGGCTCTATAGAACCAAGGTGGGTATACCTAGGGGATGATTCAAATGAATGATGTTGTATGAGAATCCTATTAGTTTCATTATGATTCTCATCTTCTATCTCTAACATATACATAGTTTATCCATTCCTTGACATTTTTAGATGATATACATCCCTTATAAGTAGATTTGGTCACAAATCCTCTCAGATTTGCAAATATTTCTAGCAATAGTAGCTAACTAAGGCCGAGAGATTACATGCAAACAAGTGCTGACCATCTTTGAAATTGTTCAAATAGTAAAATAAAGCTGATTTTTATTTTAAGCTTGGTGCTTATTCATAATCTATCTATCTTTAGACTAGATTAACTAGATCAGTGCCTCTTCCATTGGGATTCAGACTCTACTTCAATTTATAGATCTAATTGATTGCATTACAACCAATACTATCAATAATTCTCATTGGAATTCATTCTTACAGACATCCTTTCTATTACCATAGAAACCCTATCAAATTCGCTAAAGCATTTACCTAATACATTAAATCAATAGTAATAATGAATTGACATACAATCTAAGTGAATTGTATTCAACTAGACAAGCTTTGCTTACACAATATCAAAATAACTAGGTAGTAACCATGGAGACAAAATTCAGCAAGAATAGATATGAGGACCATTCAATTTTGTATTAATCTCCTTTGAAGATTTGTATACAATTGTAGTAAAACTCAGAATGAATCTAGAAGAGACATTAGACCCTTGTAACATCAATATATTCCCAAGTATTTGTAGAGAAAATACATCATAAATTTTGTACCCACAAACTGGACTAAACCATACTCAATATAAACTAAAATTGTATTAGAAATTGGACCCTTCTCTAGCCTTGGAATCTCACTTATATAGTGTGAGATGCAAAAAAATTTAGGCATAGAGAACTGGCAGTTGTCTTATAGACAAAATATTTTTTACAAGAGTTTGTTGTCATGAAAGAAAAAATGGTGTGTAACAAAAAAAAACTTACATCAAAATATTCTTTTGGGCAAACCACTTTTCTATTGCAGTTCCAAAATTGTAAAATCAATGATTTGTTATCTTGTTACTCTGATTCTTTAGAGTACATGGCTATCAAGCTTGAGAGTGATATGTCTTGTTCTATTACCTACAAGCTTACCTCGACTCGGGGGTTCTCATTATATTCATCATGGATTGTTAAAGTAACAGTTTCCTCTGCATTTTCTTCTACCCCATCATCTTCTACCATCTATTCTATAGACATAAATTTCTCTTTCCACTTGTTGAAAGCAATGTCATCAGGCCAATCAAAGTTTAGGATTTCCCTCTACACTTTTATTACAAAATTTTTGGCTGCTTCTATTTCAGTGAGATCCTGCCTGATAATATTGTAAAATAACTACACTTTGACCAGCTCTTCATTGGTCATTACCCATAGTAGATGCCCCTTGTCATTTACAACATTATTAATTCTTTGACAAAATATTTCATCCAATTCCTTTTTCCATTCTTCCTTTTCTTTTATTCTATCAACTTTTTTGAGAGCACTAGGAAAAAGGTCGAACTTCTTAGTTATATACTTGGAAAGGAAAATTCTTATTCTTTTCTAAATAGAAACTCATTTATTATAAAAATCCTCTAGCCTATTTAGTAGATCAAAAATATTTTCTATTTGGTGACATGGCAATTGGATGATAGATATGCACATAGTGGTAATGCCATTATTTCTTTCACTCCAATTCTGTACAATGGGTATTAATTTATCTTCATCTCCTTTTATTTCATCCCAAATAGCTACAATTCTTGCCAAATGATCATAAAATCTTGGCCACTCAATTATATCTATCAAGTACATAATAGCTTGCCTTAGTTTTTCTTCATATTGATTATTCAATTCTACATGCATTGCATATAATTTATTCTTCTCTTCTTCAAATTCATTTGTAGTGTAGAATTTAGGCCTCTATGGGGTGTCTGGTATTTCAACAATAGGGGTTGACTTAAATGGTTCAACTAGTGGCTAGGGATATACAATTCTTGGCCTATTGGATTCTCCTATCTTTCACTTCCCAAGTTGCTTATCCATTTGAGACATGTGATTTTCAAGTAATTGTATGTATTTTCCCCTTTCTACATATCTTCTTCAAATTTACCATTGAGTTCTAAGAACCTATCTTGTTCTTTTCCAAACACTGTAGCCTCAAACTCTAGTGTTTCTTTAGCCATGTTAGTGATTTGCTGATTACTCTCTTCATCAACCCTATATACAGTGAGAGTACTAGTATGTTGTGAACTAGAAATTTCTTGTATTCTAGTCTTATCTCTTTTTTCAATTGACCAAATTACTAGGGCTTGATGATCATTACTGAATTTGACTCCCCTATGTGCTTGCAATATTTCTTCCTCAGTTTTATATTGTACATTTTTATCCTTTCTCATTAAATAAAAAATCATAGCATTAGCACTCAGGAAAAATTAGAACTCCTGACTCCCTAACTAATTTCCTCCCAGCCTTAGGTGTTAACTAGGCAAAGTCACTCAAAAATTTAGACTTTACCTCTTCCTCAATATCAGAGTCTGGTTTGCCAGCCTATTCTGCCTTTATTTTCTTACATACCTTTTCAAAATTTCTTATATTTTTTCTCCACAAAAATTATGCAAAAGCCCTAGATTTAACAAAATTGTCATCATCAATGAATTTCCATGAAGCTTGAGCAATGATTGGGTCTATTTCCTTACCTTGATAATCAGTAACTGTGAGATCCAAGGAGGGCATAGGAGGCTCTTGAGGCACTCCTCTTTTCATTTCTATAGAAGTAATAATTACATCTCTTTCCCCACCAATCTATCTTAAATGTTCTCTTAAAGATGCCTCATGTTATATTTGGATTGGGGATTGAGTTGGTGAATATTCTTCCACTTGAGAAGAGGACCCTTGTTCCAGCTTTTGTCTTTTTAGTTCACTAGTTACAGGTGGGCTTTCTGGCCTTGGCCTTTTGTGAGGGGGAACCTATTGTATATTCTGAACCATAATGTACCCTACCCTCTTCTGCAACATGTATTGCCCTAAAGAAACAATCATTCTTCTATTAATTCTTCTCTCCACCTCTATTTCTTTATTAGGATAGGCTTTAACATATGTAGCCTTATTGTCATTCATGGTTTGCATCACTTCAGCAAAATTATTCATTAAGACATGCATTTTGGCCCCCCAATATTTTTCATCTTTTAAAGGATTATAATTAGGGTCAAAAGCATTAATGAATTCTAGAACTTTACTAAACACTATCCACTTTTCTTTTCTAACCTCCTACTCCTGTAATGAGAAGATATTCATAATAATATCCTCAAGGAAATATACTTGCTGTGTAATATTTTTGGCTTTTTTCCTCTCTCTCAAAAGATCATAAAATCCCTTTGGATCAATATACCTTGGATGGGATTCTACCATATTGTATCTATCCAAAAACAAATTGAGGTGCCTCCATCCCTTCTTTACAAAAACAAAATCATGTACTAGTGTGATAATCGGGAAGAAAGTACCTTTACCTTTACCAATCATGTCTCTTTCTTCAATAGCTTCAATCTACCACAAAAATTATGTTGTCCCTATCTTCAAAGGCACGTGCAAAGGTAGGACATGAGGTTTTCCCAAGAAGCCATACAATCTAGTCACTATAGAAACATTGTATGGGATTATATCCCCTAATTGTGACCTACCAAGATTCCTTTTGCATGATCTTTAGGTCTAATCAACTCTAATAGAGACTATGGAATTCTAGGGCTATCACCCCTCAAAAGAAATATGAGCCTAGATGCAAAATATCTATCAAATATCACATCACTGGCATTACTAGCTTCTTAGGTCATGTCAACACTCCACAACTGAACTAGTAACTTTTCACCATCTTTTGTTAACTCCAGTTCCATCCCTTTAGAGGAAAAGGTAACTCCTTTATAAAGACATATGTGCATAAGTAGGGAGTACTAGAAAAAGGGTTTGTTTACCCTTCCTTTTGATATTCCCACCAAACCATTATGAATTTCTTGTGCAAGGAAAGTGGAAAAATCAAGAATATTACTCATTCCAAACTGTAATGTTTGAGCCATAATAAAAACAATAGAGCCCTGGATGTATTCCTCCTTATCCATCCCAAAAATTTTGTAGAGGGTGAAGTACAAAGCTTGAACCCTAGGATTGAAATATTTACTCATCAATGGCTCTGGAGTAGTGGATGTGACCAAGGGTAATGTACCAATTCTGGCAAAATGTTGTTGTAGAGGCCTTTCTCTTAGATACATTCTCTGTGCATCATACATTTCTTGGAGGTCATCCATATCAATAAGTTCATGGATAGAATGGTTAGCGTTGAGGTTGAAAACTTCACTAATCAATTCAAGAGAAACCCTAAAGAGATTTTCTCCAACATAATTCTTCACAACCCTAGTAATATGATCACACCTTGTAGCCAAGTCAGCCAGTAGATTACTATCAAAGAAAACCCTAGGGACTACTAATTTCCCAATATCAAATTATCAAATACTGCTCATAGGGGTGTCTAGGTTTCTCTCAGCAAACCATTTTTTGAATAATTCTAATCCTCCCATAGAAACCTAGGTGTCTCTTTCCCAATTAGCCATGTTATAGAGACCCTCAACTATAATCAACCTAGGGTTTTTTGGGATAAGATATCTCCCCTTGGTTATTTCATTTATAGATAGTGGAAATTGTTCAAGAAAATCATCATGCACAAACCTCTTAAGATAATCGGTATGACTGGAGAATTCTTTTCGTGGAGGCATCTTTTGAAAATTTTAACTTCACACAATGCTAATTTCTTAATTATCAATGGTTATACATCACTTACCTGCTAAATTGTCCTTCTTTTTCTCTGTACTTTGCTATAATTTTGTTGAATACTTTGTAGAATTTGTGCCCTAGCTCTGAAAAACCCTTGCACTCTGATAGCCTATCATGATTATGTGATTCAATAATGGTGAAATCATGAATTATACTAGGGCATTGAAATCACATGAAGGAGTTCTAAGGCACATTAATTCCCTTTAGCCATTGATTTTGTGTCATGCTTCAAGTTTGAATTTCAAGCATTGATCTTATACCATCAGATGACTTTATTTGAAAAAGAAAACTGCTTTAAAGGTTTAGAGCTCCTAGCCATGTGTCAAACAAGCACTTCCCCACATTATTTAGAGTTCGAGAATCTTCTCAAAGAAGTTAAGTGCCAATTTTTTATCTTCAAAAGATCAATGGATATGAGGATTCAAAAATCTTTGAAGTACAACCTTTACTATTGAGATCACCTCTTTCCATCCTAGCACAACTCAGCACATATCTATCATAATTGGTCCCACACATTAGATTAGCACTTCCCCACATTATCTAAATATCATGCAACTTCATAATGTAGGTAAGTACTGACCTTTGATCTTGCATAGATCGACGATCACAAAAATTTGTATACTTATAACATCTAGTCAGCAAACTTGGCCAATAGAATATCACCTTTCAAACCAATGTGCTCTAACAAATGCCATGATAGAGAATTCATTATTACCTTTGAGAAGGGTGGATTCATGGTGTCATTATCTGCTATGTATCATGTTGGCACTTCCCTGCTTTATCTAAATATCGATCACTTTCTTAGAGCAGGTAAGCGTAAGTTGTTGATCTTCAAAAGATCAATGGAGGAACAATCTACATATTTTCAAGAAACGCAAACACCCATCATTACATCAACATGGAAAAGTATCATCGAGGTGCTTGCCTACATTATTTAAAGCTCATGCAATTTCATCAAGCAATAAAGCATTATTTGTTGATCTATTAAAGATCAACAGTGGAGTAAAAATATCTTTTAACACCAAGTCAAAAACCTTGATCAATGAATATATTAGATTTTTTGTACTGGCATATGACACGTCAAGAGTAGCAACTTCCTTTAGGGAATGCGGTGATGGCATCATCCTATGCCAAATGTCAACAAGGCACTTGCCTGCTTTATCTAGAGTTCTTTCATTTTCATTTTCTAGGTAAGCACCAGCCATTGATCATGCTAAGATCAATGATAGATAGAACATACCTTAGAGCTATATGTGATACCTCACATGTCATCACTTTGGACAGGTGTCATCACAATGCTTCCCCACTTTGGTTAAACTCCTTGTATTTTCATGAAGCGATGAAGCACTCGTCGTTGATCTTCCTTAGATTGATGGCATAAAGATATGACATTAAGAAAGAGCCTACTATCTTATCCTAACCAATGATGTCACATGAAAGTCAAACATGTTCTGAAAAGTTTGATAGTGGTACAAACTATAAGATTAACTCTTAGAATTTTCATGCCCATGACATTGTCATTTCCAATTTGGCATATACATATCATGTTTCCCTAATGAATGCACTCCAATTCATCAAAGCTTTACAACCTAGCATGACTAAATAGCCTTCTCAAAGCTTGGTCCCATTGTGTCACATGGCATATTCGCACTTCCCCACATTACTTAAAGTTTAGTCATTTTCTTAATGTAGGTAAGTGCTTTTTGTTGATCTCACTAAGATCAATGGTGAATAAAAATATTTTCTTTTTAGAACCCAGTCAACCAAACCAACCAATGAAATACTTCCCTTATGCTCCAGCTCATCTAAAAATTGATGTGGAAGAAATGTCATTGCTATCTTCTGAAAAGGTAGGTCCATGACATCATTATGTGCCATGTGGCACATTGGCACTTCCCCGCATTATCTAACTATCGTACATTTTCTTATAGTAGGAAAGTACTCTTCGTTTATCTTACCAAGATCAATGATGAATCACAATTGAATGCAAAGTAATAGCTTTGTTAAATGTGTCAACCAATAATATCGCAAGAAATTTGTATGTTCATTGACTGGCACTGACAACTCTACAAAAAGGGGCTGAATTTTTTTGACAAACTACAGACTTTGTGGTGTACTAAAGTTCCATCGTTAGCAAGGGCTATGTGGTGCAAAGGTACTTGCCCACTTTGGTTAAAGACCTTGCACTTTCTTATAGTGGAAATGCGCCTTCCATTGATTTTATTAAGATCGATGGTTAATCCAAAAGGCTGCTATAGTTAAGACTTTTAAATAAAAAATTCAAAATAATAACTATGATTAAAAGAAAGGTTAGCAAAGTTTTATCATGTAAATTTATAAAGTAATCCTTGCAACATGAAACCCTAGGGTAAGTTTGTCCCACCTAAATTCTTTTTGAAAAATTATTTTAAGAAAATTTCAACGGCTAGGGAAAAACATGATAAACACTTTAGGTTTTTTCATGAATGTTACCGAGGGTTTTGACCTAATTTTAAGATTTTAAAACACACACTTAAGGTTTTTCACTACTGAATGCAAAAAAACAAGAATGGTGAAAAGCCAAGCCAACATATACTCCCCCATATAGGAAGCATTAGCATTCAATCTAGTCTAACAATAGTGCTATGTGCCACTGGACTAATGCACTCGCTGCATCATCTACTCTGAAGGAGGAAAGGGCATAACCCCAAGCATATCTCTCAAGTACTCAAATTTGTTTTTAGGTAAGGGATTTGTAAAGATATCTAAAATCTAATCTTTAGTACTCACATATTCCATTCTAATCTCTTTTTATGTTGCCTTCTCTCTCAAGATATGATAATTAATAGATATATGCTTAGTCTTAGAATGCAACACAAGATTCTTAGACATACATATTGTACTTGTGTTATCATAGTATATGATACCAGGTTATGTAAACTCAATCCTAATATCTTTCAAAATCTATTTTATCCACATCACTTGATTATAATTATTTTCTCCTGCTACATACTTTTCCATAGTTATACTCTTTGAAATATAATCTTATTTCTTTCTCAACAAGAAACCAATCTTCCTCCAAGAAAAAATGCTCCACCACTTGTGCTCTTTTTGTCATCCATATTGCCTATGTAATCCACATTAGTATATTCTTATAGAGTGAAATCACTTGATCTATCATGCCATATTCCATAATCAGATGTCCCTTTCTAATATCTAAATATCCTCTTTACTATTGCATAATGATATTCCTTAGGATCATCTTGAAATCTAGCTACAATCCCAACTACATTGGCTATCTATAGTTTGGTGTGAGTCAAATACTGTAAAACTCCAATCATGGATCTAGACTTCTTCTTAGTTGTAGGTGTCTCATCCTTGCTATATAATTTGTGACCATTTATCATAGGTGTACCAACAAGCTTACAACTTTCCAATTCAAATCTCTTTAGAAAATCTACACTTATCTTGTGAAATGAAAATGTCATCACTATTCTACACAATTTGCAACCCTAAAGACTTAATTTCTCCTATCATACTCATCTCAAATTTTCTTCTTCATTTCTTTAGAAAACTTTGCCTCCAAATATTATGTCATCAACAAATATTACTATTATCAACAAACCATTCTCAATTTCTCTCATATACAAGTTACTATCTATCGTACCTGTAAAAAATCCAAGTTTTCTAAAATACTTGTCCAACTTTCATACCAAGTTTTAGGTGTCTGCTTTAATCCATATAGAGATTTCTTCAGTCTACATACCATATCTTTGTCTTGTATCTGAGGGATACCTTTAAGCTACTCAATGTAGACATCTTCTTCAAGTTCTTCATTCAAGAAGGTTGATTTAACATCCATCTAACATACTTTGAACTTCTTATTCACTACATAAGCCAAGAACATTCCTAATGCTTCCATTCTATCTAAAGGGGAATATGTCTCCTCATAGTGTATTACTTCTTGTTGTGAATATCCTTTGCACACAAGTCTAGCCTTGTTTCTTACAACTTGATCTTTTTCATTCATCTTATTTGATATACTTCTGCTAGGAATTTTCAACTCAAATCTAGGTTCAGATGTTTGTTCTTCAATTTGATTCCCATTTTACAAATCATTGCTAATCTTAATGATAACTTCCTCATGTTCATGGTAAGCCTTTGGATCAACAATAGTTAGCAAAGCTATCTCTTCTACTATTTCCCCTTCCTTAACCAATTCAGACTCATTATCTTTATCATCACAATCATTCAATAATCTTTCTATAGTTGCTTTAAATTCTTCATCTTCATTAGAAAGTGAACTCTTTCTATATTTTTTTGACTCTATTAGGACATCTAGGAAAAAAATGACCAAACTCTTTACATGTCCAACAAAAAAAAGCTTCCATACCTTTTGGATCCCTTTTCATAAGAAGATCAATACCTTCTTTGATCTTTTTGTATTCTTTGAATTGAGATCTATCTTTACTTGTCCTTTTGTTCTTTTGTATGCAATAAAAGGATTCTAGATCTAGAAACTCAATTCTCAATTCTTTACACATTTCTAGTGTCTCACCAAGAAGCTCCATCTCTTGGGTGTGAAATTTCCTCCATCATTCTTAAGACTATCTTTTATGAAATAGCTTTTCACTGATCTCCCAAAGTTGTTAATTTTTTTCTTCAAGGACCTGATGCTCTAATACCAATTGTTAGAATATATAGTCCACCAATATAACTTGACAGGAGGGGGGTGGGGGGTGAATCAGTTATCCAATTATTATCACAATCAACAACCCTAGATAAACTTAACCATGTAAGCAATATAATCAAAAACCATAAAAAGATACTCATGCACAAAATCACTAGATATGTTAACTAGGGAAATCCTTGATCAGAGGGAAAATGCCAGCGAGGATGATACCCAGGGGGGGTGGGGGGTGAATCATTTATCCAATTATTATCACAAGTAATAACCTTAAATAAACTTAACCATGTGAGAAATATAATCAGAAACCATAAAAAGATACTCATGCACAATAACACCAAATATGTTAATTGGGGAAATCCTTGATTAGAGGGAAAACCCTAGTGAGGATGATATCGACAAGATTATATACTATTTTATAAATATTCCTTGTTAGAGGATGGACCCTGTTAGGAGTCTATAACAACATTCAATACATATTAGTCCCTATTAGGAGATGAATCCCTGTTAGGAGATTCCAACCCTATTAGGAGTTGTGCCAACCCTATTAGGAGTTGTAAAAGAGAGATGGACCCACTATCCAAATAGTTTCAATGGCAAGACCAATGAACCCACTACCTAAATGATCTTTGTATTATTCCTTGTAGAATAATAGAAATGGATAGTATTTCTCCTTCCTCTTTCTTTATCCTATCAACCAAACTTATGTTCTTTCTTATCTTGTAACCAGATCACAAATCTCACATCCAATAGTCCCTTGGATCACTTACTTGTACTCACCAAACACTCTTCTCCTTTTTGCACTTCATATTCAATACAATGATTACTTCTACATTAAAAACAAGGAAAATATCTTTCCTTTATACTAGATCTTCAAGATAATTCCTTGAGTTAGCCTTGAGGCTTTTCCAATTAATTACAATAAGATAATTAATTAATTTGTAATTACAATAGTACTATTGCCTTATAGTCTATACAACTTCTCACACATGTGACACTAGGGCTTGCACATTTTTTGATGATGCAATAACATCCTAGGCTCTCTTGTAATATTTCATGTTTGAAGGAAATTTAGCTTGAAGTTGTGGAGTTCGATAGATATTGGAACTCAACATGATATCGGAACTTGGCATGGTCTCTGGAATTCAACATGGTCATTGGTTTCTTGGCACGGTCTTTGTAACTCTACATGGTCTCTAGAACTCAGCATGATCTCTAGAGCTCAGCAACACTTGGGAATATACTAGTGTTCAGCTTAGTTTTGTTGGCACTCAGCTTGGTCTTGGTTTCTATTGGTGCCAAGTTGTCTATGAGCCAACTTTTGGCATTTAATTTATGTGTGGGTATTTAATTTAGTTTTGTAGCCAACTTGTGGCTTGACCTATATTTAATGTAAGGGATTTAATTTAGTTTGTAGTGGGTTGGGCCAACCTGTATCTTAGTTGGGTATAAGTAAAGGGTTTTGTAGAGTCTTTAGAGAATTGCTATCAATATAGCTTAAAGAAAGGGATAAAGTGTAGATGAAAATTTTGAAGAACTAGGGTTGTGGCTTGAGAACCAGAGGATTGCTTGGTGCACCTAAGAGTACAAGTGTGGATTCTTCTTGGTGCTCTTATCTAGTTGTGGATCTAGACTAATTGGAATTGGTCTGTGGTAGTTGGATCTTGTGGGATCTTGTAGAACAAGTATTGTAATTGTTATTTGTATTTTTCCCTAACCCAGAAGGCCTTACAACTGTACATATTGCATCTAATCAATTATTTCCATGAATAAAGAGTTATGATTTGGTATCAAATCTTGCATTGTTGTTGCTTGTTGTTGTGTTTCCACTGTGTGGTTATTTTTTGGGGGTTTGGACATCTCATTTGGGGACTCTCCTTCCTTGCTTTGCATCAGGTAGTATCAAAGCATGGTTGTTCCTGAGTGTGTGGATAGATCACTAAAGTTGTGGCAGTTTACTCTAGGACTTCCTGAGAAGATTGATCTTGTTGTTGATTAATCTTCTAGATTGGTGAATCTATTGCTGAGGGTTTGCTAAAATTTTGGAAAATGCCTCCTAGAAGATTGGACCCTAGAGAAATTGATGATCTTAATGATGTTGTGGAAGAAAGGATCTTAGAGAAGATTAGAGAAAAGTTTAGATCTAAGATTGCATTGATGAAGAGTGACATGATTGTTGAAATTTTAAGTGCTTTAGGTGGTGTACCTAGGCATGTGGGTACTGAGGAAGTTATGATGAAGTTATTGAAGACTTTGAAGTTGGTGGATCTAGTGGTGGGGATAGAATTGATCATATGGAGAGACCTAAGGGTTGGTCAGTTTGCTAGAACTAGATCTCAATTGAAGTTGAAGCATAAGGTGGGTGTTACTTTGACTCTGGAAGACTTGATTGATTGGATTGGTGAATTTGAAGACTACTTTGAGCTTGAGGATATTGAAGATCCATGCAAAGTGAATTTGGCACAAACTAAGTTGAAAGGACATGTTGCTCTTTGGTGGAAAGAATTATAGAAAGAAAAAGAAGGGGAAAGTGAAATGAAGATCACTAGATGGAGGTTGATGGTGACTAAGTCAAAGGCTAAGTCGATTCTTACTAATTATGAAGTTGAGTTGGTTAAGAGATTGTAGAATCTAAAATAGAAGGATATGTCTATGAAAGATTATACTGCAGATTTCTACAAGTTTACTATTCACTCTGGTCATAGAGAATTGTCACAGGAAATGGTAGCTCAAAAAATTAAAGGTTTGAGATTCAAGATTTAGGATGAAGTTGGTATGTTGAATATTTCTTCAGTTGAGGATGCTTATCAATATGCTTTGAAGGCATAAAATAAGTTGAAAAGGAAAATTCAAGGTAATGCTAGAGGGAAGGAGAAGCAAGATAGCTTGGCATAAGCTAAAGGGTATGTACAGGATCATGATGTACCAAACTATAGCCTTAAGTGGCAATGAAAAACCAACAAATCAGGGTTATGTCAACTTGAAACATAATTTTAAAGTGGTTTTGGAATTTATATCAAAAAGTTGTAAGAAAATAATCTGTAGGAAATTGAATCTAGTTTCTAAACTACAAGGCCTTATCTAGAGGAAAAATTATTTGATTGGTCAAAAGTTTGGATTTTAATGCAGTACTACAAAAATTTCAGGGCAAAAATAAAAAGTAGATGTATGTCTGACCACCTTAATCATAATCAAATGATAATATTTTTAAATATAATTTTAGATATAAAAAGTAGACTAATTCCTAGATGTGACACATATTTTTACCAATTTTTATTCCAAATAAATAATTAATTATGAATTTTCTACTATATTGTTTTCAGAATTATAAAACTCCCGTGTCTAACCACCTTAACTAGTTCAAAAAAAATCAAAATTAATTTTTTCTTATTTTTTTCTTATACTAGTCGAAGCATAGAATGTGATACATCTTTTGGATTTGACAAATCTTATACGGTTTGAAAGTTATAGCTATTTTTCAACCAGTATGTCAATCAACACTTTGTAGCTAACTCCATGAGAAAATAAGTAATAATTACTTATTGAACTTGTAATTTGACAAAACTTACATTTATGAAAAACTAAGAACATTCTTAAGAAACCCTTTTCATTACATCAAATTTTGGTTTAAAAAAAGTCGTCAGCTACATGCTTGAAGTAAAAAGCACATGACAACATGCCAAAAACACATTTTCAGGATGTTTTAAAGATGAACATATAAGGTTGGTATCAAAAGATATAGTAGGAATTATAAAGGTATTAATTATTTTCATTTAGTATCAGGATGGGTGGGAAAAAAGTTGGAATAGATTTTGAAATTCTTTGAGGCATTTCAGAACTACATATTTTTCAGATCGCCACTTTTTGGCACACCATGATCCTGCACATACCCTAAACTGAGTGTTGCAGGTGAACCAAAACCTATTGATTAGAAGAGGAGAATAGGTGGAGGTGGGTTCAAAGGTAATTTTCTTAGATAAGGACATAGATCTTCTGAATGTCCACTTAGTAGGACAACTACTTTTGCAAATGAGGTTGTAGTTCAAGATAGTCAACTTGAGCAAGGAGAAAGTTTGTTGGCTCAATGTGTACTAGTTGGTGAGAGGACATTGGATTCTTATTAGAGAACTATTTGTTCAAGACTTGTTGTAATTTTGGTAGTAAAGTCTACAAGGTGATTGTGGATGGTGGTAGTATGGATAACCTTGTTGTTGAGGAGATGGTTCAGAAAAATGATTTGAAGATAATGAGACATCTTTATCCTTATGAGATTGGCTAGGTTTAAGGTAAGCATGCTTTGGAAGTGAGGGAGCAATGCCTTATTGATTTCTAGATTGGACAGTATAAGGATCAAGTGTTGTGTGATATTGTGGACATGAATAGTTGTCATGTGTTACTTGGTAGACCATGGAAGTATGATTGCAGGGTTGTGCATGATTGCACCAAGAATGTGTTTACTATAGAGAAAGGTGGCATGAAGTTTTTCCTAATTCCTTTGTAAAATTAAGAGCTCAGTAGGAGGAACCTGAATATTGGCAGCCAAGTTCAATTGGAAAATTTTGAGAAGGTTGGAGATCAGTATGGAAAGTAGATCTGTAGCACACTGAATATGGATGTGAAGAAGTAGAAGAAGAACAAGGGAAAGAGTGTACAAGTTGAAGGCTTGGAGGATATATGTGTGAATAACCATTTTGGGGTTTATGTGTTGAATCCTAGAAGATGTTCTTCAAACTACTGAGAACATCTTTTCAAACCCAGGGTGTCTAATGCACGATCATCATGGGCTTGCTTGCAATCCTACATGTTTGGAGGGTTTTTGGCTTGAAGTTGTGTAGTTTGGTAGATACTAGAACTCAGCATGGTCTAGGAACTTAGCATCCTCTCTAGAACTTAGCATGGTCATTGGTTGCTTGACATGGTCTCTGCAGCTCAACAATGCTTAGGAATTTACTGGTGTTCAGCTTGGTTTTGCTGATGCTTGGCTTGGTCTTTGTTTCTGTTGGTGTCGATTTTTCTATGAGCCAAGTTTTGGAAATTAATTTATGTATGGATACTTAATTTAGTGTGGTAGTTAACTTGTGTCTTGATCTATATTTAATGTAAGTGATTTAATTTAGTTTGTAATGGGTTGGCCTGACTAACGAATTAGATGGGTATAAGTAAAGGGTTTTGTAGAGTCTTTAGAGAGTTGTTATCATTCCATCTTCGAGAAGGGGATGAACTATAGATGCAAATTTTGAAGAGCTAGGGCTGTAGCTTGAGAACTAGACTAAGATTGCTTTGTGGAGTTGATGGTACAAGTGTGGATTCTTCTTGGTGTTCTTATCATATTGTGGATCTGGGCTAGTTGGAATTGGTGTTTGGTAATTGTATATTTTGGAACCTTATAGAACTATTATTGTAATTGTTGTTTGTATTTTTCCCTAACCCACAAGGCCTTACAGCTGGGCATATTGCATGTAATTAGTTATTTCTATGAATAAATAGTAATGATTTGGTATCAAATCTTGCATTTTGATTTGTTGTTGATGTTTTTTCGTTGTGTGGTTATTTGCTGGGAGTTTGGACATCTCCTTTGGGGGCTCTATTTCCTTGCTCTATGTCACTCGATATCATCATCAAACTATCTAATGTCACTAGCTGACTGCACATCATTGAAATATATCTGTGTTAGAAGATATAATACAAACATCAGAAATTGCTTCTCAAGTACTTTGTCTCTGTATTGCTCTCTTTAAATTAGGTATTTCTTCTTTACATCTTTGACTTGGATACTGCACATTAAACCTTAACATCAAGACACAGTAAAGAACATGTCCATGAATGTGCATCACTAAACAATCAAAATATTATTCATGCAACTAAGAACTATGTTTGGTACTCTATCAGTCTTCAAAAATTTACTGCTATGTTGACATCAATGAAAAACATAGTCATGAATGTAACATGTCAATACTCTCCAATGCTTAGGATACTCCCCCAAAGGAATACCATTAACATTTATGCTAACAATTTCCTTAAAAACATTTTAAAACTCTTCCTTACAACACACCTTGAATTTCCCTTTTATTGCTACTGGTTTTTCAACAATATAAAGAAATTTACATTGCCTATAGTTATCATGGTTATTTCCACCGTTTGTTTAGGAGTAGCCCAAATTCTTGAGAATACTCTTTATAAGATCTATTGATCATATTCAATATAAGGAGAAAATTATAGTGATATGAACTTGAGATAGGGGGAATAGTAACCTCCTAGATGGATAAAAAATTGAACTAATTTGTTTAAAAAAAATATATGGCCAAAATATCTAAGGTATTACCAAAATCAAACCTTATATTGGTCTTAATAACATTTTTTTTTTTTTTCATTTCTAAGTTAGCCAATCAATTATTTGAATTTTTTTCGAAACTCTCTTATTAGATTTCTCTCCCACAATAATCTCCTACTCTTTGTGTGAAGGTAGATGAGAGTTTCAAATTCAACTCCCATTATTACCTTTTCCTTAACTTCCAACTTAAATTTCTATATGAGAACTTTTCAAACCTTCATTTTTCTCCTAGAATAATAGTCATATAGAAATTATGTATTATGAAGGGCTCATCGATAACATTGTTTCTCATATTGAATTTTATCTAGCTATGTTCCTAAGAATCATTCCCCCACTATTATTTACTTAGAGGATGAAGTGTTACCGATACTCTAGAACTACTTCTTGCTTACACACAAAAACTACCCATACCATGCAATGATTGATAAATTGTAGAGCTTGAGATTATCTATCTTTTATTCTTGTATAATAACGAATTTTGTATCATATTTTCTAATTAGCACTTCTATAGGTTCTCTTTTTTACATGATCATTTTTAATCCTAACATTCCAAATTCTTATCGCTATTGTGTTACCAAGATATTTTACAAATTCAACCCTTCACTTCTTCATTTGAATTCCTTATCCAATACTTCTCTATTGGAGTCCTCTTACTCCTTATGAGTTTTCAAGGCCTAATATGGCTTGCATTGGGTTTTCCTTGATACTATGGGTTTTTGATCTTATTTATAGACCTATCTTATTGTGTTGAGATATAAGTATCTAATTTTAAATCTTGTAGTGTGGCCTCCAAGACTAAACCTTTAGAAGGTACCAATAAGAGAATTTTTCCAAACTATGTTTTACTTCCTCGTGTTTAAAGATTATCATAAAACAATTTATAATGAGAAGATGAAAATTGAGGGCATTATACTAGTTTTTAATTTAACATTCCTAAAAATATCTCAAATCTATCTCCCCTCCTCAAATCCACACAAATCCTACATTTCCTTGGATATCTCTTGCCAATAAGTTTAGAGAAGAAATTGCTAGATCTAATACAAGGATAGGGATCTTGTAGACCATTAAAAATCTTAATACCATTATTGAGAAAACACTTGCACTTATTAAAGGTACTGAAAATATTTCTATCTTGTTGGACTTAGTAGTTTCACAAATGGAAGAAATAACAAAGCTCAAGCCTTGACTCAAGGTTTAATACTAGCATTAACCTAGGCTAGAAGTCATAAGAAAAGAAAATCAAATAGAAGTAAAAGGGGTAAACTCATTGGTTTTAAAAATGGGGAAAGAAGTAGTTTATTATTACTTCTATTCCAACTTAGTCAGTAGAAGAAAAGCTTATTTTTTTCACACTATATGCTTCCAAGGAGCCTCTCCATCTAAAGCCATGACAATCCACTTTGTGTTATTTCTATCAAGATTCAATTGTGTAGTGTTTGAGTCGAATTCATTGACCCATATATCATGAGTAGTGATTCACACATGAATCCATCTCTCATGAGAATAAGTGGAACACTTATAACTCATTAGATCTAGGTGATGGTCATAGAGGTGAAGCACTAGGACTTCTCAGGAGGTCACCCATACTAGTATTACTTTAGCTTGAGCGCACTTAACTATAGAATTCCCTCCATGGTTAAACCCACTATGCTTACAACTCCACTTCCAAAACCTTCACCAAGTGTTGTGCCATATGAACCATTCATTAGAAATCCCCTTAACTCAACAATTGATAAGTAGGAGATATTTTCCATAGCAAGTCAATTTGTGATATTTCTATTAGGATAGTATTTGAGTCAAATTCATTGACCCATATATCATGAGTAGTGATTCAAACATGAATCAACCTCTGTAAGCATCACCTAGCTCCAATGAGTGATAAGTGTTCCATTTATTCTCATGATAGATGGATTCATGTGTAAATCACTACTCTTGATATATGAGTTAATGACTTTGAATCAAACACTACACAACTAAATCTTGATAGAAATATCACAATTTGATTTGCTATGGAAAATATCTCCTACTTATCAATTGATGAGCTAGAGGGGCTTTCTAATGAATGGCTCATAAGGCATAACACTTGGTAATGGTTTTTCAAATGGGGTTGCAAGAAGAGTGGGCTTGACCATGGAGGGAACTTCATAGTTAAGCACACTTGAGCTGGAGTAGTACAAGGACAAGTGACCTCCTGGGAAGTCCTGATGCTTCACCTCTGTGAGTTTCTCCTAGATCTAATGAGTGATAAGTATTCCATTTATTCTCATGAGATATGGATTCATGTGTGAATCACTACTCATGATATATGGGTCAATGATTTTGACTCAACCACTACATAGTTAAATCCTAATAGAAATATTACAATTTGACTTGCTATAAAAAGTATCTCCTACTTATCAATCCTCAAGTTATACTTAGGCATATGAGTCAAATGTTTCCAAATAATTTTTATCTTTGGCCCAATGCAATGATTCCATAAGGTTATCATAAGGCCCTTTCCATTGCCCCATTTTGTCTAAAGGAAACTCCTAATTAGATGGTTCAACTATTTGTAAAAGATCTTAGGGGAAATCCAATAAGAAGAGACATAACCATGGCTAGCAAGGAGGATTTTATTTCCTACTTTTATTCGTCAAACCATGGATAAAAACTAATCTATCCAACCATGAACTTATTTAGTTTTACTCATGAACCATGTCCACATGACCTTATAGGAGACTCTAATTCCAAACTACTATATGTTTGTTATCAACCTGTAATAACGAAATCCAAACATCATGTAATATTTTGTAATAGCTTTCGTCCATATCACTTACCACTAATTAGATGCTACTATGTGGCTACTCTCACTACCATCTCTCATTGTCATGAATGGAGGCTTAATTGTAGTTCAAATATATAGTTTACATCATAATGAGTATATCTTAACCATAATAAAATACTATTATGGGAATGATTGTGTAGAACTCACATGAATCTCTCTACAATTAGAATATTAGAGGGACAACTAAGAAAATTTTAACAATGTGCAAGATATGAAAATACATTTTAAAGCTTGAAATTGTAGTTAGATGTCTAGAAAGATAACATTATCGTGTTGATTTGTCAAGGGGAATTATTACACTTAATTAATCCAATAGGCTTATATGTGGGAGCTTTGCTCCCAGATTTTACAAATTTTCACCAGAAAATTGTCAGCCCTTTTTCTTTGATAATTTTTTTTCCAATAGTGAGAAATAGCAAGCTAATAGTTTTAGAAATTTCAAAACAAAAACTATTCTTCACCAATCAAATATTACTTCCTTATTATCAGCTTTATTTCTTATCACAACTACAACATTTTAATTTTTTCATTTAATATGCATAATTTTATGGGAAATTTTGTAGTTCTTAAATATTTCCCTTTCATTATGTCACACTTTGGTACATTCACCTAGAAAAAACATGTCAATTTCATCATCATTGGTGCAGATATTTCATCATCATTGGTGTAGAAATTTTATGTAAAAGATTTAGTAAATAATTGTTAGTGCAACATTTTAGTGATAAACTTGGTAAACATTTACTATTAATTTTTATATTACTATGTTGTAGGTCTGATGGACATGAAAACATTGTCATAAAATAAAGTTTCAAAATCTACAATGATGGAGGAAATAAAATGAATCAGTGGGTGTATCTACAAATGAAAATTTGGAGAGCATATAGTAAAGAGAGGTATCAATTAGATACAAGGCATTGGTGGAAATTTCTAAAATCTGATTTTGGAATGGTCACAAAATATAAAATTTGCAATTGCAATTTTAATTATAGAAATAACAAGTTCAATATTTACAATTAAAGTTCAACATTTTTCAAATCATATTCTCTATAAAAATATTCCTTCAATTTACCTTGATTTTGTCATTAAGACAGATAATAGTTATGAGAATTGGAAAAAAAATTGTTGAAAACTTGTCCCAAATTTAGAAGTAGATATTAAAATGTTTAGAATAACTGGGGGAGGTGAATCAGTTACTCAAGTTCCATTAGTACCAATTGAAAAATCAAAAAATTAGATACTTTTTTGTTTTTCTTATCTTGCAAATCAGTCTCTACTATAATTTGAATAACAATATTAACTAGTAGTTTATTGTCCTAATATAATAGTCTCATAGAATGTCACTGGTTAATGGATTTAGACAGACTGTCAAGTCCTTAATGATTGTTAGGTCAACCTTTGACTAAAAGGATATCCATACAAATTGTTTACAATGATTAGAATGAAAACAATAGGGTTTGATATGTATGAATCTTACAACTCACTTTGTAGTTTTAGATCTTTGTTTAGTTCATGTGTTGATTCCCTGATAAGCCTTCCTTGTCACCTATGTCCTTGATTTTCTTGGAAACCCTTCAAGAAATCACCATTCTCTTCACAAAAAACTTAATCCTTCTACTTATATTATTTTATCAACCTATACAACTTTTTTCTATCTTACTAGAAATCTTTCAAACACACACAACTTCTCTTCTACACATATATCTTATTTTCTTTTTTCTAAAGTTCACCGCTATGCCTCTTTAAATAAACAATTTAGGTCCTTTGTCATTTTTCATAATCATTGTAGATATTAGGGTTTGTAGTTTGATCCAACAGATTCATTGTATTTGTTCATCTCCTTCTCTTCTAGAGACTTCTCATGGAATCTATTCATTAGGTATCTAAGCAAAGCTTCTCCTTGAATTAAATGATCTAACATGTCAATCCTTATCTTCAACACACTTTCTATATCCCAAGAAACAAACTGAGTCAGCTGGAAATCACAATTTCTCATACACATTAAAAATACTATCACTCTATCATTAGTAGATTCTGGTACTTAGTAACCACTAGGTTATGACTCTCGATCATCACTATTGACAATATGTTTAAATGGAGGTGTTTAATGTTGTCATTTATTGAAATATATATTCAACATTTCGTTTATGCATTTAGAGATAGAAAATTGTCTAAGTGTTAGACAATTTTGTAGCACAGAGACTAGATGTGATGTACACAGATGACTCATTGAGAGTTAGCTTATGCATAGTTGAGGAAAGTTCTATGATAGTATCATGATGATGTGTACTAGTGTGCAGGTGTGTACAAATAGTATGACATAAGTTATGATTGAAATACTAGTACATGTATTAAATAATGTAGAATAGAGCATAGTAGAGAATTGGATTGTACGACTTGACAAATTATTTTGGTGATAAAAAAATTACTAAGCCATGATTAGCTGACTATGTGGATATTATTACATATGTTATTTTATATTATGCCAAGCATGTGAAAGCATAAAGGCCAACTAAGCAGTGGATTATGAATATGACATGTATAATTAAAGATCTTATCTTACAAAGATAAGTGTATAACATATGTATGATCTATGTAATATATGTGATTGATGTGAAGTCGATAAGATGATATGCAAACTACAACTAATGTATGATCAAAGCAAGTGTGTAATACAATAGAAAACAAGTATTGTATGTATATCTATATTTTTATGAAGAATTGAATTGTATAATTGCATGTTAGGGTAGTGGAATCTTCTTGCATATACTGTATTTGATCCACCAACTCCTAACAATGTTGAAGAAACTCCTAATAGGGTTGATGCTTCTAACAAGGCCTAGTCCTCTAATAAGGGCTCGAGACACTATATGTACTTCATAGACTCCTAGTAGGGGCAATATCCTTAACATGAGCCTATTATTTAGTGAATCATCTAGTGGGTATCATCCCCACTAGGATTTTCCCTTGGCTAGGGTTTCCCTAGTTAACAAATAATGGTGTTATGATTTCTCTATATGTATGATTATATTTACTATTCAACATTGTTGGTTTACTTTAATATGCAAGTTATAAAGTAATTAACCATATTTAATTGTGGGCAAAAGTTTGTAGAATACTGATTCACCCCCCCTCTCAGTATTATCTATTTCTCACAATTAGTATCTGAGCACAATTAGTCGAAAGAATTTTAACAACTTGAGTAAGATCCTTATAGATGTGGAATAGTTGAAGAAAAACCTAGAAGAAGCTCTTGAGAAAATTGACCTTCTTACTAAGTGAAGAGATAACCTCGAAGATAGATATGAAGATGCAAAATTTTTCATTAGTAAACTGAAAGACAAGATTGATGATCTGAAATCTCACAAGGAATCAATTGCATAGACTAGTGAAAATGATGAAGTAGGAAATCTCCAAAAAGAAAATAAGATTTTGAAACATGAACTGAAAATTGTTGAACTTAAGTTAAGTCTTAAGAAAAATGGTGGCAAGAATGATCCTGAACTGAAAACTAAGAATGTAGACCTTAGATCCTAGTTAAGTCAAGTTACATCTGAATTAGATAATATCAAGATTGAGCATGCAAAATTAGAAAAGTACAATATTATTGTGAAAGGAGAATTAACACAAGCTAAGCAACAGTTAGAGAAGCTCTATTACAGTAGTGAGAAGATAGATGAATGGATATTTAACCAGAGACCTTGTTATGAAAAGACATGACTTGGGTATCGTATTGGAGAGAAATCAGCCAAGAAAATTAAAATTAGAAGAGATCTAGATCCAATTATTGTATCTCCTAAGGAATCTAATTTGAGTAAAGAAGAATCAAGAACTTCTATTGAAGTATCAAAGGAAGTTGAATTAATTGATTTTTCAGTGAAACATGATGAACCTAAGAAAATAGAGTAAGTTGATAAACCTAAGCAAGATGAACCACCCAAGGAAGTAAGATGTGAATTTAGAGGTAGATGCTTCATAAGAAATGAAGTTGGACATATGAAAAGATATTGCATAGGTAAGTCTTCTAAACCCATTAATAATTTCTATTGTTATAATTGTCATGGTTATGGACTTAAAGCAGTAGAATGTAAGAAACCTAAGTGTGATGGTAATAATGAAAATAGTAGAATGTTTAGGAATACTAACCCTACAGATAAAAGAGAGGAGATCATAAAATAGATCCAATGATGGAAAGAAATCCAATGGAGAAAAGAAGTAGTTTGTTTCTTACAAGTATAACAATCCTGGATACATTACAATGAATTGCAGAGCACCTGACAGTCTGAAAGTCAGAATGGAACACATTGAGATATTGTAGAATGGACAGAAGGAACGTTAACATGAATCCTAATTAAAGAAGGAACAAAAACATGAATGATAGAAGGAATGATAATGGAAATGATAACAACCATAAGGAAGAAATAAAGGAACATGTTGATGAATTAAAAGAAGCATTTGTGATAGCTAAGGACCCAGAAAGCTCTTTTATAACCTTGGAAGAAAAATATTTCGATGCACCTAATAAGACATTGAAGTCACAGATTGTTTTTGACTCATCCTACCTAAAGTAAGCTAGTTTAGAAGAGGCAGTACATCAGTTGGTCAGAACTGATGTCATAGAGAGTTGAAAGATGCATAGTTAACAGAAGATAAAGGACATAGAGAGAAAGCTATGGTCAAGTGCACAAGTCTAGTTATGATCTTAGTGAACAGGAATTTGGAAACAAGCTTACTGGTAAGCATAGACAACATTTGAATTTGTGATAGATACACATTTAATGTGCAGTGTGATTTAAAATTATTTAAGGATTGCAAACAATATTTTGTGTAACATTTGTTCATGAGAAGTGTCTTGAGAGAATTGAAGAGCAATTTAACATTAAAGTAAATTATGAAGAGAAGTTTGTGAAGCGCAAAGTTGTAAAAACCCTAAAATGTTATTTTATGGTATTTTACTAAGCTAAAGCTAATTTTTTCAGTGAATACAATAGAATTTAGGTTGTCTATGATGTGGGTTATAGACCACGGTATTTACTCAAGAAAAATTCATTTATTTCACTTTTGGATGACCCATTGGATGCATTTTTGTAAGTTCCAAAGAATGTACTTCATGTTGAGGATATTAAAAGCTATATCCACTATAAGACTGAAAGCATAGGAGATGAAGATATTCACAAAATTTTGGGAACCATGTGTAATAGTGATTTATCCCTCAAATCCAAGTATGCACACCTGAGCAAGTTGAATCTAGTGAAGTATATGTTTTATATGGAATTTGATAACCACGATTAGACTGAAACTATTCTAAGTAGGGTACATGATGATTTTTCATGGCTAGGTGATGCGCAAATAGTTATTGACAATGATCTAATTCATAAGGTCACATGATTAAGTAATGAGGGATGCAATTCCATAAATGAGAAGAATGTAAGAAAGATGGCTGAGATGAACCTGAATACTAGGTTTGATGTAAGAAACATGAAGGTAGACTCCATTCAAGAAAAAGGAGTAAAGTTTTTAAGAAAGATATTAATATACAAGTTCAACCATGGATCAAGGGTTAACTCTGTACCAGCTAGATTTTTACATGTACCTTATGTAATGGTAGTTCAAGGGAGAAAATTTAATCTATGTGAGATTGCCATATTACAATTATTAGATAACATTGCCAAAGTGAAGAAATCAAAGAGTGCAATTTTTTGATTTGAGTCCCTATTGACTCTTTTTTTTTCTATGCTACATGGAAGTTTCCTAGAGTAACAAATTGGGATAGCAATGAGTGCACAATGAAGATGATGACTCAATGCTATAGATCTAAGTTGGAGAATGTCAAATATGTTGACATTGATAGAATGATGAAATGCTTCTAGTAAAAAAATGAAACTAAGGTATAGAATAACTCGTTTAATGTTAGAAAAGTACAAGGATGAAATATCCTTCATGGTGGAAATTGAAAACACCTATATGGAAGCTATGGTACCAAGGCTTAACTTCATCAAACCCATGGGATATGAGATGAGCATAGTGCTCATAGAAGGGTATGTATAGATCATACTCCAATCAAAAAAGGACACAAAGTTCCCTAGATGGGGAACCTATAAGGAGAAAATAAGAATAGTTTAGTTAGAACTACACAGTAAAGAAAACAAGAAGAAAGTGGAAAAGGTGATAGATTCCATCATCAAGGAATCAGGCATGACTAGAAAGTAACTAAATGAAATGAAAGGTATCTCATTGGAAATGAAAGCAATTTGATAGTCTAAAGTGTTAGCAAAAACTCTTATTGTTGTTGCAGAACCTTTAGAAGGTGTAACTATAGTGCAACCATGTGCATAAGCCCATAGTGCACCACATGCAGTAGTTGAACAAGTGCAACCTATGAGGACAAGAAGTGATCAACCAAGGAGGAAGAAAGAGGTGGAAGCACCTATAATGTAGAGGAAGTCAGTGAGACTAGTGAACATTAAGCAAGAACCTACACCATCATCAAAGAAAAGGGTCAAGTAGACCACTAGTGGACTAGGAAAGAGAGAAAAATCAATGGAGATTAGTGAATTTGAAAGTTCTAAGGACAAAGCTAGAGATAGACTAGTAGTGCAAGATGCATAGAAAGGAAAAACAACAGTTGGAAAGAAGGCATGGAAACCAAAGGTAGAGAACCTAAACATGCAAATAATTAATGATGATAATTTTATATAGTTAAACAAGTATTATAACATGTATAGTAATATGGATAAAAGGCAATTGGAATATGCCATTGTAAGGAACATGATTTTGAGGAATAATAAGTTTGAGAATATTTAGAATATGATATTTGAAGATCTATATAATAGGTTAATAAATAGGAAGAAGAGGGTATTAGAAGATCTAAATTTGTGGATCACTATGATAAATAAACTATATGAAATTGACTCTAAGGATGACTCAAACATAATTTTGAATGGTATTGAGCCCTTAATGAGGTAAAAAAGAAGAGAAATTCTTCTGATGGGAGGCATTATCAGAATGTCAAAAAGGAGACAGAAGAGGTAATTGTTAAATTCATGATTGCATTGCCTAAGGTGAGTGCGTAGTCAAAGCCTGATAACCCAATGTATAAAGATACTCTATCTTTGATGACAACATACTCTAGCTCTGATGAAGATGAACAAGAAGAGAATAAGAAAGAAATAGAAAGGATAACAGAAGTAAAGAGGCTAGAAGAAGAGGAGAAGAAAAAGAAGATAGAGGAAGAGAATAAAAAGGAAGAAGAGGAGAAGAAAAGGAAACTAGAAAGATTTGAAGAAGAGAACAAGAAAGTTGAGCAAGAGAAGAAGAAGGTAGAAGTAAAAGTAGTTACACCTATTCCTACAATAACTGCAATCATAGCAGCAATAGTAGCATTATCAATGCCATTAGATGATGATGATGATAAAAAAGGGTTAATGAGCTCATTGAGAAAGTTATTTAAAAAGAATAAATCAATAAATTCTTTGGAGAAGACACTCACTAAAGTCTTGGATAGAATGTAAAAGAGAGTCGACAAAACTATAGCTAATCCGGACTTGTAGGTAAAGGCCAAGGAGTTGGTGAAAATATTTGATGAAGATTTCACAACTTTATTAGAAGTAGCTTTGGCGCAAGCACAGGCAAAGCATGATACATCACTATTTGATACAGTATGCACTAATGTGAGAAATGACGTAATAGCTCTTGATGGAAAAATCAAGGAACTTAGAAATCACATTGATGAAGGGAAGATATTGTATGGACAATGCACTCTATCATATAAATACTTGACTAACTTTGAGATTCAAATAAAGGATAAGATGAGTGAACTTGAATCACTCACTATGAAATTACAACTCCAAGAGACCAGCATTGAAGAGTGTGGAATAGAAGTGGAGAAAATCCATAGTGTGATCAGAGGCTTGGAATCTAACAAGGAGAAGGCAACAAAGAGATTCTTTAATCTTACAAAAATATTGTCACCTAAGATAAGTACTTTGTAGAGGTAGCTGGAGGAATGTCTGACAACAAAGACTTTTGATGACAAGTTTGCATATACTAACTTGAGTCTAGTTGAAGTGGCACCCTATGCACTATGCACACTCAGTATTTCTAATTCAATAAAGGAAAATTGGAAGAAAGAAGTAGATAGGCTCAAACTTGTGTATGTAGATTTTTTTTTCCAGGATGACAAGTTGATCAACAATAGTCTACCCTGTTTTGGATATAGTTTTTGACACTTTTTCCATTGATGTCAAAGGGGAGTAATATGTAGATGGAAAATTATATTGTATATGTAAGGGGGAGTATACTTATGTATGAATGTAAAGGAGATATAAGGAATGTAATGAGCCATCAAAACATGAATAAAAGTATTATGTTTTGAAGGCAATTTTATTTAGTTACTTTTATTTGTTTTCATTATGTATGACATCATTGTCAACCATTTTAGCCCCCCTTCCTAAAATTCCAATTTTGCCATGTTCATAAACGCCTAGGATGATAGTCATGCCCTATGTCCTTTGAATTATTTATATTTTTCATGCAAACATAAAAGGGATATGTAAAAACTTTGGTTCTTTCTTTATATTTCTAAGTCTTCAAGTCTTTCATATTGTATGTCATATCCTTATGAGTAATTCAAGTTGAAATGATATGAACCCCTTCACCACCATATTGCTCCAATTTATGACTTAACCATTAGATAGGTTGCGAAGGTGCAAAATAGTCAAGTTCACAATTAGTGAGGCTTCACAACTATCTAGGCTAACATTCAAGTTTGAGTTGCAAAGGAGCGAAAACTATAGATCACATGATCATAGATCAATTATGCAATATGGAATTTTAAGTTGTGAAGTTGAGACAAAGAGTAGTAGTCAAGTTTAATGGTTTTCATACCTTTGAACATAGTTAAGGTTAACCCAGAGTTAAGGTGGTGATGTAGCGAGATGCTTCGGTCACTCTTTTGTAGGGTTAAATGCTAACCTCCAATTTCAAGTTACGAGGAAGCAATGACCTATCGCCTATCTTAGTGGGCCCCCATATGGTTTTTGAGTAGTATAAATCGATGCATCTTCATGACTGTTAGATTTCAGCAAATCAATGGTTATCACTTTCCCACTTTCTAAAGATGCATGAAGCTTAGCCAAAGTGAGAAAGCAGTAAGAAGACAGATGTCTTGGGGGGCCTCATACATAATAGATCCTTAATTGCATCATTGCAAGGTTAGAAGGTAGTTTAATGTTAATTAGTTTCAAGGGAGTGTCTTTTCGATAAATGCAATTGGGCTTCAATCGTTTCCACTCCATCGATAAAGGGAAAGAATTTTAAGTTGTGAAGCTGTGAATGATGCTTTTATCTACATCACAAGGAGTTAAAGGTTACTCTGGGTTAAATCTATGAAGTAGAAAAATACTTTAGTCATAGTTTCATAGGGTTAAAGACAAGTCAGATTTTCCAGCTACAATTTTGTGATTCAAAGTAAATGTTGATTCTAGGAGGCTTTTGCAACATCACTAGGTTAAAAGACATGAAGCAATAAGTGGCTATGATGAAGGGAACAGTAAGGTTGGAAACTATCACAATGTTAGAGATAGAAGAGCATTGAAGATATTTTAAGTTGTGAATGTACAAAGGATTAATCATGTAGTTAAATTCTTTGTTGTCACAACTTCGCTAGGAGTTAACATTAAACTATGATCAGGGCTATGATGAAGTGAAATACTTTGTTCACATCTTCAAAGTTAGAACTGAGGTTAGGGTTTGAGGCTATGAGACTATGAACAAAGGAAATTTTATAGTTAAGGGCTAGGCACAACTTTTCATAATTAAACAATAGTTAGGCCCTAACTATTATGAGGGTGTGGGGAAGTCCATTTTATGGTCATCACAGGATCCCCATAGTTAGTGTGCCAAAATGGTCTTAAGCTACAAAGTAGTGATAAGCTTAAGATGAAGAGGTTGTGGTTTTGCAAGGCCAAACAATAAATAAATAAATAAGTTGTGAAGCCGCAAATAGGAGCAAGCATAGGTCAACATGCTAGTTACATTATTGGCTAAGATGGTAGAGTGCTTAAAAGATATAGGGTCATGTTGACTTGGCATTATTGTGAACATGAAACCAATAGCTCGTTGATGACAATCAGATCCTTTTAATAATCTACAATCACCTTTTAGTGTTCTCCATGCCTAGTAAATGCATTTTTTCATCCTTCTACCACCATGGCTTTCCATCTACCCAACTAGAGAAGTTATGGTCATTGTTCTTGTCTCTTCAGACCCATATTTGCATGCAAATATAAGATTTTGTGTATGGAGATGTGCATCCAATCATATTTCTTCTGATTCTAAGTTATTACTCCACCTGGTTGGAGTTTGAACTCAATGTAAACATTTCATTTATGCCCAAACTCTATAAAAGGTAGTTGTAATTATGTAAAAAGGGTTCTTCTATGTTTTTTCATGTCTACTTGCAGTAGCCTGGTGCTTTACAATTGTATTCCTTGTCTTCCATTAATGAAATAGAATTCTTCTCTACCTCTTCTTTCCATTCATTATGTGTGCATATATCTTTCCTTGTTTTGAATGTTTTATTCCTATTTTATAAGGGTTATATGTTGTGTTCAAACTGTTAATGATCATTGTACTATGAAGATGTCTTTCCTTTCAACATTTGATCGGTTCCAAGCCTGCATGTGTCTACTTAGAAGGTAGAATAGTGTCGAGACTTATGTATTTGCGTGTTTCATCAATGTAGTGTGCATCCTTGAGTAGATTTGTAACCATTTTGATTAGGTGCATCACCCCCCTTTCCCTTTTATCATTTACTTTCCAGTTCTCCTTCCCTCTTTTCCTCTCAAGCAATAGTTAGGTGCATCCTAGTAGTAAGGAAGTTGGCCTTCTCCAAAGACACAATCTCACAGTTCAAATCCCACCACTTGGAGAATGTTTCCATGTTACACAAGGTTTCTTGAGGGCCATACCTTAAGCAAGGGTATATACTTTTGTGTCAACAATCATTTTGGAACTTAGCCAATTTTTTCAAATATTTCCATCAATACCAAAGGGGAAGATTGATGACAATATGGTCAGATAGCTGTTTTGATTATTTTCACTTATGGAAACATATATTTAACATTTCATTTATGAATTTAGAGATAGAAAATTATCTAGGTGTTAGACAATTTATAGTAACATAGAGAGCAAATGTAATGCATATAGATGATTCATTGAGAGTTATTTTATGCACAGTTGAGGAAATTTCTATGATAGTATCATGATGATTTGTACCAATGCATAGGTGTGTATAGACAGTATGACATGAGTTATAATTGAAATACCAGTATGGGTATTAAATCGTGTAGAACAAAGTATAGCAGAGAATTGGATTGTACAACTTGTGGAGTTATTTTGGTGACAAAATAAGTACTTAGTCATAATGAGCCAACTATGTGGATATTATTCCATAAGTTATTTTATATTATCCCAAGCTAGTGAAAGCATGAAGGCCAACTAAGTAGTGAATTATGAATATGAGCTCAGTATAAGTAAATATCTTATCTTGTGAAGATAAGTGTGTGACGTGTGTATGATCTATGCAATATACGTGATTGATGTGAAGTCAATGAGATGATATGCAACTACATCTGATGTATGATTAGAGAAAGTGTGAAATGCAAAAGACAACAACTATTTTATGTATATCTATTCTTGTGAAGAATTGGATTGTATAATTGCATGTTAGGGTAGTGGAATCTTCTTGCATACATTTTATTTGATCCACCAACTCCTAACAGGGTTGAAGAAACTCCTAATAGGGTTGAGCCTTCTAACATGGCCTAGTCCTCTAACAAGGATTTGAGACACTATATGTACTTCACAAACTCGTAACAAGGTTCTATTGTTTAGTGAATCATCTAGTGGGTGTCATCCCCACTAGGGTTTTCCCTTGGCCAATTTTTCCCTAATTAACAACTAATGGTGTTATGACTTCTCTATGTGTATGGTTATATTTATTGTTCAAAATTGTTGGTTTACTTTCATATGCAAGTTATAAAGTAATTAACAATATTCAGTTGTGGGCAACACTTTGTCGGATACTAATTTACACCCCCCCCCTCTTAGTATTATCTATTTCTAACAATAACTAGATCACTTTCTCAACACTTACACTATTTACTTGGTCAATACTTATGCTTGGTCAACACTAAGTTTCTCTCAACTTGTAATGGTGCTCAATTTTCTCTATGTTGTTTCTCTTTCGACACTAGCATCCCTCAGCATGAACTTCAAGTTCCTTAATATTTTGTTCTACTCCTTGATCAAGCTTATACAATTTGTCAGTCTCTTCTCATGTCATCATAATGTAAACAATCAAATTATCTTGGCATGTTCTAACTAATCAAATGTCCATTGTAGCTTCCTTTTCATAATTTAGCCTTTCGTCTAGGTCTTTTTTTTTTTTAGAAACTTCTCAAATCATCTTCATCAATCAATTATATGTGACATTTAGATATGATAGAAACATGTATCGTCTGTAGATTTGACATCAATGAAAACATAAAAATTGTTTCAATTGTATTTTCCAACAATCTCCCTCTTTGACATTGATGGAAACACCTCAAATATTTTATTTTATGATTACAATATCCCTCTTTGTTACCATGTAATCCAAAAGATTTCACTTCCATGAGTAACTAGTATTTGTAGTTTCATCCTGATTTTTGTCCATGCAATTTCATAAACTCCTTCTGAGTTCTAAGTTTAGACTTCCTCTATCATAGATATTTATGCCAGTCTACATCTAAGAATTCTTCCTCTTACATCTTGTATATATAATCTCTCCCTCTTTGACAATAGTGCCAAAGACACTATCTCTCTTGGCTTGATTTTCTTCATACATCTTGATTATGTAGATAATTACATTCTAGGGATGAATTTTCTCATCTATCATATGTATATGACTAATCTACTATGTTATTCTCCTTCTTTTCTTTACTTGACAACATTAAGCATCTCCTAAAGTAGAATTTCCTACCTCAATGTGTAAGGTATTCTGATTAGTAGATTTGATGCATAGCACCATTTATCTTTAAGTTGTGTTTCTTAGGAGAATCACCCCTAATTTACATCTAAGATATTCATGATCATCTTTAGGTAAGGCTTTAGTGAATATGCCAAGAATTTTCTCTTTGGTGTGTACATATTCTAACTTCACTTCTTTGTCTTCAACTAGTTCTCTCAAGTAGTGATACTTGATAATAATGTTCTTTTTTTTTGTGTGCATCACATGATTCTTTGACATGTTGATAGCACTTATGTTATCACAATAGATAACCACTAGATCTGTAATTTCCTCCTTCATTCCTTTCAATAATTTTTTGATCCACATGATGTTTGAATAGTTCACTACAACTACCACATACTTGGCTTCAACTATTCATTGAGAAATATAGTTTTGTTTCTTGCTTGTCCATGACACCAATTTTTTTTCTAGAAAGAATGCACCTCCACTAGTGATTTTCCTATCATCAATATTTTACATCCAATTAGAATTAGTAAATACCCCCAGTTCAATTATATCACTCTTCTTGTAATATAATCCATTGTCTTTTGTACCTTTCTTATATCTCAATATCCTTTTCACTGCCATCATATGGTTCTCCTTAGGATTTTTTGAAAATCTAACAAGGTTATCACTCTAACTGAGTTATCAAGTAAAGGTCAAGAAAGTTACACTTAGACCAAGTAGAAAAATGATTGTTGAGCATTCAGTAAAGATCAAGAAGATATGTGAGCCAAGTAATTTAATGATGAGTGAATGTATTGAGAAGTTATCAAATTTCAAACACACAAACTTATAGAGGCCAAGAAACAAGATACATGATCGAGCGTCAGAGCATTCAGGTGCCGAGCAATACAATTTTGTTATGCGAGTTTGTAATGGCACAAATTCATATGTGAATCATTTTGGCAAAAATTTCTATAAGATTTAATATTTGTAGAACAGATCAAATTTTATTTAAATGTCATTAGCAGAAGGTGATTATCCCTAGGCAAAAAAATTCAACCAATTAGAAAAAGCGACATAAATGGAAAAAGATGATGAAGTTTAAACCATTGATCAAGAGCTAGAAGCTTCACATGAATTCTATTTAAGGAGGATTCTAACCCTATAATCATAGTTGGATTAAATGCAAAAGGATACACACATGTGAAGGAGTTGAAGAGTTAGATCTAGTAGAGAGAGAAATCAAAGAAGTGAAGGACATAACAATTTTATCAGATTAGGAGAATTAAATCAGAGATAAGGGAAATAGGAGACCTAAGAATATCTTGCAGAGCACACTGAGGGTCAACTAATGAATCAATTATTTTGTAATTAAGATAGGGCATATCTCTTAATAGAGTTGTCCTAACATGCCTATGCAAATCTCCTAATAGATTCCTTACTTTATTATAAGTTCTAAACCCTCTAACAAGGCAAGACCTAATAGTCTTTTTTTCTTTAACTTGAAAGACCTCTCACTAGGTAGTGTTGGAAATATAGGGTAGGCAAGGTTACCTAGAGGGAAGGGGTGAATTAGGAACCAATAAAACATTAACTTATTTCACCAATTAATCCTTGATATATTCTAATCTAATTTCATGCATGAAATAATGAAAGAGATAAAACACTCATAACACTTTGACACAAGATATGGTGACCCAAAAACCTTCCAATTAGAAAGTAAAACTGGGTTGGGGTTGATAACCACAAGCTTTAGTACTATAGTATAAAGTTAACCAGTTAAGGCTCACGATTGACCACTTCTGGCGATCTACCCTATTAGGAGCAATAAGGATTGTAAGTTCCACCTTGCTAAAGGATTTAAAAGAAGACAATGAAGTATGCACTCTATTAGGAGATTTTAACAAAAGACCATTAAGTCCACAAAGTTAAAGGATTTGACTAATGCATATGTTAGGATAAATCAGTAGCTGATCTTTGATCTACAAATTTAATTGTTTGAATGAGATTCCTTGTATTGCAATGATCACCTCACTATGATAGATAAATATTTGTTGTCCCTTATACTTCTTGTAGCCTTCCTCAATTTGCATGCATACACTTTATATTCCTTCTTAATTACACACTTGGATATGGTATGATGAGTACATATATATGAATCCAAATAACCACTTATTGGGGTTGGCTACAATACCAATTTAATTATAATTCACAAATTTGGTGGGCAACTATTGTAACTTAGGTTCTGAAGACAAACTTAGTGATGTTTTAATACACGAAAAACACTATCAATGCTTGGCATACTCTAGCACTTGGTTGAAATAGAAGCTCGATCCATACTAATCACTTTCGAGTAGCTCAAACTTGGTTAGCATTGTGTGACTCAATGAACACTAAGAAACTTGGTAGCTACTGAATCACTTGGTTGGTACTTCATGACTCGGTCAACACTATGTTCACTTTGTTAGCATTGTGAGCTTGGTAGACACTATAAAACTTAGTTAACACTAGAGTCTTGATCACTTCTACTGGATAGCTTAGTAGACACTACTACGCTTAGGCTATACTACAAATTATATCAACTACTCAATACACACTAAGTAGCTCAGCATGAACTACAATTTGATTGTTTAGCTTAGTAGCAACTAGAACCCTTGGTTAACATATTTAGATGAATGATAATCTTGGTAGCAACTATAGAGCTCAGGAGAAATGTAACCAACTGACTAAGTGTGAGTCACTAATAAGAAAATTGACCTTAATGTCAATAGGTAGATCATATCTTATGACCAAACATTGTAACCTTACAGGTTAATTGCATTTTTGCAACAATGAAGATTTATGGGTTCCATCCCTATCCCAGTTTTACCTTGATCTTGAAGTATTTCAGGGTAACCAAATCATTATGTTATGTGTTCAACTATTATGGATGTGATGAACTTATTTTATGTTTCAACATTACAATTTTAATGATGACTTATGTATGATTTAATGATATTGTCCCCTCTCAATATCTTGTTTCCCATATATACATATAGATATTCCAACAATTTAGGCACTCATGTAGCACATCTGTTAAATGTTGTAGTGCATCTATATATTCAGCAAATTTTTCAATTACTATTGCATCAAAAGACTTAAAAATGGTTTAGCACTTTTATTATGTATTTTGGTGCATTTATATTGTCTTTTAGTGCTTTTATTCTATAATGTAATGCATCTATTCTATCTTTTAGAACATTCACATAATCTTTAAGCACATGTGTTTGATTTTGTAGAACATTTATTTAATCTTGTTGCACATGTGATGTTTACTATAGTACATTTATTCAACTATAAAATTCAAAGGATCTAATAGTGGATTTCATCTTTTTTGTAGGTGAAGAAGCTTAGGAAGCTATTATTTTTGTAATTATTGCTTGTGGGTTTTTATTTAAATCATTTTCTTTAGAATTAATTTACATACTTAATCATGGTTTAATTACGCTCTCAATTTGGACTTATTAAATCATCAAACAAATCTTGAATGGAAAAGGATAAAAATGAACAAACTCGTCACATTTTGATTTGGTTGCTAAAATTAACAAAGTGTCCAAATGCAAACTCCATCTTCAATGCTTAATGGAATAACATAGATTTTTTTGGAATGAATGTATACGAATCAAGCACAATCTTGAATGCTTCAAGAGAAAAAAATCAATGCTATGAAATCACACTTCAATTTGAATCTAAAACAATCTCATCAAAACTATAAAATGCTCTTATTCCTATCCTTTTCCAAATCTTCTACAAATGGTTTATTATGTTGACTAATTTATATTAGTAATCGTCATTTTCAAGCGAGAATAAATATTTTATGCTAATCATGAGTCTCTTCAAAATAGATAGACAATCTAAAAGCTTCAAAGATTGGAATGAACCAAGCGTTTTGTGAGCATTAAAAAGCTATCATTCATTTTTTCAAAGTAGACCCATTAAAGTAGGCCTAATCATTAACACATTGAAATTAAATTGACTATATGGATAAAGTGTGCTTTAATTGTTTGCAATGTGAAATGACCTCATGAAAAACATTTGTGAGAACATACACATTTGGTTCTATAAAAATATTTTTGCTAAAGAGATCATCTTCTTGTGTTTTTCAAAGTTCCTTTGTCCTTTGAAAGATTATTTTCTCACTTATCCTATCTATTACCAAAGAGTCTTACCATTATTTTCCAAAATTTTGTTAGCAAATCTATTCACAACAACCCTAGGTCTAGTTTGTTTCATTTTACCTCTTACATCTAAACTAATCCATTACATCATCCATTGAGAAAAAAACATTTTTTGCCCACTTAGAATCATTTTCTTTCCAAAGATTTTTGTTTTCCAGCCTAAGTTAAAGGCATACTTAGCATAGTCACTACCTTGAACCAAAATTGAGATAAACCTAGGGCCAATTAGTGGAACCCTCATGTCAGACCAACCAAAACATAATTTTTCAAAGGCTAAACTTAAGCAACAAACAATATATAGAGAGATAGAGGTTGAATTCAAAAAACACACACCTAATCCAAGACTTGCTAAACTAGATAGAATTGATAAAGAAGGTATTGAGGTTTCCCTACAATCTAAGTGGGATAAAAAAATTCAAAACATAATCTTAATACATGGAGTCAATCAAAGCCTCATCAACTACACTAGCTACACCCACTTTGATTAGGTTCCTCTTCTTACACACACACTTTGTACTTATCACATCATAGATTTATCCCTTACCTTTGTATCATATAAGTTATTTTCCCCCTTACCCATTTTTAGATCCATCATCCTTCAGTCATGCTTTCCAAACTCATCCCCATTCAAATCTTATCATAGATTGAAATCCTCCATCATCTTCATCATCCATTTACATTTGGTGTCACTTTTTTAGAGTTGTCTATCCTACATCCTATATCCATCATACCATCACAATTATTCCTTTGACTAAGCATTGTCTAGGATAGTCTATCATTGTCACTTGTGTTACTCATCACCTTGAGCTAAAGGTTGCGCTCCACAATTGTTCATCATTTATATTCTGAAGGGTCATAGGTCTATCCAATGTTGACATTATCATCATATTCTTAAGCTTACACATAGGGATACATTTCTTTTATTTTGACATCACATCACTAATCCTTTAGGTCCCCTAGATATCACATCATTAGAAGAAAGATCCTCTGTCACCCTGCTTTGCATCTAGCATACATCTCTACATCCTAGAAAATCATTGCATCATAGTTGTCACATCCTTAGGAAGCTTAGAAACCCACCCTCTTACATAGTTGCACCCATTGTCATACCATCTTTCATCTCACCCTTATGAGAATTGTCATTTCATGCCACCTACCACACATTTAGGCAAGACCAAAAGGAAGAAGGACACGAACCCTAGTCTTACTGGTGGTTCAACTTGCACACAACCCAACCCAATGGTATCCATGATCACACATGACCCACCACCATAGAATCTAGAAGATTTGGGTCCCTCACTATCAGAAATAGATGCCTTTATGAATCAACTTGGGTATGCAACCCTTCTTAATGCTATCGTAGAAAAAAATAGAGAAACCATTATGGAATTTTTTTAGAGAGATAATGTTGGTGTCGTTGGCTTTGGGAGGCCAGCTTATTTAGACATATCAAATCCTGCACATAAGTTGTTTTGAAAAATCCCACCTCTCATTTGTACCTTTGATCCTAATGACCCATTTTTCTGACCTGGGAGAGGACATCAAATAGAGACACCAAAAATCCTGGACCCAAATATACCCTCCACCCAACTTGGTGCTTCCATCCTTCAAAGAAATGAACCCACCATTGCATAGTCATTAGTCCATGGAGCACCTCAAAAACCTACTATCATTCAATCCACACCTACAACCACTTATGTCAATATTATTGCACCCACTTCGCAACTCACATCCATTCCACTCAAAATTGTAAGACCTTCCAGCTCCCAAATTTTGGCTTCCTCCTCATACATACCCACTAGTAGTGCACCCAACATATTCCAAAAAAACACCCAATCAACATTACAATTCACTATAGGGATGCCACCAATAGGGCCTACCAACCAACCTCCCATCACCCTAGTTCATTTGCATCTATGCCAAACACCACTACTCCATTCCCACCTAGTGCTTGGAGGTTTGGGCAATCACAAGTGCAAATCACAAGCCTCCCAATTAGTAATTCATTCATGCAAATCTTCCAAGCACATCAATCACCACCACCACCAACCAATCCATTACCACCCATCACCAATTAGTTTACTATGCCACTCTTAGGGAGTAGCCAAATGATACTACTAAAACAACAACCAACAATGGGGTTAGTTCCCTACATCAACTATCTGGCACCCCTAAACACCTAGTGGCCTTGTTAAGCAAGAGCACAACCAACATACATTGGGTAGAATGTGCAATCTCAAAGTATAACACCAGGATATTCACCACTAGCTCTCTAGAAATAAACACCATAGTAGCAATACATGCAAGCACCCATACAAAATCATCCATCAAGACAACAATCCCACACCTATCCACGACAATAGGAACCACAATATGAATAATTCACCTAGCAAGTGTTGTAGTATGTCCAATCACCACCCAAACAACTAATGAATCCCATCCAAACAATAGTTCAATCCAAATTCCACCACCATTTTACACCTAACAAAATCGTCCATATTCACCCACTCCATCTGATATATACCTTGCACCGAGGGTATTGGGAATAGGGTCCCTAACACCTATCAACCCTAAGTGGTAAGAAATGAAGAATGCTTTAAAGGAACTCAAAGATGGAACTAAATCTAAGACCTTCAAATTTGAAGACATTTTTTCATACCTATTTGATAGAGCTATCACAAAGACACCCTTCCCCCAAGCACTTTGAGATCCCCAAATTTGATAAAAGTAGGGGGAAAGGAGATCAAATCACACATGTCAAATAATTTTACATGCATTGCCAAGAAGTGGCCTACAATGATGTATTCCTCATGTACCTCTTTCCTAAAATATTGGGAGCTCCCACTCTCAAATGGTTCTATCAAATACCTTAGGGCATAGTTAACACCTTTGTTGATATTTTAGAAGACTTTGTGGCACAATATACCCATCTTGTTGAAACTGAGTTATCCATGGTCAATTTAGTTCAAACCAAATAGAAAGAGGGTGAAATCCTTTTGATTAATTACAAAGGTGGAAAAATCTTACAACACACGTCTCTTGCAAAAAACCATAGCACCACCTTCTTGAGATCTTCATTGACAACACACATCCTAGACTCTCTCACCACATGGTCATGATCTTCCTATGAACATACAAAGAGATCAAATAGAAAGGAATGAACCTTGAGAAACAACTTATTAATGATAGAATCACAAAGCTCCATAAATAAAAGAATGAAGAGCAAGGACACTCTAATAATAAACCACAGTATTAGAACAAAAATAAGAAAACTGTAACATATGGTGCCATTGATACCCGATATGTCCATGTGGTTAGTACCAAACCCAACACATCAAACACCCCTCATCAATAGACACTCCAAAAATAAACAACATATCAACCAAACATATGCTATCAAAAAATGTATTAACAACCTCCCCAACATCAATATTAGCACCACACACTAGCACCCACTTATCAAGGACCAACAAATCAAATCAAAGGATATCACCATCATAGCTAGACAAAAACTAAAGGTCCCAAGACAACCTCGAGTATATACTCCCTTGCAGGAACTTCTAGACATCATTTTTGAAAAATTGGCCAAAGATAATATCATCTAGTACCCAAAAATTGAATCCTTGGAACCACATCAATCTAAACCAACATGGTATAGAGAGAATGACTTCTACAAATTTCATCATGTGAAAGGGCATCTCGCCCTTAGATGCATGCAACTCAAAGATTATGTGCAAGATCTAATCAATCATAAAGAAATCATTGTTCCAAATGTAGGACTTTTGATCTATCAAAATGCATTCCCATCACACAACAACAAAAATGTAGGAAAAGTACCTATACAGAAAAATCATGCTAGGAATAACAATAGAGAAAATAATACGAAACCCAAGCAAGGTGATAATCATGGAAAATCACAAGACTACACTTCTATATACCTAGACTATGGTAGCTTGATTGGCAACCTATCCTAGCTGGATCCTTCTATTAATGTAATCAATATCAAAGCCCATGTATCAATGTGCATTCACTACATGAAGAAATTGATTCAATATTGTAGGGCCACCTGCACCTCCACTCCCTCCTTAAACAATGCAATACAACATTCTAGAACACCTTAGGAACATGCCAGCTCAAATATCCATTCTAAATCTCCCACGCACTAGCCCACTTTTTAAAGAAATCCTTAATAGTGCACTTCATGAATCTCACATCCCTACTGACATCAATGCTAGATAGTTTAGAAATTTGGTAAGACATCTCTCTACTTCATGTACATTATCCTTCAAACCCTCTAATATCCCAACAGTTGAATAAGATCACATCATTCCACTCTACATAGCCATCATGGTTTCTGGCTTTTTTTTCAAGAGGGTCATGATAGATAATAGATCAACCTTAAACCTATGTACATTTAAGTTCATCAAACACGAGTGGTAGACTAGGGAAAAATCATAAATAAAGTCATCACCATCAAAATCTATGAAAGCTTGGAGAAAACCACCACAAGAACCATCTTGCTATCTATCAAAATTGGGCCTACAACTTAGGAAATAGTGTGCCATGTAGTTGATCTTAACCTACCTTTTAGTATCCTCCTTGATTGACCATGGATTCAAGCTATGAAGGCTATCCCGTTCACTTATAATCAGTGCATCAAATTTCCACATCATGGCACTGAGATTATAATCATCCACGCTAACCCTAGAGAACACTTTGCATATTGTAATGTGGTAGAAGCATCATATGATAATCATTTCCCTAGAATTGAGAATGTAACCACCATCACCAGCTCTTCTAGTACCTACCAAGATCTCAACACCATCTTAGCCTCCACACTCTCGACCGTTAAGATTAACTACCAAGGTTGTGGAAAATATAGTCACTCAAATGCATTCACTATAGGCATCTTACCTCTTGACCCACACACTCAGGAGTGGCCAACCTATCAAGAACCAAAGAAAGACACAACTCCCTAGCTCAGGTAACTTGGGCCCACTATATTTTATGCCAATAGGATCCTTAATGGGGAAGAAATGGCCCTTGACATCAATACATGGCTATATAAGGATCCACCTATGAAAGATAAACTACTCCTAAACTAATTCAAACAAAAATATTCTTGCTCACATTGACTTGCTACTGAATAGTGGGATTACCAATGAGGTGGCTTAAGATGTGAAGACTCAAGCATTAGACAACCAGTAGAGGCATACAAGGAGGAGAAGAACAAAGGTCTAAGTTATCAAATCCCCACAATTGGGGCCACTACTAAGGACAATCATGCCTTCTTAAGCATCTAAAGTGACCTTGTAGAAGTTGAAGACATCACTGAAGAAGTTGAAAAGAAATCCTACGATGTTATTTTCCTTGAAAAAATCATCCTAGGAGCCTATGTGCTCTGTGAACTATCTATCAACCCCGTAGATCTTTCCCTTACTTATCCTAAACTCATTGATGGGGACCAACCAAGTGTAATCCATGTTGATGAGTTTTCTTTGGAGCATGCGATTCTCAAATTTATAGAAGCCAAAATACAACACAAGAAGCCACCACCACCATCTGCTTATGTCTACAAATTGGACCCAAAGGGCTACTTTGGGGATGATGAGATATCTAGTCACAAAATTGATAAAAATAAACAAAATAAAAATTCAAAAAGAAAAACAAATGTATCCTCTGGTGAAAAATCTCATGGAGCACCATCAGATCATTAAAATAATAAGATAAAAATAAAGGATGTATCTAATGGTGAAAACCTCTCTGAGGCACCTAAAGATGGATATTTCATCCTTCCCCCACAAGATCGCAGGCCAAGTAGCTCAAGGGCTTGAATGACCATAGGGAATCCTGTAGCCTTAGAAAAACCACTACACTTGACTCTCTATGTGGCTGGGTGAATCGGTTGGAAATTTAGTCTTTTGTGAAGATCAAATAGATTGTAGAAATGGAAAGAGGTGTCTGTTAAATCCTTTTATTTTCTCACCAGACCAAAAAAATTGTTTCGCATCTCAGTTCTTAAGGCCATGAATTACATAAACTTAGAATAGCTTTACACATAGAAAGCAATAATATTGTTGCAAGTTATCATGGAGAAAGTTCCCATTAGATCTTTTAATTGTTTCAAATATAATTGTTAAATTTTGAATCTCTTGTGTCACAAGAGTGGGGTGCAAAAAAATGAGAAAATTGAGCCAATTAGGATGATAACATTATATTGTCCATTTATACAGTGGGAAATGACCTTATTTGAATTAAATTCAGCTTTAAGAGCAATCTGTACTGCTTAACTTCATAAATTTTATCATCCAGGCTCAAGCATGATAGAAATGACACTTTTTTGACAACTAATTCTGTTCTAGGTAGTAAGCTCTAGAGGTACCAAGGAACAACAGCTACCCCTTTGATGGGTTGAATAAATTACCAATGTCTCACATATCACAACTCTCCTCTTTAATGTTTTGAGCATGTAGCTATTTGGAGGTTTTCCAATACCTCCAAAACTTAGCTTATTTACTTCTTGGTCGAGTGTAGAGCACTCTTACTTATTATTAAAGGATAATAGGAACATACCACTTACAAGAATATTTATTTTGATGCTTCCCTTTAGGGCCCAAGTAGAACAAAAGGTCTAAAGAGGAGAAATCTTCCTACCAAAGTGAGTCCCATGTCATTCATACAAATATCCTATGGGATAGTGGTGCACTTAACAAAGAAAGCACCCTTAGCCTAGGGATTCTTTATAAGAGAGTTATACCTTCAAGTGTTGTTTTGTCAGAAGGCAAAACCAGCTAGGGTTTCTTTCCAGTGAAATCTTGTTGGTAACAACAACTACATGGGATACTCTAGAGGGCAAGGTCAAGTCTTTGTTTACTAAGCTCCCATGATCCTCATTATGATTAGATTGAACTTTGGTGACCATAATCAAATTTGGGGTATATCTCGAGGCATAAGTGGGGAGGGTGAGTCTCCACCAACACCTCTCAGAAAAGGCATGAACCAAATGGGCTAGGGGAGAACCTAGTGTAGAGCCAAGCTAACAAGTTGGAGAGGGAAAAAAAATTACAAATAATGCAATATTATCTTGTGGTAAATACACAAGTGAAGATGATTCTATAAAATCTTAAGAATCTTTTGTTCATTTTGTTTAAATTACATTCTAATGATAGATCATGTAGTCTGGTCTAAAATGTTGATACACGATTAGCATGCATTGTAAAAATCTAATAGATTTTATCCCAATAATCTTATTAAATTGTATTACATTAAAAAATAAAATATGTATTCTAATTTTATTTTCAATTGATTAGTTGATATTTTTTATTATTATTATTGTTCTTAATCATTAAATATAAGTATTGAATATTTAACTAACTTTTCTATTATTTTGACTTTAAAACATAATTACTATACATTTCAATTAATAATAAAAAAATACAAATAATTCATTCAAAAATACAAAGAGTCTTTTTTTTCTAAAACACTTAAAATTAATTTACAACTTTTGAACAAATTATGAAGATAAAATAATGTAGAAAAAAAATTAAAAAAACCTTTGAAATAATTCATTATATTCAAAGATTTATACTTTGATATTTTTATTTTCATTTAAAAGTTTCCTTCACTTTTTTGACTTTCCCTAAGCCAACTTCAACTGATGGACTATATATGTGTGTGTGTGAGTGTGTATGTATATGTGTATATGTGTATATACACATACACACACACACACACACACACATACATACATACATACATACATACATACATACATATATACGCACACACACACACACACACAAACATATATATACACATATATATATATATACACACATACATACATACATATACACACACACACACACACACACACACACACACACACAAACATATACATATATATATATATATATACACACACACACACACACACACATATATACACATACATACATACATACATACATACATACATACAATAAAAAGTGATCTAATTAAATACTTAAAAATTCTAATCATAAAAATTAAGATTAAAAAATCATAAATATAATGAAGAGAAAACCTAATGTTAAAAAAATATAATTTAAAAAATTTACCATTTTGAAATAATAAACTTCTTTTGGATAAAAATTCTACAACATAACTCAATCTAAGGCATGGATCCCATGAGGGGGGCTACATGTCTATTTTTCAAGTACAAGAGGTCCCATAAGAATTTTTTTAAAGGAGCTACATGATTAACTAGAATATTTTTCTTAATAATAGGAGACCTATTTTTTAGGAAGTAGATGAAAATGGGGTGGGGTTGAAAATAGCCCCACTAGCTTAGGAAAAAATATAGCCATTTGTCGAAAACTGACACTTTAAAACTAAAGGAAGACTTTATCATAAAATAAATTTTAGAAAGTTTTTCCTTAAATTTCAAAGCTAAAACTTTAAAGTGAAACAAATTACAAAATCCATAGGACCTCGGCTTAGAAATTTCCTAAGAAAATTACTTCCAAAACAAATAATTTTTATTTTATCACAATATTTTAAAAATTAAAAATTTACAAAATTTAAAAATACATCTAGAATATTTTTAGTTATGTAAGATTGATTTTTTTAAAATATTATATTAAACATCTACTTAGGTTGTACCCTATTTACTATTAATTACTTGGTTTTTGGATTTGAAATTTTAGACATTTTTGTCTTTATCATTCTTAATTCAATGCGGTATCCTTCATGTTCTAGTTATTGTGTTTTAGATTTCATAAATTAAAGTAAAGTATTATAGTTAAGTATGTTTTTGGGAAAAAAATATTAATTTTATTAGTATTAATATTGATTTTTATTTAAATATTTATATAAAACTATTAAATCAATTATTAGAATATTTTTATAAAAGTATTGACTCAATTGTACATTTTTTTATTGTTAAAGTAAATGAGTTATAGAACAATAGATATGAATACTTTGGAACACATTTTGAAATAATCACTTTTTTGGATAGAAATCCTACAATGTTTTTATCACTTATTCAGAAGTGAAAAAAATAGCTATTACAAGTTGAGTTGTATAAGAAGAGAACAATGAAATTGTGTCACTAATTAAAAGACAACAAAAAAGTTAAAATCTATAAACTACAATGACTTAATGTACACTACATGATTAGAAATTCAAAAACAAATTCCATTTGCATATTCATTGAATACTACATTTAAGTGTAAGATCTTGGTTATTAATTCATATAGACCGTCCTAAAATTAAATCTTACAAAATGAATAGATAATATATTAACAAGTACCATTGGCTAGTGTCAATCTTTATAGTATTTTGAAAATTTGAGACTTACAACAATATAAAAATAATTAAAACAATAATCTATTTTAATATCTAAAATAAAGTCATTAAAATATATTTTATTAAACTTATTATTAATTTATCTAATAATACGAAAAATGTTATATATTGACAATAATTTAAATTAAATTTCTCTATCTTCCATTCTAATTAAAATACTTAAATTTCATTAAAAAAAAATTACTTCCAAAACAAATAATATTTATTTTATCACTATATTTTAAAAATTAAAAATTTACAAAATTTAAAAATATATCTAAAATCTATTTAATTATTTAAGATTGATATTTTTTAAAAATAATATATTAAACGTTAAGAATATACAACAATACAAACATTATAATAATAATTTTTTTTATAAAGAATATCATAATAAAAATATAATAAACTTAAGAAGAAATGCAAGTTTAAGTTTGACAATGTTACATCTGTACGCCTCTGTCACATCTGTGCAAGTCAGAAACTGAGAGGAATGTGGGAGATCTGACACTTATGTCAGCATGTCAGCAACGCATACAGCTGGTGCAAATATGTTGCACCGTAGCCGGTGCCCTGAAATACACTATGCAAGAAACTAAAAGACAAGTCGCACGAGGCAATTTTTTTTCCCTAAATTTCCATCACTTTCCTTCTAAGTTCTATGTGAAGTGAAATAACTAGTAAAAGCCAGAAATCGTATATTTTAATATTATGCGAGCCGGTGCCATCAATCAGTGAATCAAGAAATATATCACTCGCTATCTTTCATCTATATCACTCGCTATCTTTCATCTGAGATATGTGATGAATGAATGAAAAAAACTGATGTGACGTTTTTTTAAATTTATTAATTAATTTTAAAGTGACAAAACACTGGTTCTGTAACTTTTAAGTTAATTAATAATTTAAAAAAAAGTCACATTTGATGCAAATATTCTGCTGCCTAGACATCGATAAATGAATGAGAAAAACTAAAAAAACCTATGATTCGGAGTTTTATATATATATAAACTCATCCTAAAATGAGTGTACAAACTATAATATATCTTTTAAAATAAATTATGTATTTTTTAAAAAAATTTGAACATTGCATCTTTATGATGTGCATAGTTTGCAGTTGAAAACAAAAAAAAAGGACAAAAAATAATTACGTGAATCTGTAAAAAGAACAAATTTGACTTTGTTTTTAGTACAATTTAGTGTACAGATTAGCCTGCCCCCACAATTAAGCCTTAGCCCCAAAACCTTTGTATATAGACTACTTGTATAATTATATTCCTCATCTTTTGCCTGTTTTTCCCACTCCATTTCTTGAACAAGACGAAAAAAATATGAACCCTGAAAATAAATTCGTACTGAAGATTGCTCTTCAACTGCTCAAAAATACAAGTATCTCCTTCCTTTATACTGTTATCACGTGTGAAATATGCCCTGCCCCCACTGAAAGTTGGCATCTTGTCCTTGATAATGCATTTTACTTTCCATTTCTTACACTTTCCACGCAAAAGTAGCACTTCACATTTTTTTTCCGGTAGTCGAATTTGATATGTGTATATTCTTGGGAACCTCTGCAATCCCAAACCATCGCAAATGCCAAGTTATTTAAATCAACGAATCATTGGACAGTCTTGATACACTCCTTTAAATTCACACAAATTAAGATGTCTATTGTACACCATCAGAAATCTAAACCACAACAATTCAGTACATTTCTCCATGCTAAATTAAATTAATAAATATAAAAACATATGAATGTAAGAAAAGGAGAGAATTTGACTCACCAGCATGTTTGGTTTGTTTACAAAACCTGGCCTCATAATCATTTTATGAAATGGTTTATCAGATTTGAATGAAGCAGCAGAATCCATTGCCACTTGCTTTCGAGAGGAGGGACCTGCAACATAGCTTTATTTATTATTATAAAAATTTCCTTAAAATTCCCACTCCTAAGCTCAAAAAAGTTTTAGGAACTTAACAAGCTCTATGGTTTAGGATTAAAAATGTGCTTACCTGGAAATCTTGCAGCGTGTGAAGTTGTGAGCAACTGATGTCCTCGCATGTAAAGTTAAATAATTACAGTAGTGTGAATGTCAGAAATAGTATATTTTGTCATGCTAACTGTCTAATCAATCATTAAATCCCAATATTTTATCATACTAGATGTCTTATGAATTAGTAAACCCCTTTTGCCTATTTCAAATGCTCGAAGAGATATTTTTCCAACCGAAGAATGTATGTTGCCACGTTTCTTTCTCCAAAGAGTGGGAGACACTTAAGATTTAAGTTGAGTTTATTAGTCCGTGCAGACAACATTAGTTCCCCAATTCCCATGTGCAATTTATTGTTAGGATTCAAAAATTCTAAAAAGTTAAAGTTCAAAGTTCTTTTATTTAAAAAATAATTTCTTAGCACAAATTTCAATTTTGTGATTGCCTGATTCCAATTTACCGAGGTTTTATTAATTTTTAAACTAAAAAACGTCAAAGAAACTCTTGTAGAAACTTCTAGTCATTTCTCATGTCCGTGCAAAATTTGTAGAAGATAGCAATTGTAAACTTAGAAATTTAAGTTTAGAAATTTATGGACAGTTTCTAGATATTTTTGGCAACTTCAACTTTCATAAATTAACCACTGTCACATCAAATTCTTTCTCCCCCATTGCTAAAGGATAGACAAAAATCACCACAAATTTTTTAATATCAATACAAATCGAAAAAAATATTTCAAAATTCTTCCTTGTGTAACATGAGGAAATACCTGCCAATAGTGGCATGTTGTGATAGTTAAGTTGTTGAGTCGTTATCCTTGCCATCAAGGTTCAAATCTAATGGGGATGAGGTCCCCCGTTTGTGGCCTCACTGGTTCATAGCTCTAGGTCAAAGCGTTTACCCCTCTTTAAAAAAAAAACTTGATGAAAAACCAAGTTGTAACCCTAAAGCAAAAACAATGCAACATTAACGTCGCATTGTTGCTTCAGCACACACTCTGGATATCTTTCTCCTATTCCTCTAACTTTGACAATTAAATTCAATGGTTGTCTATGGAGAATCGCAATCTGCCAAATTTTCAATCCTTTCCCTTTTTAATTTAGAGAAAAAAATACTTAATCGACTAGATAAAATGCCAAGGTCATTGCCACATGTCCTTAACTTGGAATGAAATGCCTCCAAATCATGTCATCAGGATCCTAACACAGTAAATAATGTTACTTCATCAATATTTAAATTGTTACAAATGATAAAAGCTTTACTTGATAAAATTAGCAACCGAATACAAGTGGAATAGGCATATGTAAATTCATAAAAATTTTAATTCTTTGTCTAGATGCACCAAATCAGAAATGGAATATGAAATAAAATAAGAATATGTATATCTAAATAGGTGGAATTGGAATATGCATTCTTATTCAGTTTTATTTATTTTAGAAAACATAAATTTTTGGGTCCTTGAATTCCCCATCAAATTCTAGCTAAACCAAATAGAGAATAGAAATATGTACCCCCATTTTCTAAATAAGTATTTCAGAATAACTATTCCTATTTCTCTATTCTTATTCCCACAGCCACATGGACCCTAAGGGTACAAAGGTCAAGCCGATTATGAAACCAAAATGCCTAAAATTTATTGAAAATTTTGAATTGATATGAAAAGACCTAACACATGAAATTGAATCAACTTATGAAACAAGACATTAGTGTACCTCTAATGTGCTATTAAAATGTTCTTCCAAGGCTAATAAAGACGGCACCAACTAGGCATCGGCTATGGTGCAACATATTTGCACCGGTTGGATGTGTTCCTGACATGCTGAGATAAGTGTCAGATCTTCCACATTCCTCTCCATTTCTGACTTGCACAGATGTGACAGAGGCATACAGATGTAACAAAGGCATGTGAAACCTTGTATTATCAAACTTAAACTTGCATTTCTTGTTATGTTTATTATATTATCATTATGATATTCTTTATAACAAAAATTATTATTATGATGTTTGTATTGTTGCATATTCTTAATGTTTAATATAATATTTTAAAAAAATATCAATCTTACATAACTAAACAGATTTTAGATATATTTTTAAATTTTGTAAATTTTCAATTTTTAAAATATAGTGATAAAATAAATATTATTTTTTTTGGAAGTATTTTTTTTAACGAAATTTAAGTATTTTAATTAGAACGGAAGATAGAGAAATTCAATTTAAATTATTGTCAATATATAACGAGAAATAATTTTTCGTATTATTAGATAAATTAATAATAATTTTAATAAAATATATTTTAATGAAGTATATAATATGAAAATAATTATTTTATTTTAGATATGAAAATAGATTATTATTTTTATTATTTTTATATTGTTGTAAGTTTCAAATTTTCAAAATACTATAAAGATTGACACTAGCCAATGATACTTGTTAATATATTATCTATTCATTTTGTAAGATTTAATTTTTAGATGGTCTATATGAATTAAAAACCAAGATCTTACACTTAAATGTAGTATTCAATGAATATGCAAACAAAATTTGTTTTTGTATTTCTAATCACATAGTGTATATTTAGTCATTGTAGTTTATAGATTTTAACCTTTTTGTTGTCTTTGAATTAGTGACACAATTTCATTGTTATCTTCTTATGCGATTCAACTTGTAATAGCTATTGTTTTCACTTTTGAATAAGTGATAAAAACATTGTAGGATTTCTATCTAAAAAAGTGATTATTTCAAAATGTGCAAAAAGAAGGGTAAAAATTTATTAAGACAGAAAGGAATAAAACAAGGAGAGCTCAACAAGGAGCTCGATCCTGAGCAACAAGATCATCAAATTCTTGCACCATCTCAAAGGACAGTTGCCTCCTATCCCTAATATTCCAACTCGGATCATGACTAGATGCCCATTTGGCTAAACAATCAGCAGTTATATTTCATTCACGAGGAATGTACGTGAACCTAATGAACTGAAAAGAGGAAGAGAAGAAAAGAATCTGCTTAACAACAGTAGCCAGCTGCCAACTAACATCCTCAAGCTCTTGCGAAGAAAGCATGTTCACCACTACCTCGGAATCAGACTCACAGATAATCTTAGTCCATCCCCGCAAGCAACACTATTCCACATCATATAAAATAGCCTGAGCTTCCATGAGATTGTTAGTATAATCACCCTTATGAACTGAGAAGAAAAATTTAACATCCGCAGAACTACAATGAGCCACTCGGCCAATACCAGCCAGACCAGGATTCCCACGGGAAGAACCATCAGTGTTAATTTTTAGAACTCCATAGGGAGGAGGAGTCCA